>CM031237.1:980948640-980982825 GCA_018340775.1 Taxus wallichiana var. yunnanensis | reverse complement strand
TGTCATTGTGTGCTCAAAGACTCTATCTCCAAAATAGCCTTAACAACAAAATGACTAAGTTCTGATCCTGGGCACTTCAACCTTACTATCCTTTCGTGCACTCTTCTCCCACCCTATATTCGTGTGCCCAAAACTTAGGATATTTTTGTCATTGCCCAACATTACCCCACACTAAAATGGATTGTCATTACCCCACACTAAAATGGTACTCCCATCTTATCTCTCAAAATAACAATGAATAATTGAATGAATACATATGTCCAAAATAACAAATTACCAAAGACCATGGAAATCAAGTTATGTTGTATCTTTCTTCTCTTCTAATTAAATCAGCTTTGGATACTCATTCTAAATCTCTTCCTCAAACACATATCGGTCACTTAGCACCTTATTTGTTTTATCAAGTATGTTTTTGCACTAAGCCATATAACTCGTCAAGATTCATCTTACTACCATCATTTTGTAGAATTATATAGATATTGGCCATACTGGAGACCATCCCTTCCATTACATCCATATTTTTGGCTATGAGCTTCCCAATGTCCTTTATTTCATCCATGTGTTGTATCTGGCAGCATTAAGTACGTCACACTTAGCCTCTACCAATGTAATCACATTTTCTGCAATCGGGTGTTTCATTTTTCACTGCCTACAAGACTTCATTTTCTTCTTCCCTTGTCCTTGTTTACACCATGATATTGGGCATCGTACACATGGTCAATACCGAATATGCCTTCTTCATTTTATTCTTCAAGGCTTGCAGAGTACCCTCATAGTTGGAAAATCTCCTTGCAACTACAACCTTGGCCCTTTCTACTTCCACTGCAAAGCACCCTTTTATCTCGGTAGGTGTAATGGTCCTTCCAAAAGCAATTTGACCGTGGTGCGCAAATAGTGAAGGGTAGTTGGGAAATTCTATGGAACCTTTTCCTGGAACTCTAGCCATTTATTCATGATCTCATTGGCAATCTACTAGGCCATTTTCTTAATATTCTAAGATTCTACCACAGCCTTATCCCACTCCTCATTCAACTACTTAACCTCAATGTCCTTATCCTTTCTATCATCCAAGAGCACCCTAATATTTTCCACCTTATCAACGTTTTGTACGTAACCTCAGTGGATACCTTAACAATTGCATTACTTACATGTTCATCTAAGAAATGTGTGGGATTTATGGTTATATGGCGGGTATGTGGCACCTTTTTCATCTTCTTCAAACTACACGACTCCTCGTAGACATCAAAGTCAGGCTCATCCATGTGAGTCTGCATACTCCATGATAATTGCTTGCGAGTGCATATCATCACCATTTTGGGTCCATCCAATCCCAACCATACACGCTTATTGGGAAAGGTACTGAAGTGAGCGCGACTTATTTTAGAGTGGTCATCAACATAGCCCAATTTTTGAGTCCTTACCACCTCTTCTCCCATGCTAACTTGGGTGTTCCCAATGTTTTCCGAATAGATGCGCCTTCATCTTGTTGCACTTCAACACTTGAGTCCCTTTGTACTACATCGTCCACATTTTGTTCTACTTCCTCCTCATGTAGATACCATTTTTTTGTATCATTCCTCCTCCCTTCACCCCATGCTCGCTCTCCCTCATCAAATTTACCCATTCGAATCCATTTCCCTTCAAATGAAACAAATCTCATTTCCCATAAAAATACATGTTCCCTTAATAAAACTTAATTGTTTAATTAATTCACTATTAAATAATTAATCCTTGTTATATAAATATTCCAAATTTAGTCCTATCATTCAAAAATTATTTAAATCATGAGTCCCACTACTTTTTTATCCTCATCCAACCTTTTAAATCATCTACTCCTTTTATTTAAATCATGAGTCCCACTCATAATTTAAATCATGTAGAGAAATTGTATCACATCCACTATTTCACTCACTAATTCAAATCATGAGCCCCACTCAATCAAATCATATCCATATCAAACCTAATCACTCAAATCATGTCCCTTAACCAGGGTTACTTTGTCCAACCCTAATTACTCAATAACCCCCAATCTAAACCCACCTCCAGGCTATAAATATAGGCCTTCCCCCTCTTTTGAACAAGGAAAGAGTGATAAAAAAATATTTGACATTGTAGCCTCTTGTTTGTCACAACATCCTCATAGTGCCCTCGTACTGCAATGGAATCCCTATATCCTTCTCATGCTTTGGTGGTTCACTTATCTTGATTCATGTTACATTTTCTTGGATCAGATCAGTAGCTCATCTACATACCAGAATTTTCAGGTTTTTTGTTTATCAGTTTACACGTTATCTATTTATCTTACATTTCTATTATTTTTCTTTATCACATGGGGTTGACAAGCCACCGAGGAAGTGAACACTTCTGGTCCGCTTCGTTGGAAGCCCCCACATAAAATATCTAAGAAATTTTCTTTAGTGTCTTTGAGTTGCAGGTTTGTTGAGATCGCAGTGAGGAGTTCATCATCCACTTTGCACCCATATCATTCATCATCATCTCCCAAGGTACTAAGCCCTTGCATATTCAAGGTTGTTTGGTGTTCTTTGATTTCTAGCACACTAATATGGATAGGAAGAAGAAAACCTGATCAACATTATGGCATGCCTAGTGGGACTAGACCTAAGATCTGGTCATTTTTGTGTTACTTTACTCATCTTTTCAGTGTCGTAAGTATAACAATTATTCAGATTTCTCTCATCAATCTAGATATCTCTTGCAAATATTTCATTTTTCTAGTTCACTTGTTTTGCAAGGTTTAAAGTCGTCTCTCTCGCTAGTGTGATGTCCTTACATTTTAGTGGTCAATATCATCTTAGAGGTAAGTGCTCTTGGTTTCTTTTTTAAATTGGATTGTTATTTGGTCATGTATAGTTATTATCACGTGTATTTTTATTATTTAGATAAAAATATGTAATAATAATAGTGTAAGTAAAACTTTGGTTATACTTTGGGTTCTATCGCATGGGAAAAAAATCCAAAAATATAATATATATATATATGCAATCTTATATAAAATAGATATATACCCCCACCTATCCATTATTTCTCTCTCCTCATTTACACACCTTACTTATCTACCCATATAACTCTCGACCCTCACACGACTCTATATTTGAGCTACCCCTAAATCATAAAAATCCATCCAAAACACGAATAATCACCTTTTACCCACATCACTAACCCCTGCTTATTCTGTATAATCCGAGCTACCTTCCCAACAATTCAGCCACGTCCCTTCCCACTAGGCCTAACTCGACCTCACACCAAGATCTTCCCTCATCCTCGCAAATGTCTTCGACGACCTAAATCCTCACACCCAACTTTCCATCGCTTCCTACTCCCCCTATTCACTATTCGGACTCTCCTTATACCCGAACTCTCATCACTCACCATGTTTTTAACTCACTTAACACATCCACCAACCACGTGGACATTCTCACCCTTCTCCAAATCAAATTCCCGAGCTCCCATCCACTTATGCTCCTCAATTTCCCATCCTCCACTCATTCTTGAGTTGTCATCCATCTTTGCCTCCTCTCGAGCTCTCATTCCGAGCTCCTTGAGTCGCATTTGTAAGCTCGAAAGACTCATATGGCGTCCCTACTCCCCGACGTGTGTAATCAATAGTATTTTGTTGTTATGAAAATCCAGGATTTTACCGAGTTCCCACCTAGGATTAAGTGAATACTCTCTCCACATTTCACAACACCGACCACCACTACTACCCACACACCTCAAGCTACTCCAACTGATCTCCCTCTCCCACCCACCATTCCCATTTTTACCTCCCTTTACCTTTGGCTCCACACCATCCCATTTCGACTCCCTATCCCCATCAATTTTGATATGGAGAAATTTAATTTCCACGTAGACTCGAAGATTTCGATGCTTGATATTTTCAACTATTTCTAGCTCGGTTTCAAATTCACGCAAAACTTTTGGATAGTGATTGTAAAGTCTCTCTCGATTAGTAATCAACTTACAATTCTTTACAAACAGGAAAGACCACAACTAATTAAATATTTCTCATTTGTATTTTTGTTATTCTCCTTATATCATCATACGTGTGAAGATTTATGTCCATGTGAAGTATATTCATTTGTGAAACTCTCCCTCATAACATCCAACAACTCATCTCCCTTTTTACTCATGACTCCTCTTCCTTCCCGAACTCGACTCTCTCCCACTCACTCATCTCCTAGATACATCTCCCATCTTAACACCCAACTCTTTCCCATCTCCCTCTCCACTACTTACTCCACTCACCAGAGTCTACTACACTACCCCAATACAGTTATTTCTCACCCGATCTATTACCCATCCACCTTAACGACTTTCCTCGAAATTCGATCCATCCTCGCCTCTAACATAGTTCACCCTTGATGCACAACTTGTTTCTTACCCCCTTTGGCTTCATCATTTATGTCACACAGCTTTGTCACCGAATTCACCTATTTAACCATCGCACAATAACTCTCCCTACATCCACTACTTTCTCTTTAGTAACCGAGGCCACATATTCCTTCACGATACACATCGATTACCAACCTTAAGCCCGCCCTCAATCATAAACTCTTCACTTTCTTCCTCCTTTCTCGACCAGCTCCCAAATCCTCACTCTAGCGACTTCGTCCTTATCCCCATCCCCACCTACACTCCCAGTTCATCATTCCCATAGATCAAATCGACGTTTCACCATGACTCAACCCCCACCTGACATACACCGACCCACATGGCCTTTGTCCCTCTCCATGCACACTTCCTCGACCACGGTTCCCTCCACATACACTCCACATAGTAAGATTTGGGAAAAATGTCTTAAATCAAAAGCCCCACATTTCAAAGCATTACATCCACGAATCATTTATCATTTATCTTTTTTCTTCATTTTGATATTTGTATTATCAAATTACTATTTCTATATTTGCTTATTTTAATATTGTATTTATATTTGTATTATTAATATTATTTGCATTTGTATTATTAATATTGTTTATATTTGTATATCTTTCATAGATTGTTGAATAATTTTTTTATCATTTATATTTTTCGAACATTAGTATACCATTTTTATTTTAGTTTACTCATTCTTAATTTTATTCATAGGATTTCCTTCTTGAATATTAGATCTTTTAATTGCATTTAATATACTTTTTATAATCATGTTATTTAATTATCTTATTTTCTTTTTATAGGTGACCTTCACCATTGCGACCACCGAATTACATCTTCAAACACTAACATTAAAAAAAAACAAAAACAACCTAGAATCTCTTTCACCAAAACCCATCCGTGATTGTGAATGGTGCACTTTTAAGGTACCCAAATGTTCCTGGCCATTAACCATCACCTTCACATACACCATTATCACATACAATCAAATAATGGGAGAAAGTGATATATAGGTGACCACTCTCATGATTGTGCCCACCTCATTTTGTTGTCAAAGACATATTTTTTTATGATGTTTACATCCCATCGAGAACTCCAGCAATACCGCTCTTCGTGAATAGTTTTTGTTGGCAAATTTTTGTCATTTCTCGATACCGCATATCACTTTATGACACACCATTATAATTCACTCATGTTGTCACCTAACCTCCATTTGGTGCCTTTTCATCTACTCGTTCTTGTCATTTTATTTTCTTTTTCAAGCTAATTGACAACATGTTTCACCTATATGCTCTTCTCTTGCACTTTTCTGAAAGCAATCCGAGAATCGAAACACGACTGTGGTATCCTAAATCATTGTCTTTTCATTATCATAGAGAACTATTAACCTCTTTTGTAGGATCATTGACCACATAAGTAGTTTTTCATTTAAATAATCAACATACTCACATTGATAGCTCCATATTCTCTCTAGGTATTTTTGTTGCGCTAAATGTGTAGATATTTTACATCGCTGGCTTGCTTGCAAAAGGATTTCTTGGAGCCTACTCTTTGCTTGCCTCAACTTGCTTCCAGATAAAAAGGAAAAGCGTTATATAGGTATTCCTCATTTTCTCTATTTTCTCCTTTTGCATCGCAACTCCTTTTTCTATGTGTGTGTGTCCTCATCGAACATAACATTTGGATTTGGGTTAACAAAGAACTTTCATTTCTCATCATGCTTGCTCATATAGTTTAATTAGGAGGTTTAATATTCTACATCACACATTTTCCACAGATTGCCTTACACTTCACAAATCAATTAACACACCAAAACATTCCTTTTCCCTAGTAGAATGATTGGGATTTGATCACCCAACAGGAAGCCACCTCAAACATTCTCTATCCAAAACATACCTAAAACAAGACATAGATTGCATCCTCCTAGGTATCTCATTGATCATTTCCCCTTTTCTTTTTCATACTTTCTCAAAAAAAAACATAAAAATAATTGTTTGCTTGATTTGTCTATTTAAAATGGAACAAAACTTCACCCAAAACATTTCTACACAAACATCTACCCAAATTGATATCTTGTGTTTATCCCCTTCTAAATCACATCAAAAATACAATCTTCGCCACTCCCTGACATTTTTAGAGAGCCCTTTCCTATACCATCAAAAAATCCATTTTCACCAAACAAATATAACCCATTTTCAATCGATACCATACCTCAAACACCTCTACCTCGTGCTCCTTTAGAGACCTTTGAGCCTTCCTCTAGCCCCATCTATGATTTCCTACTTTGGAAACACCCTAAACCCCTCAATCATGTCAATCCACTCACTGGTGGATCTTATTACACCTACATCATGTCATATCAATCTATCTTTGCTTCATCTAGAATACCCATCCAGTCATCAATCTACCAACATTCACACTTCTTGTGTGCACCAACAATCAAAAATTTAATCCAACCTCAAACATCCTATCTCCTCCATCTTTAACATACCAAGCTTCCTTATATCCTTATCCATCCACTCCTTGTGTTATACAACCAAGACCATCCAATACCTATCCTACACCCACACCAACCATAACTACAACCTCCATGCCTATCACATCAATTACTGCCACTCCTCAGACATCTAGCACGATCAATATCTCATGCTTGCCTCCTTCTATCCCCATTTACAAATACTTTCACCATAACTCTAGTTCTCAATTATGTCAACCACAGAGTCCTACTCTATCCCCGTCACCTTATGCCAATGCCACCCCTGCTTCATTTACCACACTTTATGTACCTCAACAATCTCATCCATCCTACTATGTCCCTACTTCCCAATATTACACAACCTCCCAACCAATTCAATCTCCACTCCTAGATATCTTCGAACAAACCTTCCCAAATCCACCATCGACAAATCCATTTCTACCTTCCACACCATACAATTTCAATCCTTATTCAATTAATATTATACATCAAGCACCTCTTTCAATACCCATACCCACATCTACCATTGATTCCACACCTAAATATACCTCATCCACTCCATCATCCACATCTATTCCATCCTTACCCATAATACCATCCATAGATCCAATCCCAGTTCCTGCACCTACCACATCAATCATTGAGACCACATCCACATCGTCCTCCCTCTACATCATTTGAAGAACCTTTGAAATAAATTCAACTTACAACAACTTCAAATGATCCTTCTACCTCATCAACGCAATCGAATCAATCTTCACTTTTTTAGATTCCACCAAACAAATATTGCTTCCTACGCCTATATCAACACCACCTCCGGATCCTCTAGTGGAAATTGTTGTCGATCTCCTCCTAAGGACACAACCTCTCAAATAAAATCCACAACCATTAATACATCACCTCAAAAATACCTTATACATTCCTATAAGGAAATTAATATTCCTTCCTCTAAACAATCCAACATGACAACCCTTTCATCAAGAACATTTCATCAACTAAAACTAAAATCATTCAACACTAAGGCATCTACCAATACCAAAATTGAATTCAGACCATCAAGACATCAACATGCTCAAACTTTATCCTCAACATCCGGATTATCTCAAACATCCACTTCTTCTTCAAAGACCAAGATATTCCACAAAGACAAAACACCTCCTAACACTTTGGTTGAATCATGTACGGAGGTCTTCCAACACTTGTTACAAATTTATGACAATCACACTTCCTACCTATTAGGGCCTTTTACCCAATAGCAAGAAGCCATCGTGGTTTAATTCCAACCTTGTTTGTGCATATCATCATCGTACCCCTAGACACAATATTGGACATTTAGATAGCATTTCAAGCCATTGTTCATAACTTCATTAAGGAAGGATACCTCCTTCCCAAACCAAACCAATCTCTTCCTTCCACTTCAACATCTACACCTTTGACCTCATCCATCCAAATGCAAATGTCCCCTCGTTCTTCACAAACTTTTGAAACCATGTCACCTCTAAATACAGATTCTTCTAAAGAATATTCTTCATTGTCCATCAAAGTTATTCAAGTGACTACTCGATCCGGTCCACATGACCATGAATCATCAACCAACACTAAACTGAAACCAAAACCAAAACCAAAATGCCAAAATGTAATCACACCCATCCTCAACATCAAATCAACTCATACATCAACATCCCAAACATCCATGTCCAAATCCAAGTCTAAGACTTCCAAAAAAAAGGACATCTCGCAATGATAAATCCAAATCCAAACAATCCAATCCTCCAACCAAATTTTATTTATCTTCAAGAAACCTAATTTACCCATCCAATCTACATCTGTACCTAAATCCAAGCCAAAACATCATGTTAAAACCCATAGATTTATCTTCCTTTTGACACTTTGATCGGGTCCTATGCAGATATCCTTCGACATCTAATTCAAACATCTACGATCACACTTCCTCCCATCAAATACTTTAACCCTCACAATAAGAAACCATCATGGTTTAATCCTAATCATTTTGAGCTTATCATCATACTCTAGGTCATGACATTGAGCATTGTAAGGCCTTTCAGACTATAGTCCATAATCTTATTGAGAAAGAAGATTTCCTCATTCACGGGAACCATTCTTCTCCATCCACCACAACCAATCCAAATCCAATTCCTACATCCCCATCCACCAAAATTACTAAATCTCATCCTTCATCCACATCATCCCTCATCATTCCTCTAAAGAAGGTCCTCCCTTTTTTATTAAACCATTATGGTTTTCTAATCACCCTTGTGATCTTGAACCATCTATCGATCCAAGTTCAGACAATCTCTGAGCATCTAAACTCTTTCAACATCCATTAACTCATCCAATGCACTTATTCTACAAAGTGATATAATCCTCATTCAAAGGGCCATCCTCGATCCTTGAACATATCATATCCATTAACTTATTTCCTATCTAAATCCCCCTTGATTACTGGGGACTTCACTCTTCATCGCACATTAACCTCATCCCATTTCCTCTATTCCATCTCATCCAATATTAATCCAAATTTTAATCAGCCCAAATCTCAACCATTAAAGTCCTCCTTTGAGGCCCTATTTTTCCTCATCTATTGAGGGACCATGTTTTCATCTTAAGTCCTCCTTTGAGGCCATATTTTTCCTTCATTTAGGGACCATTTCCATTTTTTCATCAAGTCCACCTTTGAGGTCAGATTTTCCTTTCATTAAGGGAACATTTTGAGCATCATCAAAGTTATATTCATGCCTTCATTTGGGGCACCATTTTCCTTCATCAAATTCATCAACCTTTATGGCCATATTTATCCTTCTTGGGGACCATATTTTCCATATAAGCCCACTTTTGGCCATTTTTAATCTCATTACGGGTGGCATATTTTATTTCCGTAAAAGGGTAGCACATATTTTCTTCCTAAGTCCTTTCTTTTCAAAGGTAGCACATATTTCATCTTCCCTATCTGTGACATCTTATCTTCCATCTTTCACTTCATCCTAAATTATCATTGAAATTTGTGGCCATACTTGTTTCTCCATTGAGAAAACATTATTTCATCAAAGTCCACCATTGTGGCCATATTTGTGCCTCTTTTGGGGCACCAAATCTCCATCTTTTTTCATCAATTCCACTTTGTGGCCATGTTTGTCCTTCCATTAAGGGACCATATTTCCATATTTTTCATCAAAGTCCACCTTTTGGCTATTTTTGTCTCTCTTAGGGGAACCATCTTTTCATCATAAGCCCACCCTTGTGGCCATTTTTGTCTCACTGGGATGCATATCTTTTTCTCGCTTATTCACTTTTGAAAGATACACATAGGTTCCATCTTATCTGTCTCATGATGTCTTATCTAATCTTTCACTCTCATCCTAAACCCACCATTGTGGTCATTTTTCATCCCTCCCTTGGGGAATCATTCCATCTTATCTGAAATCCACCGTTGTGGTCATAATTTCCCCTCCTTTGAGGGACCATCTACTCATCTCATTAGGGACGCATATTTTCACTTCCTTAAAAGGTATCACATAGTTTTTATTTACCTTCACTCATCTATCTCATTTGTATCCCATCTTATCGAGATCTTATCATATCTCAAACATGACGTTAATCAAGGAGCCAACACAAAAAGTTTGATCTCCCTTGGTGGTAAACCGGAAGTGGAACCGCTTAACGCATTGCACTTACAACCATTCTTTTATTAGTATATATAACCATGAGCACTTAGTTATATCCTTACATCATTCCTCCATCATTAGCCCCTTCCATCTATCATTTTAATTATCTGGCTATGTGGTCTGCAAGTCACTTCTCAACATGACCTTAAATATGGGCACCATGGCTCTACCCATAGCATTTTCCTTATGGATAGGTTCTCCCATTTGGTGAGGACTCCACAATCATTACATCCATCACCCTCTCATTCTCCTATTCAACCATGCGAAGGGTCCTTGGGTGTCTCTTATACATTCATTATCCCCTCCTAAGTGGTCCACTTAGATTATTCCCACTCTTCCCCATGTAAAGTTAAAATTCATGAATGCAAAAATAAAAATCAAAGCTCTCAAAAATAGATTGATCCCTCGAAGGATAGTTGTTCATTAAAAAGAGCACAATAAGTAGAGAGAGAAGAAGAGAGAAATAAAGCATATCTCAAATAAACAAAATTAAAGAAAAAAATCAAAATAAATAGAATGAAAAAGTAGACGACTATCATAAATATTATTCTTTCCATCCATATTATATATAAAGTAGAATATTCTAAAGGATGGCTACTCTTCATGACATTTTAAAGGCTTCTCGCATCGATCAACCTTTCTTTTATTACATCTAAGAAAGCTTCCCATATTTGATCAAATTTCTTCTATTATTGTTCTTCCCCTTCCCAGCTACATGGGCATAGACTTAGGGAACAACCACCTATGGATATCCCTCTTCCCACATACAAGTTACATCTCAAATCCCTTTGTCATGTCGACATTAGGTTTATGAGAATATTTCATCCATTTCTCCCTCATGGTCTTTTGGTATAACTAATTGTCTTTGATTATGTACTAACACGCATTATGGCTACAAGTGCTTAAATTCCTTGAGTAGTTTCCTTTCTTTTTACCTCAATCGGTTCAAAGCATGGTTTTCCCATGGCCCTGTCTACTACGATATGTGACACTTATCTCATTAAGGTCATACCTTATATCACACTCACATTCTTCCATATCAAATTTTAAATCATGAAATATTTACATCCATATGATGTCATCTATTACATTATCCATAAATCCATGAAATATGTTAATATTTCTAAACACTCTCTCTAATACACTTTTCGGTTTGGGAATTCTACTTGATCTACGTTGTTGTTTGTGAATCCTACTTGAGGATCCCTCTCAAGGAGAGTTCATCATTCTGCATCTCCTCATCCCCACCATGGCCAACATGACTTTCCTCCATCCATCCTCCCACATCACCTTTATCTTCATTTTCATCTATGTCGATCTTCACCCTTCTCACCATTCATCATTCCACCTACCACTTGGTTGAGATATCATCTTTTTCACCATTCTGGCTTTTCATCCCCATCTTGGACGATTCTTAACTATCCACACGGCATGACAATCCTACTCAAAGTAGACCTGTCATTCTGGATAAAGTCTCATCCTTGAGAATCAATCGGTTTCGTTTCTTCCTCCCTAGTCTCCTTTACCAACCAAATTTTCCTCTAAAATTCACTCCATCTCATTCTCCATAAGCTATTCTCACCCTTTTTGTCCTTCATAAATTCCTTTCTCCATTCTTCACCCATCCTCCACCACTAATTTCTTTTTGTTGGTTTTTCCCCTAACATTCTTCCCTACTAGCATACATCACTTCCTCTTTTCTCATGTTTCATCATTTCATCCCCTTTCATCCTTTCACTTTCATCTTGATGATCTTACTTAATCACCCCTTCTCTGCATGCATCTTGGTTGAGATATACCCCTTTCCTAAGATCTTGCCGTTGTAGAAACTCCTTCACCATTTCCCATTCCATCAAACGACAATCACCACTACAAATGTCTTTCCGCTCCATCTCTTCCACTTAACGCTCTTGCATCATCACTCTCACAACATGGGCATCCCAATTAAGGATTCCCCTCACACTCTCCATCTTACACCGCATACATTCCTCCATCCATTTATTTTACACTCCTTTGTTTCCTTCTTTCCTTATTATCACCCCCTCTCACCTCTTGTTCCACTCTGGCATACACCACTCACTCTTTTCTCATCCTTCCTAAGGTATCATCTTTTCTCGAATCATCTTCTTTGCACACTTTCACAGTATGGAAAATGTACTTGAGGGTTCCCCTTTAGTCCATCTTGTCATACACTCTTCCCATCAACCCTGTCAATCATCCACTTCTTCTCATCATTCTTCTTCTTCTTTGGCTTAGCAATCCTACTTAACCATTCCGTCACATGGAAATCTTACTTAAGAGTCCCTCTTAAGGTTGATCTATCATCCACCCTTCCCCCATTTCATCATATTTCCCTCATCTTATTTCTCCCACCTCTCGTCATATTCATCTTATCAACCAACCATTCCACCCATGTACCCATTACAATGTTGTCTTTCTCCTTGCATATCATCACCATCGGTTTGGCGATCTTACTTAACCACTCATGCGGTATGGCAATCTTACTCAAGAGTCCCTCTTAAGGACAATCCATCGTCTTTCCTTTCCCCATTGCTCCACATTCCCATCGTCAATTTTTTCTTCATTCCCCATCAACACATCCTCTTACCTCTATCTTTTCTTCCCCACACAAACCATCTCCGACTTCCCAATCATCATCTCTATCATCCCTCACTTGGAAATCTTAGTTAATCATCCTTCATACAATTTCTTTCCATCCATCTTGTTTCAAATTCATCTTTACCTCATTCATCATCATCACTTTGCATCCTCCTTCCTTGTTCTTTAACACAAATCATTATCCCTCCTTTCTTTACTCTTTCAACTCCATCTTCTTCGAATTCTCCCACATATCTACCCTCATGCTTACCCACCATTGTTATTTTTTTTTCACCTAACATTCTTTCATCATTCACCTTCCATTTATGTGCTAATAATTATTGGTGGACTTCTCCTAAAATTCACTCATCCCCATTGTACACATCCTTCCATTCACTCCTTTTTACCTCCTCCATTTTCTCTTCCTCCTTTCTTCCCCTTTTTATACACCGTCATCATTATCGGTGGACTTCTCCTAAAATCCCTTTAACTAGAATTGGGATTTTCCCCCTCTATGATCTTCCCTCTTTCTTTTTCCATTACCACCTTTCTTGTCACTTCTTCCACTCTCTTCCTTGCCCATTTCAATATATTTCTTCATCATACACCTCTCTCTATTTTCTTGTCATCAACTTATCCTCACCTCATGCATCTCCACATCTTTTCCAATCCATGTCATTCCTCCCCTCCAATTCTCTTTACATTCCTTATATTGCTCACTCTTCACTAATCATATCTCCATTCCTGGTTTCCTTCCATTTTGCATCATTTTTTCTGTTGTCCTCTCCTCCTTATTACCCCTTGTTTTTGTTCACTTCATATGTATCATCTTCATCCTCATTTTCCCTCGCACTTCCTTCTTACTTCCCCATCGATAACATGGCTCACCAACATTGTCCCATTTTTTATCATCTCACCCTCCACATGCATTTCCATGTGGTCTGTTTCATATTCTTTCCTAGGTCTTCCTCCCAACACCTTGGTTCCTTCAATATTCTCCTTGTATCCACTCTATCATCTCTTCTTTCCCTATCATTTTCACCTTCCCACTACCAAACCTCCTTTCTTTCTCACCCCACCTTTTCAATCATTATGTGTCAGTTTCTCTTCCTTTCTTTACTTTTCTCCACATCTTCTTGGTCCCTCATTGTTTCTTTCTCTTCTCTATTCTACCTCCTCTTTCATCTTCTTTAACTTCTTCATCTTCCTCATCCCCTTCCATTTTCCATCCTTCTCTCCCTTTTTCCTAATTTTACCCCCTACTCTCATCTCATCTTCTTGTTCGTCTCTCCTATCATCCTTCTCTCATATTCTCTTCCACCTATTTTTTTGTCTTCTTCACCTCTTCCTTTTCTCAGCTCTATCATCTCTTTCGTGTTCCATTATTTCTCTCCCTTCATCCCTATCACCTTTCTTCACTCCCTTCATTTTTGATCTCCTTCTCCTTTTTTTCTTCTTTCACCCTCTACTTCTGTCATTTTCTTGTCCTCTTCTTGTTTTTTCCTTCATCATTTCCTTCTGCCCCTATCATCCCTATCTCTTATATCCTTCTCCATCTTCCATCCTTTATCTCCTTCACTCTTGAATTTTCTTGCTCTTCTCATAATCAACCATTCCTTTTTATTATCTTTCCATTCTGAATCCCAACTTCTTCCCCCTTTCATTCATTATGTCCAGTTTCACTTCCAATACTCTTCTCCACCTCTCCCTCCTCCACCGTAGTTTCCTTATTTTTCTCCACTATGTCATCTCTTTTGTCTTCCTTACATTCCTCTATCTAACTCATCACCCTCCATTTTTCACCATTTCTCTCCATCATCTTCTACATGTTGTCTATTTCTTGGTTTCCACTACTTTCATATTGCACATCTCTCTTCCATTTTCACCCTCTACTTTGTCCTCTTCTCTCTTCTCTTTCCTTTTCCTTTTCCTTTCTCCTTCACCATTTGTTCTATCATTTTCTTGTCCTCTTCTTCTTTGTCCTTCATCATTTCTTTCTTCCATCATCTTCCCTCTTTATTATCTTTGTTTCTTCTTTCATATGGCACATCTCGTCCCTCTTCTTTCATCTCTCTACTCTCATTTCTTCCCTCTTCTCATCTTGTCTTCTCCTTCTTGTTTCTTCTTCCTCATCACTTTCTTCTCTATCCTCTTTCTCTATTTTATTTTCTCCAGGCCCATCGCACCCTCTCTATTTCTTCTCCTCTTATCTTTTCCCATTACCTTCATATTTCCCATCTTTCTCCCTCTTCTATGCTTTCATCTATCTTTCTTCTCTTATCGTCCTTCTCTATTATTCTCTTCCTCTTCTTTCCATCACATTCAAGCATGGTTCACACTCCTCGTTGTCACGTCATGGATGATGGTTTCTCCATCCTATTACACCCCATCCTCTTCCTCCTCTTTCATTCCTTTTTTTCTCCTCCTCCACCACGTCCACTCTATTCCATATCCTTGTCTTATTCAATGTCCTCTTCCCCCTCTCTAAATTTCTCTCTCCTCCTTTTGGGAGCGGTGTCATCTCTTCCATTCTTGTCAACCCTCTCAAGGAGACATCATCACATATATCCCTCATCACATCTTCCCTTGACATTTTCATCTTGGAGGATACCATAACGGTCATCACCTATCCAATCTTGTTCTCTTCCATGAATGTTTGCTCTACTTTTGTTTCTTCACAAAATTAGCTTGACTCCTCCTATTTTCCGAAGAAGAAGTGGAATTGCTTTCTCTTTTTTTCATCATATGTCCCCTATGAACCTTCCTTATGAAACATATATTCAACACCATATTTACCACCCTTTTGGGGCATTTTATCTCACACTTCTATCCCATTTTCTCTTTATGTCCACATTTGTGACCATACTCATTCCCCCTAGGGAATTTTATTTACACATCCATCTTCCATATTTTTTTATCCTTTTTCTTATTACCTTTTGTTGGGGCATTGGGTCATATTCTCTTCATCCTCGTCCCTTTTGTGGATTGATTTTTGTTTGATCCTCATCCATCTGAAGGATTTTGCATACCTTTCGCATTTAGTTGTGCATACTTTGATGTTTTCCTATGACCCATTGGTCATCACGGTTTACATCCATATTGTAGTGGTCTTCACCCACTCACTAGTCCAGTAGAACATTGTCACCCATCTCCATTGAGACCATAATTGTCCTCTACCAATGTGATATTGGAGTCACCGCCATATTTTTCATTGTTATTGTGATCCTTTTTTCTAGGGCATCTTGCCTTTGGTCATGTTTTTACCCATCCTCTATCCACCAGCCCTTTTCATCTACTCTTTTTCAAACACGTCATCGATTTCACATGACATCATGACTCCCCATTTGAGGGGAGCTTACCATCTACTCCTTTATCCTCATCCAACCCTTTTTGTTTTTGTCTTGTGGCTTGCTATCGCAAACCACTCATCAAAAAGGGGAAAATGTAGACACCATTTTTGGTATCATTCCTCCCCTTCACCCCGTTCGCTCTCCCTCATCAATTTTACCCATTTGAATCCATTTTCCCTTCAAATTAAATAAATCATGTTTCCATCAAAAATACATGTTCCATTAAGCAATCTTAATTGTTTAATTGATTCACTTTTAAATAATTAATCCTCGTTATCTAAATATTCCAAATTTAGTCCTATCATTCAAAAATTATTTAAATCATGAGTCCCACTACTCCTTTAAATCCTCATCCAACCCTTTAAATCATCTACTCCTTTTATTTAAATCATGAGTCCCACTCATAATTTAAATCATGTAGAGAAATCCATATCACATCCACTATTTCACCCACTAATTCAAATCATGAGCCCCACTCAATCAAATCATATCCATATCAAACCTAATCACTCAAATCATGTCCCTTAACCAGGGTTACTTTGTCCAACCCTGATTACTTAATAACCCCAATCTAACCCCACCTCTAGGCTATAAATATAGGCCTTCCCCCCTCTTTTGAACAAGGAAAGAGTGATAGAAAATATCGACATTGTAGCCTCTTGTTTGTCATAACATCCTCATAGTGCCCTTGTAATGCCACTAGAATCCCCATAGTATCCTTCTCATGCTTTGGTGGTTCACTTAGCTTCGATTCACGTTGCATTTTCTTGGATCAGATCAAGTAGCTCATCTACATACTAAATTTTTAGGTTTCTTTGTTTATTAGTTTGCATGTTATCTATTTATCTTGCATTTCTATTATTTTTCTTTATCACACGAGGGTTGAAATGTCACCACAAAGGAAGTGAATGCTTCTCGAGTCCACTTCATTCAAGGCGGCCCCACATAAAATATCTAAGCAATTTTCTTTAGTGTCTTTGAGTTGCAGGTTTTCGAGATTGTAGCAAGGAGCTCATCATCCACTTTGTGCCCGTATCAGTCATCATCATCTCCCAAGGTACTAAGCCCTTGCATATTCGAGGTTGTTTGGTGTTGTTTGATTTCTAGCACACTAATAAGAAGAAGAAAACCCGACCAACACCTCATTCTCTCCTTCTATACACACGGGGGGTATTATGATCTCTACGTATGCCACCAAGTATTGATTTTATTCCAACCTAAGTGCTGCTCTTGGACACTTATCCTTTGGTCAATAACCTCGTATACTATTTGTTCACCTATATCCTTATCCTCATGCATTTCAACACTCGAAGTGGCCTCTTCTCGTCTCTCCTCCATACTTGGAGTGGCCTCCTCATCTCATGAGATCTGCCGAGGGGACTTCTCCTCCTCACTATCCTTCAGTGGAACATACCTCCTGTGCTTATTTCTCTTTTCTTCCTCATTCTTCACCGGAGTGACGCACTTGCAGAGATCTCCTCACCGGATGTGGAGTCCTTATATGTCTGTGTCCTGGATGTGCTTCTCTGCGTAAGACTCTCTTTATGTGATCTATTCCAATGCTTTCTTCTTGTTCCTCTATTCAGAACATTCTCTAAACATGTACACACTGGATCCTTTTGAGTGGGGGTAACAGATTCTGGTGACATTGATGTCCCCACCGTTTGCCCCTTCTTCAAGGGACCTAGAAGAGTCATATCTTCACCTTTTACCACCTTACCATCCTTGAATCGTGGCCTCAAGTAGATATATATGTGCACTAGTTCAATATTTCCTATGGCCAAGCTCTCTAGTGTAATATCAACATTATCAGATTTCATCGTCTCTACATATGCCTCTTTTCTGGCCATGCATAAGTCTTCCGCAGAATGTGAACATTTGCATCTACTTTTCCACGTCAAACTAAAGTTTGCACGTGTTATGAAACCTATTTATAGAATCCCTAAAATATCTTGCAGTGAAGGCAAATGGTAACTTACACCAAGGGATTTTCTCACTTGTCTTCATGTGGAAGCCTCAGGCTAAAATGTTGGTATACCACGAAATCTACTTCTCCATCTAGTATTGTGGGAAGCTCGTGAGAGGGATTTAGAGAAGCAACGTGAGGTTGTAGAACAAATGGCGTTGTGGAGAGAGATGGCTTGTGAAGGGTTTGGAGCTCACGTGGAGGACGTGGAGTTAGAGCATCCAAACTCCTTCATTTGGGAAAGCTCGGGTAGGGAACCTCTCCAGGCCTCAAATGAGAGCTCACGGGTAGGAATGACATGGGCTATGTGCATGCATCCGAATCTACTGGCGACCTAGCCCTTGCACTTGGTTTTCCAATTTCTACGATAGTCGGTAATCAAAAAACTAATGTAAGCGGTAGAGTTGTAGTAGACAATTAATTTGCAATCAAGATCAAGAGTTAATCAGGGGATATTATTCATCTATGGCGCGATCATCGTCTAATTTATTTGGAGGACCGGTTGGAGGTATCTTTTAAAGGCGCATCGTTGTACTGAGAACATAGGTGCAGAACCTTAGCATCACATTTGGAAGTAGTCCAACTTTGCAGAGTCCATGTAATTAGCCCAAGGCACGTTGACACATAACTCGGCCCTAAGTTGAGCACTCACCCAAAGCGCACAAGGGTACCAGGTCCCTCTTTAGAGTTGTTTGTCCAAAATGTTAGCGTGATTACAAGTATAATTCAGATCCATAACAGATAGTCAAGTAAACCACAGTGCATGAACTAGATCTAGATCTAAATCTTATGAAGGATTCACTACACAATTATTATAATGATATTTACCATGCAAGAACCATATTCAGTCATGTCTAACACCAATATCCAACCAATATGATCCATTATATTAAGTACTATAAAACATATAAGCTTAATACATTACAATAGTATCATCATGAGTCATGTGCATGAACAAAACCAACAACACAACTCTATATCAAAACGGGGTTGTCTAAGTCATGTAAATCAATACATATATATAGGGGTGGGGACTTGCCCTTCACCGCCCATGCACCTTCCAAAAATAGGCTACATGCTAATAATAGCCATGTGCCTTTACAAGGGAATACAAAACATGCAAGTGTTCTAACAATAGACTTCCTATAGTTAACTCCGAGTAGAAATCCTATTATTAGATCAAAACTATGCATGGCACTCGAACTATTGTACATCCCAAAATAGCCTTGTGTGATCTGTAAGTCTCCACATCATTGTGTGCTCAACACTCTATCTCCAAAAATAGCCTTAACAATAAAATGGCTAAGTTTTGATCCTGGGCACTTCAACCTTACTATCCTTTCGTGTGCTCTTCTAGCGCCCTACATTCACGCACCCAACACTTAGGCTATTTTTTCAAGCCAAAATGAGCTTAGGCCTATAAAAGGCCCTATTAATTCCTCATTAAAATGAAAAGCCTCCATATCTCCCATTTGAAGCCAAGAAGAGGAGAGTGAAGTGTGAGAATGCCTTAAGGAGTTAGAAGGCCATATTTTAGAAAAAAAAATTAAAGCCCTGTTTATTTTTATAGGATAATTGAAGATATGAAGGCCTATATTATATAGGCATGGAGAATATCTTAAGACTTATTATTATTTTGATAGGAAATTGAGAAGACCTATATTATTATAGGAAATAGTGAATAAATAAGTCATATTATTTAATAGGCACATTGTAAAATCGAGAGTTATTATTTGTTAACTCATCGACATTCAAAGGCCAAATTGATGCCTTATTATCATGCGAGAGCTTGGAGATGTTGTTGGGAGCCGAGGGACATGAAGAAGCACCAGAGAAGCACAAAAGCTCAAATTCTTAGTACGTCAGCGCATATCACCAAGTTAGTTTTTGGATGCCGTAGAGAAGATTCATAATCATTATTGAGCTCGTTGACAAGATTGGGTCGAGATCTTCACTCTACATAGAGGTTGATTGAGGTCGCATGACAAGTGGTACACGATCGTCATCATCAACTAGAGACTTAGCTCGCATAGAGGTTATTTTTTTGTGTGTGAGTGAAAGTCAACATTAAACATTATCCAACCTTAGCATCGTGTAGAGGTTATTTTGTCATGCAATGGAGTGGAGGTCAACAGGAAAGTGTCAAACTAGATAACTATGTTGTAAACACAGAGCTTTCCAAGACTAGTGGGTTCAGAGGATCGATTTGGTACCAAGTTTGATTGAGCATTCATTATAGTAATATGAGTTTTATATGTACTAATACTCATAACGTTATAATGGATTAGTTCAGCTAGTTTGTGAACCCAGAGATGTAGGCATTCTTCCGAACTATGTTATCAACCCTTGTGAAGTGTGGTTTATTCTTGCATTACATTTCTTTAAATTTGAGTTATTTTTATGTGAATTTGGTAAAAAAATAAATTTCCCATAAAGGATCCGTGATCAAAACAAATTTTTTTGGTCAGGTTTAAGGTTAAATAATATTACAAAAAGACAAAAAAATGAAGAAGAAAGACTCGTGTGGAGATTCTCCATAGCTTGGGATACCACTCGCCACTTTCCTACAAGAACCTTGAGAATAATTTCCCACACAAGAAACACTTGAGGTACAAGTTTTTACACCTTCTACCATTGCTCCATCAACAAAATAAGGAAGATAATGTCAACCACAACCTCATCCAATGGAAAAGGAAAATCCCCATGCGATCAAATGAAGAATCTTGTCAATCTTACCCTGACATACAAAGGAAGGCCCAAGTTCACTGTTGAAGAAGATGAACAAATGGATCAAGTAGTGCCTCTATAGAGAGTTGAATTTACCTTGTAATAATGGGATGAATAAATTGAAATACTTAAACATCTATTAAGTGAAAAGGAAATGAAAATTTTGTAGTTAGAACTAGCAAGAGAAAAGGAGAGGTCATTAAGTTTTTATTACAATGTGGAAAAGTGAAAAATAGAATTGGAAAGTACAAATAACAAGTTATAAGAAAAATATAAGCATGTGTTATCCTTAGAAGAAGATCTGAAGAAAAAGGAAGCATAACTTAAGTCCATATCTCGAGTTTTGAGACTAACATCTACACATTTCAACAATAAATTATCAAGCAAGGGGGAATATAGAAAATTTATAAGTAGTTGGTTGCACAAAAGGAACTACATGACAAGGAAATCCAAATTAATAAATAACGCACTTGGGTACATTTCTAGGTCTTAATCACATAAAGTGGGGTCAAATGTAGACACAAAATCATGCACTTGGGTACATTTCTAGGTCTTAATCACATACTACTATTCATATGATTCCTAAGCAATAAAACTAGTAATTGACATCTATATTTACCCTCTTTTTGTCTTCCATGTTTTCTCTTTGGTCTTACAAACCCCACAACCCAGTTTGGTCTTCATTGTTTTATCTTTATTGACTCTGGACACCAACACCCGGCCGGGACACCATCGCTAAGCGCTCTCGTCCCCTTTGGGCACCCTCGACCTCTTTGTATCTTGCTCACCTCTTTTGGTCCTCTTTTATCTTTTGGGCATCTTGTGTTCTTATGGGTCGGCCTTTTAGTTGTCAATTAAAAATTCAAACAAGGGAATCATATAAATACCAAGTTATGTGACCATAATAAAGGACCAAGCTCTATGCATTTACTATCACCACCTAAGGTTGCATCCAAAGGCATTCTAAGAGCATTAAGGCATCCATCTAGTACTCACTCAAGGGACAAGGGACTAAATTTTCTGCATACATGCATAGGAGGGGAAGTTCATTTTTTCATCCACACATCTATTTACATTGCTACATCTAGCTATCGTTCGCTATCAAGTGCATATTGCACAAGAGCTTCCTAGGGCGGGATTATATCACACATGCACAAGAACTACATGGAGTCTGAAATGTAGTGCAGTGCATGGTCATAGGTTTAAGGATTTGATGTGTTTTGGGGTTTTGTAGGATATCATTTGTTTTGTAGGATATCATTTGTTTTGCAGGTTACATGTGAATTGTGTGATCAACCAGTGACATATAAGAGACCACCGGCGAAGGTTAAGGACCATCTTGTGACACAAGAAAAAATAGATTTTGAGCTCTTGCACAGTCACAGGCACCCAACAGAGGTCTCCGGTGCCTATGCGCCTCACCTAGTCTAGGCACCCTAGTCCAGGATCATCCAAAAATTACATAATTTTCTTAGTATGGTTGTGACAGTTTCCTCCTATTCATCGTTCTTCTAGTCCATAATACTTCGTGATTTATTACAAAATCAACTAAGTCTTTTATTCCCTCCCTTGCACCTAGGGTTTCATATTTCTTTAGCTTATTTCTTGTGTCAGATCTATACTTTAGCATTTTATTTATCATATGTGACTTTGCAATATCTTAGGGTTTTACAAATTCAATATTTGTTAAATCACATAGTTTGAATAAAGTTTCATGTGTTTATTTAGGATTTGATTAGTGTATCACTTTGTGTAATTTGGTTCTTTAGATTCCATATTAGATAAACCAATATGCATACACATATACATGAATAAGGGGTATTATGTACACACCTAATTCTAATATGTAGTGCTAGTAATTTGTTATAATTTTAACATTGTTCTAGAAGTGTAGTTGTGTATTTTTTAATTATTGGTCCATATTAGCCTCTTATTGTGCATGTTCCTTGTTCTTGATTATTTTCTTAAAACGTTTTCCTTTGTTCTCCTCACTCTCTCTATTTTCATCCTCCTCTCATATATTTCTCTTCCCTTGTTTTCCTAAATGTTTTGGTTCTTTGTGAGAACCGCACTTTATACAATTTTGGCAACTTTGGTTTTCTAGCTCTATCTGAGTGTACCCATTTCATGTGGTGCATTTGCATTGTTTTTCCCACCCATTGTATGTCAACATGCATGCTTATATGGTCTCGAATAATATGGATTCAATAATTTTATAAATACATGAAGGTGCATCAATGCATCTAGGGTATTAAGTGATAAATAAGTATCATTAGGCTAAACTAATTACAAACAAAGTTTGATATTTTCAGTCCATGAAATGTAAAACTAGATTCTCGATTAAAACTGTGTAAGAATTTTTAATCAAAACATTTTGAATCAACACCTGTGATTCATCATCAAGAATGACCAATTGTTTTTGGATCCACAAACCAAACTCTTAAATAGGTGTGTGGTGTGTGTAACTGTAAATTCAACGGTAAAAACCCAAGATGAAAAAATGAAAACAAAATTTTAAGACAAGGCTACAAATATCCATTGGAGGAGGTGGTCAAAATCAAATAGTTTGGAGTCAAAAACAAACAAACATGGGGTGCACAAGACTTAAGAGTGCAAACATTTTAAGAATGTGCAAAACATTTAAAATCAGCAACCATACTAAATTTGTAGACTAAAATAATAAATGAAGGTCACATAAGTTAGAACAATCATTAAGGTTGATTGAGAAAGAAGACAATTTTAAGATGGAAAGGCCAAGGATGAAAGAAGATGGAGACACCATATAATAATGGAGATTGCATTAAAATTAGCTAGAAGTGAGATTGTACTTGTGTATTTGTCAATTATTGGTTGAAATTAGCCTCTTATTGGTGGATTTTCCTTGTTCTTGACCATTTTCTAACATGTTTCTCGTGTTCCTCCACTCTCTCTATTTTCATCCTCCTCTCATATTTCTCTTTTCCCCAATTTTCTTGAATTCTTAGGTTTTTACAAGAACCATATCATATGATTTTGGTAAATTTGGTTTTCTAGATTTGTCTGAGTGCACCCATGGCATGTGGCCCCTTTGTGTTGTTTTTCCCACCCATTGTATGTCAACATGCATGCCTATAGGGTCTTAATAATATGGATTCGATGCATCTATAAATATATAAGGGCACACATTAATGTATTTAAGATATTAAGTGATAAATAAATATCCTTTTTGTCAAACTAATTTCAAATATTTAGAAAAACATTTAAGTAATTGAAGAATATGAAGATTGTCTAATAGTTATTAGTTGTGCTTAAACATGATCGCGTATGTTTGCACGGTCCAATTTTTCTTGTAAAGTCAAAATTTCAACAAATTTTCCTAGAAATTTATGGAGCGCAATCGTAGGCTCTGTGACTTTTAAGTCACGGGTCTAGGGTTCATGTTTTGTTGTTGGTTATAGTTTTTGCAAACATGTGTGATGGTTAGGCTCTTTCACATTTGTTGTTGCATTGATTAGATCATTAAATGTGATCGGGGTTGGGCACTCACATTACATTAGACTATTTATTGAGCCGCATTATACTTGGTTTGTGTTGTCTTGAGGAATCATTCCCTTCAAGAGCCACGATAATAATGGAGGGATAACACAAGTCCTTGAAATCACATTTTGTTTTAATGTATTTTTGTTAGTTGCTTTACGTTAGGGTTCTAATCAAGGAGAACGATTTCTTAACACAATTCTAAAAAAATGAATGATGTTTTTGGAGCTCAAGAGAAGTTGAACGGGATTGTCAAATTCAAATTCATGAAATTCAACAATTTCCAAAATTGTACCATATGATTTTAATTAATTATACACTTTGTTAATCATAGTGTTTTATTTTGCATTAATTTTTTAGGTCATATTCACCTTAATATTTGTACTTCCAATACATATATTTTAATAACAATTGAATAGCTTTAGAGTTATAACAAATCAAATATGTTTTTTCCTTCACATGATTATTTTTCTATAACAATTGAATTATTACGCCAAAGGCATTCCCCTATGGGAAAGGCCTCTCTGGTCGTTCACATCAAGGGATTAAATTTGACGGGTGTTTAAACGTTTTTTTGTTGGCTTAAATTTGACGGGCGTTTACCTGTTTTTTCTATTTTTAATTTCTTCATCTCGAGATTCAGGCTTTTATTAATTTCATTATTGAGCATTGTTCAAGATCGCAGGAGAGGACTGTTCTCGGCCATCTCTGTAAATCGCGGTGCTTTCAGTTCTTGGTCCAAGCTGAAACCGAGGAACAAAGAAGTGATTTATCCATGCGACTCTTTTTTTGTTGTGAATCGAACCTGCGACCTGGGGAGTATTGAGTGGGAATTAGATAGATGTTATCTCAATTGTAGTGGGATGCGTGTCGGCCTGCTGTGGATTTTGTTGTGCAGTTAATGAATGGGGCACATGTTTTCATTATACTGGAGCTTGTATCACTCTCGCAGCCAGCAAGAGAGAGGGCCCGAAAATATTTTCTGAATTCTCGACCTATACGAAATCCTTGTCGATCTCAAGCCAGAGATGAAGGCCATTTATTCTCAAGACCCATGTCGAAGCTTAGGAATAGGTCGGCAAGATCCTGGTCCGGCTAGGCGAGGCAGCCGGAGGTATTTTCACAGAATTTGAGAAGGATATGTAGGCATGCTTATCACGTTTTCTTTTGTTTTTGTGTTTGCATTTTTTTGTTGAGTGCTATTTTTGTGGTTGCTTAGAGCATTAGTTACATATTCCTATTTGGGTCGGAACTGGACAAATTTTATGTCATCTTTGGTAAATTTTGATGATATGTTTTATGGGTGCCTAAATCCTCTTTTTAATGCATTTTGTTTCCACATTAAGTGTTATAAAATCTGATATTTTATTTCGTACTTCATGGTTTAAAAAGAAAAATAGTTTTTTAGTGTCATTATCAACTTATCAGTGTCTCTGCGGGAATAAATAAAAGCAAAGTGGGTACCTGGCCGAAAACCCTAGTTTGGTGTTATTGTTAAGGACCTATATCTGCAAGTACAAATCCAATAAATTTGGGTCAGCTGTAGGTTTTAGTCCACCAATATTATGCATTGTAGCAAGATTATCGAAAGTCCCTGGGTGAACATGTGAATAAGATGAGAAAAGTGGATAGCTTGTTGAAGTGTCTGGTCTAGCCTTTTGGTTGAGAACCCATATCCACTGCAAAATCTACAAATTTGGGTCAGTTTTTATTTTAAGTTTTACAAATATTTTTAAGTGTCTTTACCCCAAACCAGGATTATTGCATGCCTATGCCTTCATGTGTAGATAAATAACTAGGAAATGGGTACCTTACCTACGGTCTTATGGCACCTTATGTACCAGTACAAAGTGTTTTAATTTGGTTTAGTTTTATGTTCATGCTCACAACATTCAAAGAATAAATTATGAGTATTCATCACTGGTTTTCTCTAACTGCAGGGGTTGATGCTCAACTCTTTCATCTTCTCTGCCATCTTTTAGCCCACCCCATGTGAAGACACATCATATTTCTGCCCTACACCTTAAACTTTTCATGTGGGCATAAACTTCATTCTACTAGTCCGATTACATAAATTACCCAAGTTTTTGTTGTTGCTGATTCATAGCAAAGCGGAACTCTCTGTTCCTTCTCAAGGAAAAGCAGAGAGTACAGGTTATTCAAGAACCTTTCACAGGGAAGCAAGAAATATTTTTCCGAAAAATCAATTTAGGTAACCTGTTTTACCTTTTTATATGCATCTAATTATATTGTTGTGTATGACCTGAAAGAGTGCATGAATAGGCATATTTCGTTTAGTGTTAGGTTTAACATTGTTGCTTTTTAAAATGCTCTTGAAAAACTTAGAAAAAACTGCTCACAAACATATTCACTTTTGTTTTCTAGGTTTCTTGACAAAGCAACAGTTGCAACCGATTCAGACCATTACCACAAGACAGATATTGATTAGAAGCTATGCACAGTCACACAAGTTGAAGAGGTGAAACTTGTTCTAAGGTTGCTTCCTATTTGGGTGGCTTGTTTGATGTATTGGAGCATTTATTTGTTTTCAAATATAATGTTGGTTTACAATAAAGTTATTGTTATGGTTTGGGCCCATAGAAGCTCCTTAAATGAAGGAAAAATGTTTGTATTTTGTTGGAATCATGGAACATTGCAGCTGAATGTTCACCCTCTCTTGCACTTTGGTGTGTCTTGCATTGATGCTTTGTACATTGGATCAAGTTTTATGCTTCTTGGTTCATGCATAGTCCCATCTCTTTGATGTGGTCCTGTGCTTCGCCATCACTCATAACAACAAGATCCTTATATTATTTTTAGGATATGCCATGTTTGATTCAGAGTAATACAGTATAATCGGGAAGTGAAAGCGGGCATTTGTAGGAAATAAGTGTAGCTACAGAGTATTTATTTGAGGATATTTTTAAAGATTGCACTGGCATTTTGTTTTGTTTTCTTCTTAGCTAGAACATTCTCCAACCTTGGAGAACCTAAATGTAACAAATAGATGTGTCAATAAAGAAATTCTAATAAGATATTGCTTTCGATTTGTTGTCTGATAATCTATACAATATGAAATCATGTCTAGCCATATAAGTTATATCACCTTGCTCCATTTTGTTTGCAGAGCCTTTCGTAAATACCTTTGGATGATTTGAATGGTACAAAGCTATAATTATGCACAATAGTATTATTGAACCCAAACATATGCATCTATATCACCTTTTCCAGATGCTTTATTTAAAAGAAAGTAGAAAGCAATGTTTGTAGAGATGAAGAGATAATCTGATCTCTAAACACTTGTTGTGTAATTCTATAATGAACTTTTCAACCCCAAGCAGAGATTGACATGTATGTTGTTGTTTATGTAACACACATTTGAAATTTTAGTAGTACCTATGTCTGAACTATTTCTATCTAAAATGAGGTCAACATATTCCAGACCATGAAGAAAACAATTTTCTAAATTAATTGTCACTAAAGCAATTAGGTGGTTAATGGTAGAACATAAAAGCGAGTCTTAAGTAACTTTAGTTTCCAATTGGCGGCATGTTGCTTCTGAAAAAGAGGAGAAAAAACATTTTCCCAAATGGCACGTAAAGCTGGAAAAAATATTCGAAATCTCAATCTCTATTTTTTTGAAGTTTGAAAGAGCAACCACTTGCATAATTACCAAGCATTCATCAACACTAGAAAAACAACTAGATAGCATTAGTGGCTACCTCAACTGCATTGACCCAACCACCGATATAAGCTCCTCCAACCAAATCATGGGAGGCATGTTCGACACATTTCAAAATGAGTGGGACAACACATCAGACCAAGTTGCCAATTCTCCATCAAACCCCTTCTTCATCATCCATCATCCTCTCTCATTTTTTAGCTTCCTCATGTTTTAGTTTAACCATCCATCTAGGGTTCAAAATTGAGCCCATCATAGCCCTTCCCAAGGCCTCAAACCCTTCAGAAAAGGGTGGTTAAAAATTACATGTCAAAAAAATTCAAAATTTAAAAATTGTTTGACAATAGAGAAGTGCAAGTTACTTTTAAAATTGTCAAAAGAAGGGCTATGGTGAAAACACTTGTCAACAATTTGTGTGAAATTTTTAAATCTTATTAAATATTTTTATGACTTTTATAAACAACAATCAACTCCATCTTTCCAGGATTTACGCGTGACTTGTAGATACGTTAGACAAGACATATTAAGCAATTATCAAAAGTTTTAATATAATAAATATACTACTACTATAATACAATTAAGATCAAATCCTAAGTTTCTAGCAAGTTGGCAATGTTAGCTCAATGAATACTTGAACACAAATACCTAAAAACCAAATATTTAATATTACCATTTAGGGTTCTGACCTTTTCTTGGGATTCATTCAAATGTTTTATCTATTGCTTTGTATTTTTCCCACTTTTTTGTTGTAGGAGCCACCTTGAGAGGCCTTTAAGAACAGAGCTAGGATAGACTTGCACACAAATATCTACTCACTTGACAAAATGATTTGGAATAGATCGAGCGTGTCGATTGGTCGAGGAAGAGATTGGAGAAAAGTGTTGAACTTATCTCAAAGGGTGACGTAAATTCATGACTCACAATGTAGGGTGTCGAGCATGTTATATGGGAGCCATAGTTGTGCCAAAGGGCGTGATGGGCTCGCAATGGTCTTGCTCCAAATCGCTCAGATCAATTCGAGCTCGGTGTGTAGACATTTCAGGGGCCTAGATGATTGGATTAGCTTGATTTTTATGTAATGGAGAAGGAGCTCGATGAAAAGGTAGTTAGGGCTTGCTTTTAATAAAAACAAAGGTCGAGTCAATTGAGGACCTCACCCATTATGACCCTTGTAAAGAAGAGCCGAGCTAAGTGTTGAGTTTCTCCCTAATGCAAAGGTTGATTTTACCTATTCGAGATTGTAGAATGCGGCGTGAGAGGAGACAAAATCATTACAAAGGGTCGAATGAGTAAAGATAAACTTCTTTGTGTATTGAAAGCACCCATCCAAGTCATCATTGGTATCTTATCTCTAACCATTGTTCAATAGGAGTTATGTGGAGGCCAACAAGAATTTAATATTTATAGTTGTGCTCAAGACAATGCCGCTCAACTATATGCCTAAGGAGTGGAGGAAGAGGGTAGTGGACAGATTCATGGAGGATTAGGAAGGGTATGTGTATTTAATGGAGCAACCTAATTTGGCAATACATCATTTGTGTGTAGTAGATATGAATGCATATTGTGCACAAGGTGAAGCTCTTGGCTCTGAATCTGACCAAGAATATCTTGATGTATCTATTGGTGACATAGTTAGTGCAGGTGTTTCAATGTATGGATGCACAATTTCTTTAGTTTATTTGGGAAAAAAATTAATTTAATGCATTTACTAATTAAAATTTACATGGCTTTTGGCTTTTAATTTTAGAAGTTAAAGTTATTTATTTTATTATTTACAAGTTTTTCATAATGATTTTGACAAGAGATCCTAGTGTCCCATGTACAGTTTGATGGTTTTCTTGTGTTTACTAATTTTGTTTGTCTTCTTGTGTAATTTCAATTGTTTGTTTATGTATTTATTTATTAAATTTATTTAATGCTTATTTTAGTTATGATGATTTTTAAGAAATTAGAATATTACAAATTTGGGCGTTCATTACATCATAATTTGATTATTTTACTAGTTTAAATATATTTTTAATTTTACACCATTCTGATTGAGGGGCCATTTTGTTTAGATTAGTGATTTTTTTCTTTTTATTTAAGGTACCAATCAACTGGTACTTATTTTTTAAAAACAATTTCTCATTTTAAAAAAGTATTCTTAATTTTTATGACGTGGATACTTGATTTATTCTATCACATGAATTGTAAAACATCGATACTACTTTTCATCATGGAAAAACTTGTTGAATATTTTCCTTCACAATAAAATACAAACCTACCCTTCAAATTTGATCTCTACATCCATCCCTTTCAACATTTCTATCCTACATTTCGAACGATTGCTACCTAGTATATATTACATGTTATCTAAAGAGAAACATTAACAATATATATATACATTGCATATCACCATGTGAGAGGGACGTTTTGTATATCGTTTCTTATTTCCGTCAACCCAATGTTGGGCAAGTCAAAAGCCTGTCTTTCTTTAAAAAGTAAAGTTTTGAAACATTACTTATTAAAAATAAAAAAGGCTGCCTCTTAACGCCAGAGCCACGATACGATCAGATTCCGAAAACTATTTAAGCAGAAAACCCATGTTACGCAGGATTCCGTCACCGTCAACTAACAGAAGGAAGTTATGGGCAGGATTCTATATGACGGCATTTTCTAGGGCGGGTGGACTGAGGTTTAAACAAAAAAATAAAGATTTTCGTCGCGATACGACGATAGGATTGTTTTAATTTATTCTGCGGATTGGCGTCAATAAATGCAACCGCAGGTGGACGGTAAATTAACAGAAACATTAATTTTGAAATGGATATTTTTATTTTTTATTATTTTTATCTGTTTTGAATTAAAAAAATTGGTCCGAGAGGCAGGTGGGCAGAATTGGTGGATGACCACCATACATAACGTGCATGGGAAACGCCATTATGGATATTCTTAAGTTTTAATTTGTTATTATTATTTAATGGAGTCAACTCAGTTTTTATTTTCTAATTTATTATCGCCATTTTCTTTTCACTATACTCGAGCTATTTATGCAGATGCAAACAGAGTTTTCACTAGACAATCTATACATCTTTATTTCTAAACTTAATTAGTATATTTGGCATTGGATTTTTGTGGAGATGCTGATGATAATTAGGCTATTTTTTTCACGATAGGGATGAGTGATAATGATGTTTCTAAGGACATCACTTTGTATTATCTTCTCTGTCTTTCGTCTTTAAATTGTTTATCAGTAAAAGTATTTTTTCCATAACATTTGTGAATAATATATATAGATTTTATAAAATATTATTATAGACACGAGTGTTATAATTTTTTTTATTAAACTATAAATATGCCAAATTTATAGATTGTAATAAGTGTGATATTAGAAAGTAGTTTTATACTATCTACTAAATCAAACTTATTTTAAGAAGTAAGAGGTTACATAGAACATAGAAAAAACTTAAAATAATTAAAGTATATGAAAATATTAGAGAATTAAAATTTTATAGGATAATATTCAATCATGCGTGAATTTGGAGCAATCATTAGTAACAAATAATGTGAAACAAGAGCAGACAATAGGGTGAATTAACTCTAGAAGACATAAACATGTGACCACACGAGCATTTATGAAATTAGTACACAAATGGTCAACCATATCTTTGAAGTTAGTACAAAAATGGTCTTATCCAATGAATGAAAAACTCACTTTGTGAATGTGATCAATTGGTTTAGTTCGTCAGAAATCTCTCTCGCTTTTTTTTAATTCTAGTGTGGATCAATGGGGAACGACTCTTCTTGCTCAAAACCCTAATATAACCTCAATAAGTTTTACAAAATAGTGAAAAACAAGACTTGGATTTGAGGACCTAGTTCAATCAAACCCACACAGAAGAAAGTCTTGAAATCAACACTCAATATTGGTCAGCAAGAAGTGTAGTGTATGCAAGTATCCCAACCATTATCTTTTAATATGTGCATGTACAAGTAAATTCTACAATACTCCCTAAATGTTTGAGTTATGTTTCTAGCATGGGGATGCTTTTGAAAACAATAAATTATGCTCTTACAACTTCAATATAACTCTCGTGTGAAAGTAATTATTCATCCTCTCATTGTTCTAAATTTAGTTGTATTTATGAACTACTTGAATTCAAATTAAGACCCTATTGGCATGGAAATGACACACAATAGGTGGGAAAACTAACAAAAAAATCCACAAAATTAGGGGACAAACAAACACAAAAGGATGGTGATCATTTATAAACATAGAATGAATATGTCATGAACAATTTCATAGCATACAGAAGTGGTCACTTCCTAAGACCGCAATAAAAATAAGGGAGGAGAGAAAAACACTAAAGAGCTAGAAACAAAGGCGAATGAGGCAAGAAAAGGAAGAAGATAGAACCAAAAGGTGACAAATGAGACTGAAGATGTCAAAATTTGCATGGGACTCAAGGGTCAAATGACACAAGGAACACACATCGAAAAGAACATAACTTTGATGAATATGCAATAAACACATGCATTAACACCGAAGTAATTAAATAGTTCTTATGCATAGTCATTGTTATTACATATAAATTATATAGAGAAAAAGAAAAAACAATTACTTTCGAGGTAAAATAAGATGATGTTGTAATAATCTAGACATTGACCAATTCTTAAGTGTGTACTTTTAGCCATTATTTATTAGGCATCTTCAAAACGTAGTCTTCCTCAAGGGTGACATGCGTGACCTCATATATTTGACATGCATGACAACAACGTCGACACGCATTGAGGAGGTTGTTTGCCTTTGATATGTTAAACGTGCGGCATGTGATCCTCACCCTACCCATTTCTTTGCGGCGCAAAGAACATCCACGAACTCACCCGTGACTTGTATCCCCGAGAAGCGGCGGATAGCAGCTCCATGACCCGACTCTGCTGACTTCCACATGTCCCTCTCGACATTAATAATCAAGTGAGTAAGTGAGTTATTTTCCTCCGCCAGAATCGTTTGAGTTAAATAGAATGGTAATGTGCCCATTGGAATAACTAACATGGAAATAAAGACACAAACTGATCCATGAGAATGTCTCAAATTTGTTGACGTGAAAGTGGAGATGGCTGTTTAAGGTTTGCCATATGCATCTGTAAAAGCAAAGTCGGATATCGGAATCGCTTATTAACATAGAGACGATCAATTGTGGGGCGTAGCGTTAGGGAGGCTTGAGTGCAAAGAAAGGAAAACATAATCACCTTGACATTTACTCTTTTTGTGTCATAAACTACCTACCTACCATTTTTCTATGTGTAGTTTATATATATGAATTAGGAATTGGATTTGGGTTATAATTGAGGTCTAATTCATGTTAAGATGAAAATAGATTTAATTCTCTTCAATTTTAATATATAGTTATAATTAATCATAAACATGGAGACAATCATGACAGTGTGGGAGGTAGTAATGGGGCAGCTTGAGTGTAAAGAAGGGCAATCGTAATCACCTTCATCATTTGATCTTTTGGATAATCTCCTTGAAAACATGAATCAACGATGCCTAAAACATTGTTGCTCCCGTAATGTATCCAAGCTTGTATCGTCAACTATTTATTCTGTGAAAGCGTTTTCACAACTAGAAACTCTCCCCCCTAAGTGTGTCAGGCTATACACAAAAGTGTGGATCATAGATTTTATGGATTGTATCAACATCCTCTACATGTGAATCTTGATCGTAGGTTTTCTCTGTGCCCATCTAGCTAGAATTGTTACACCTTTCCTTGTCGTAATAGTTTGGCCACCTCAGATGTCGACCCATGTCT
>CM031237.1:980478640-980941140 GCA_018340775.1 Taxus wallichiana var. yunnanensis | reverse complement strand
CAATAGCATTCTCAATAGATTTCGGTGGATATTATTTCATGAGAAATGGAAAAGGCTAGGAGTATGCCACCAAAGTTTATGGAGTTTGGCTTTACACTTGTCAAATGTAATCTCTTGGAAGTTTTAAAGACCCTTTGTGTTTATCCCGGAGGATGGCTTCCACATTTTTCATTCAAATAAACCAGTGGCACTTGCGAAATACAACATTAAAATAATCCAGTTTTTAGTATACTTTGATGGATTCTATACCTTTTCAAGGCACTATTTTTTCCATGGACCATTAGTATGTTGGAAAAGTTATTTCATTGTATTAATGATACAAAAATTACACAATGCTCAAGCGTTAACTAACACATGTCATTTCAATATAAAGTCTTACATTTAAATTGCAATAATACTCAACTAATCTGAGACCCACAACCTTAACCTAGATATGACATGTCAAAGGTATCAAGCCACATGTAAACACCGATTCATACTATCTCACCAAAACTTTACAAGTACCAAATTAACAACATTAAGTTTCTCAATATGTTGACAACTACGGAAAAAATAAAAAGTGGATTTAGAATGTCTTTATTTTCCTTCTATCTTGTAATACTTTCAACCAACATGTATGTAAAATATTATATAGACAACAAATGCTAGATCGATGACTCAATATCTCTAGCACATGGAACCCCAACACTACTAAGCATTACAAACATGTGTAGTTTGACAAAAAAACATGTAAATCAAATAGATATTAATGTATATCAAAGTGCTTGAATCTAGCACAATGCAAAAATCAAGATCAAATCACTAATACATAACCTAGGCGCATGGGGCTTTGGTTACGAATATAAATGATCATGTCTATCTCAATGTTTATTACCCAACCCAAAAACAATTCAAGCTCAAGGGTTAGACATGAATACGATTAAAGCTATAACACAACAATAGAAAGCTATGTACATCACCCATGTAATGGATGTTACTTTAGGTGTTTCCACAACGAAGGATGTAAAATGCAAACCTCGACAAAGATGATTGACTAAATGTACATCGAATATACATAGAGATGCAAAAACAAGATACATGACCCATGTGCATGGGGATTTGGTTACAAATATAAATGATCATGTGTATCTCAATGTTTGTTACCTAACCCAAAAACAATTCAAGCTCAAGGGGTAGACATGACTATAGTTAAAGCTAAAACACAACAATAAAAATATATGTGCATTATCCATGCAATGGATGTCACTTTAGGTGTTCCCAAAGTGAAAGATGTAAAATCCAAACCTTGGCAAAGATGATGGACTAAATATACATCATAATATACACATAGATGCAAAAGCAAGATCACACTTGTTTATTAAGTTAGGGCCAATACTTGTACACAATTGCATGCCATGAATGTAATAAGGTGAGCTAGAATACCAAGTGTCAAACATCCTTCAACTCATATGATCAATGGCATAGACTATTCAATTTCCTAAACAATTACATTTAGATTTTTCTATCTAGCGTGTCTTCCTTTCTTTCATAATTTGCAGATACAAGATGTTTGAACAAATTGTCTAAATTGAAATACAAGAGGAATGTTTATGACAATATCCTATCTTGTTTGCTTCAAAAACCCACTTTGTGCATATCTTACGATCATGTAGTCCTTGAGACCATATTTCTTTTTGGTATTTTGTCAAAGTTCACATGACTCGTGCATACTTCCACATTTGTACATATCTACAAGGGCACTTCGTAACTAAAATTTCTTTCAAGCATTTTTTCGAATATCAACATGGCTTGTGAATGCTTCCACATTTTACGCATTACTATAAGGGCACTTACAACTAAAATAACTAACAAAACCCCTTCTCTATAATGCTTTAATGAATTTCCATACCTTGTTTCAAAGCTCGCACTTTTGCACAAGCCGGGAGTATACTAAAGAAAGGTGAATTGGATGAGTTTGAAAATTGTTGGTTGATTTCGTAAAAATAGAGTAAACACTTTGTGAAGATGACAATGTCTTATGTTAGTTGCAATTATGATATTCCATATAAAAAGAAACATGAGAGAAAAAAATGTCTTATTGAATTTTCCAGCTAGAATCAAATACCTAAAAGAACCCCGAAAATTCTTTCATCCACTGATTTCAAAATATAACAATGAGGGCATAGTTGAAAATGCTTAAAGATCAATTTTTTTGTGATGATAGAAGAAGAAAGCATAATGTTTTTTTTTTTACATGAATACTTCTTCTTCTTCGCACTAGTCTCCCGTGATGAACACATCCTATCGAGACCTATCATGATTTTATGTCGGACCACATAGACCATGGGTACCTCAATATTGTCTTCTTTAGTTTGGCTCTAAACTATTGGTTTCAAATATCACTATAAACCCTCTGGTGGTCAGCAAAGCGGCGCTGTTGTTGGGGAGGACCTTTTCCCTACACCCTAGTAGTATTTAATCCTTTAACAAAACAACACAATTTTTGCTCGACTTTCCAACGATGCACGAATGGAGAGCAGTAGGAATGGATGTGAAATAAATTGTCGAGACTAACCACTTCAAGGCTATTACTATCTTGATCCATGAGGCACTTCCCGGGATGTGGATTTTATGGTGTACAATTCCAATACAGATAAGTGGATGTATATCTCCATCATCAACACCAACCCTACAACCGATATATCATGCTCGGCCACACTTTGGAGGAGCATGGTTCACAATGACATGGTGTAATGTACCAATTTGTTTGGTCTTCATTTGGGTTGTTGTCTCTAGAGATCAAGGAGGGTCACTCCCGCAAATGGATTTCCATGATAATGCTAAGAACTTTGATGCTAACAACAAGAACGGTAACTTCTATTTTTTTGTGGTATGAAATGAGAGCTTTTAAATTGGGAGAAACAAAGTTAGAAAAAATCGAGAGTAAAAATTGTTGGAAAAATTAAAATAAAGATCCCATAAAGAATTTACCGGAAAAACTTGACACTTTCCGACAAACTCTCCACAACACGGAACACCTCCGACGTAAATATATTGGTTGCAACTTGCATATGTTTATTTATCCTCTAGAGATTTAACCGTCATGAAATGAAATTACTATTTGAGAGCGAGAGGGATGACATTGGTAGCCGTCAAATTTCAAGCTTTGGTGGAATCACATGAAACGCATTCTTTTAAATTTAATTTTTTTATTGGAAGGGCAAATAATGTGGTCAAGGGCAGTCCCGGAAAACCGCACGACACAAAAATAGCATGTGCGGCAAATTAGTTACAAATTAAAAATAAAGGAAAAATAGCATACCACGTGAATTGGTCCAGGTAAGACTCAAAAGAAATACGCAAGCGCCATCCATATGCTCAGAACTGTGAAGATAAATAGGTATCCACAAAGGAATGTATTTCAATTTGAGGTCATAGGAGGGGCCATCCATGTGACCTGCCCAGGTAGTTGGCTCCTAATATTTCTGAGAGTAATTTTGGTAAACCGCCTCCATGGGACCACAGCCTAACTTGTGCATGCCAAGTATGAGTACTTTACCGACCGAATCGGAAACAACGAGGCTCTTTTGCTGACGCCGCGACCGTCGGATAAGCCAAAAGTGCTCGCGTTTTAAGCTCCAATTCGTTCGTGCGGAACACGTCCGAAACACTCGGCAATGACGAGGAAATCGGAGGACTTCGAATGGCGTTCCCAGCGGTAACAGTAGCGCAGCAGCAGCCCGGGTTCGAATCCGAGGCAACGGCAGCAACTGTATTGGTGCCATGGTGGATTAAGGCACATGCAGAAAGAAGAAAAGCGCAGGGACAAGTGTGGCGTTCTATGGCATTAAATTCCCTGCGTCGACTCTTGGCAGTGGTTGTGGGCGTAACGTTGATGTTCACTCTCAGCACGGAGCTCACCTTCAGGCTGGGCGTGCACCAGATTGTGAACCAGACGCTGAACACCACACTGTTCATCTGGCCGGGCCACAAGGACTTGGTCTCCACTTCGAATGGTCCAGCGGTGAATTTTAACCAGACGCTCTTATCTTATGCTGCTATCCAGTTGGGTGAAGCGGAGGAGCGGCAGCGGATCACCCGTCTCCTCGACGCTTCTACCTCCTCTTTTAATGATATGGAGCGGCGCCATCAGGGACAGGGCCGCTCCATATCATATTACCGCAGGTCGGAACGTGACCTTGACTTACGCTCCGACCTGCGGGAAAGAGGATCTTTGCGGAACAGAATCCCTGTTCAGCTGTTTCATCCCAGGTATGCCAATTACTGGCCTGAGTTTCGCAGGGCGCTGCGTTCGTGGGTGCAAAACAAGCGCTTCGATCCCAGAGTTATGGTAGAGCTCTTTGATCTCGTAAAAGCCCCCTGGACAGATACTACACGACTGCCAATCTAGCCAGACAACAGCAGGCCAATCTTATCGATCGACGGAACTATTTTGCCAATCGACAGCAGACCTTCCCGCTGGAGCAAAGAGATAATACGGGGCAACGGCAGGGCTACCGCAGTTGCGCAGTGGTAGGAAACAGTGGCATCTTGCTCCAGAAACCCCACGGCCCCCTCATCGACTCCCACGACATGGTCATCCGCCTCAACAATGCCCGGACTGCAGGGTTCGAACCCAGCGTTGGCTACAAAACAACCCTAGCCTTCGTCAATTCAAATATACTTCATTCATGCTCTAGGCGCGCAGGGTGCTTCTGCCATCCCTATGGTGAAACTGTTCCAATTATCATGTACATTTGCCAGGCTGTGCATTTCATGGACTACACCCTCTGCAATGCCTCCCATAAGGTACCACTGCTGATCACAGATGCCCGGTTTGATAACCTCTGTGCTAGAATTGTCAAGTACTATTCGCTGAAGAATTTTGTGGAGGCTACTGGGAAGCACCCCGAGGAATGGAGCTCGGTGCATGAGGGCTCCATGTTTCATTACTCGTCGGGGATGCAGGCGGTAATGCTGGCATTGGGGATTTGTGAGAAGGTGAGCATATTTGGGTTTGGTAAGAGCAATCAGGCAAAGCATCATTATCATACTAATCAGAAGGTTGAGCTCAAGCTTCATGATTATGAGGCAGAGTATCAGTTCTATGCTGATTTGATCAATGGGTCGCAGTATATACCTTTTCTCAGCGAGGCCGGGATCAAGCTTCCTCTGGTACAGATGTATTTTTGATCATTATTTTTTCTGTTTCTTCTTCTTCTTCTTCTTTTTGGGTTCAAATGGGTTTTGGGATTCTTGAATTGTTTCAAAGTGTGCAGTGTTCATTGTATTCTTGGTAATGAAAAATGAATTCCAATAAAGAAACCCCAATCCTTGTGAAACTTATCTCTGTAAACATCTTGCTTTGTTGATTATCTTCTTTGCCTTGGCGCGTCTGAATGTATTAGGATATTCCTACAATTCCACGTTGTTTGTCAATGTGCAATTGTAAGCGTTTGTGAGAAATTGCATTTCACAGATGTGATATCGTCTGTATTGCTATGAAGCTAAGGATTCCCGTGATGTACATTCATTTTCATCTACGTTTGCTTTGCACAACAGAATTGAAAGATCAATTCCAAGGAAGCGCTGATTTTGTGAACCTAATCTATGTAAGCATCTTGGTCTTTGGTAGCATGTTTTATCATGGTGCTTCTAAATGGATGGACGCATTGCTTTTCATGTTGCATTAAGCACTATTGATATAAAGAAATTATATCAGTGTAGACAGAAGGCCAAAATATTTGAACGGGACTCAAAAGTGAAACCAGTAGATTGTGTATTTTCACACATTTGGCAAACTGTGAAGTACTTTGAAGTCAAGGTTGACCACAATGTAAATGTAAGAATGCATTTTCATCCTTATTGACCATCCACAAAAAAAATTGAAAAACCAAATCCAAGGAAGCCTTGATCTCACGATCGACACTCTGATGATATATTTCTGCAATTATACATAACATTTAAATGTAAGCATAAATGGAGAATTGCATCTTCACAAGTCAAAATGTCTGTATTGCAATGAAATTAAGGATGCCCATGTAGATGTAAGATTTTGTTTTCATGCACTTTGGCTTTCAAGAGCCAATATTGTGAAGCAATGCTACATTGTCTTAGCATCTTGGTTTGTGGCTCTCTCTTTTATCGCGGTGCTTCTAAATCCATGGAAATAATCCTTGCAATTATACATTGCTTGTCAAGTAAGAGCACTTTATGAAACATCTTTACACATGTAAGAAACGAAAAAGCATTCTCTCTTTACAAATGTGACAATTTCAGTATTGCTATGAAGTCGTGGCTCCACACTAAGTAAATGCAAGAATGTGTTAGGACAAGGCAGTTTGTCCACATTTTCTCCACAGGTCTAAACATGGATGGTAAGGTAAGGTCTACGAATTCATCTCTTGATGAAATATTGTAAGATGGATTATTTTCATCAAAATATACTTTTTCATCAATAGGGCAATGCTTTTGTTGTAAAGCAGCACATACTGTTTCTGATTGAAGCATTGGTGTTGGTATTGCTATGAAGTTAAGGCCGCCACTTGTGTAAAAGCTGGAATGATTTGTGACAAGGTATTTCCGCTTGTAGTTGTCAGTGCTTGAAGTCTAAGCACTGAAAAAATCAGTGGCAAAACTACGTCTTTGTGAGTATGGCATCATGGATACTGAATTTTGATTTTTAATTTGATCAAAGGTTGGCCAATGTTTCTACTGTAAGGCAACAATAACTATGCACATTGATGTTGAACTTAGAACATGGTTTTGAATTATGGATTATCACTATTGGTGTGGTGTCTCGTTATTCCATAATTGGCAGGCCAGCAATATACATGTGCAATTCAGAATAATCGGCCATTCAGAATGTTCTGATGTAATTTGTCTAAACAGCTAAGTTACTTTGTAAATTACGAGTGAGTTGCAACATTCCATTGTCATTACTAAATTAGTAGCAAGGCCCACTAAAAGAATGTTAATTTGTCTAAACAGCCAAGCCACTTTGTAAATAATGAGTGAGTTGCAGCACTCCATCGTCATAATAAATTAGTAGCAAGGCCCACTAAAATAAATCAATAATTCCAAAAAGAATAATATGATTAACAGAGAAGTATCAAGCTTAATGAATGTCTAATATGTGTTGACTGTGGACCCAATACGAGACACAATTTGTTTTTGAAGCATTTGAAAAGATTTCTTGCATTGGCGCGGAACACATCTGCAAAACCATGAGTTACTTCAATTTTTTTGTAAACATGCTTCCAGTTTTTGTTGAAATGTTTTGTTTATTAGTCATTTTTTTCCAAATAATTGGTCTTCTGTTGTTTATCTACGATTTCATTACCCAATTTTTTTTTTTAAAACTAGAACATTACATAGCATAAAGTGGGCAATCTGGACCCTTTAAATTCATTGTGTCATATCTGATGTGATATCAATTTTAGTGCTTCTATTTGCAGTACCTGCAAGGCCACCTATTGATGATTATTGTAAAATCCCGAGTCTTCTGAATGTACATGATAGATGCATGTACTGTTACAGTAACATTTCACCAAACAAAATAAAAGAAGGTATCAATGTCATTAACCCCCTTTTTTAAATTTCACCCTTTCTTCATCTGATCCATAAACGTTGCCAATTTTTCCAAGAAGTAGACTTGTCTCACACTTTCTTTTACTTGATAACAGAATGGCATGTGGAAATTAGAGTTATCTTTTTACTTGGAATTTGAGTGTAGTTTATGAAGTTCAGTTTGACTAACCTAATCTTATTTGGTTGGATAATTTTGTTAGGGTTCAATTTGGGTACTTTTCTTTTGTTTCAACTTTCACATAATTAATAGATATGGTTGATCATTCCAATTTCCAAGTATAGTCAATTGTTAGAAATATTCCAATTCTTGTTATTACTCTCATGGGTGAGTTGATTATTAGGCTGTAATATGTTTGTTTATTGTTATGCGAGTTATAACAACTCACATAAACATAGTACTTTGCTGCACGATTGTAGCGCTTGACTCGTATTATTAAGGAGATATATGCTTACTTATATGTATTGTTTTCAGCATGGTAATTGATTAACATGAGATTATTGTGTGAAACTCCTACTCTGATTTCATTTGGTATCAGAGCAGGTCTCCACATGAGAGTCTTGTGCGAGCACAATAGCCATGTTTGAAGGCACTTTGTTACTTTTAAGGTAGCTTGAAAACGTTAAGGTTTCTTTTTATTCATCTGCACGAGCCCTTGTTGAATCTTTCATGGTTGACAAGATTCTTGGATTGAATTTATAGATGCACCGTTGTGCATTGCATTAAATATTTTTATTCACGTATCAAAGGCATCTCCTGATTTTTTGGTTGTTATCACCCTCTCGTGCATCTGCAGACTTGCTCAGTCTGTGAATCCTTTATCAGATCACTGGCACATGGAACCCGCACGCATGCATTGAAAATTACAGTCATTATGGCCTTTTTTGAATTGCAAGTTCAACTCATGTGATCGGGTATGTCAATACCATGCATTGCATCAAATTTTAAAGTTTTCAATGCACGTAGAGCTTTGTATTCTCTGTGTCACTGTTTTCTATGCAAGCAAGACATCACTCACCTGCAATCAAATTTGTTATCAGCTGTATACGCATCGCAGTATTAAAATTTTGAGGAGTCTGTGCTCCTTTTGACTTCTTCTACCTGCGCATCTCTCATCTCCACACTTGAATTCAATGACATACCTGTTTAATCTTCACATTGAGCCATCTCTTGATGAACCTGCAGATACACGTGTTTCTGAGAAAGCGTTGCAGGTCTATAAATGCAGACCCCTAGCAAATGATCAGTCAAATTCTAGCATAAATTGAATTGAATTTTTATAGAGTTCAACCAAGTTCCCATGATATCAAACATCTTGGAAGTGAGATCCTACTCTATCAGGTCTATGAACTAATAATCACACTTCTTCAAGTAAACAAAACATACATGCATTGAGCGTGTTTGATTTGACACAGCTGTAAAATCTCAACTTCTGCTCGCTACCACGTTGAAGTCAACCCACAGATTTTACGTCCCCAATCCCGTAGATATCTCAATTACTAAGGTGTGGTTTAATGTTTTTTAAAAGAGTGTTTTAAATTTTTAATTGCAATTCAAATAGCAATGTTTAAATACTTACATCTTTAAATCTGTATAACTTAAGCGGTCAATAATGTTTGATAGAAATTATCAAACTATTTGGTGGAGTGGTTGAAACTTTAAAGTTCTAAATGTTTTAGCGGTGGTGTATAATATAACAATGGAATGAAAAAATAAATTATAGTTATGATGTTATGCTGGTGGGAAAATTATTAAGGTCCTATTTGATAGGACCGGAGTTGTATTTTAGGATCAGGGTCATTTTTACTCATTGAGTGCCATTATACTTAGATTTTAAAGTTGTTTTCTAATATCAGTAAAATTGGTCTTGTGTGTAGTTGTCAATAATTTTTATGTCGTCAAAAATTCATTTTATTGTATGGATGCATTATCGGGTGAGCCGGATGTCCTTGTGTCAATTGTTTCACATTGTCTGGGAGCTATATAAAAATAAACATAATGCGGAAACTATTAAGCTTTAAATTCCGCTTAGCTGAGTTAGCAACAACACATTAGAGGATGTAAGCAATAGAGACAGGGGAGGAAGATCAATGCCCTCGAGTTTGTCACTACCTCAAAGGTCGCAATCTGCTTTAGTGACACTTGGTTTGTTTTGTGTGTGATTAAGAATAAGAACAAAGGATAGCATCCCTGTTTGTGTGTGTAGTATAGTTTCTATAGTTCTCCTGTCGTGATGATGATGTGGAGATCTAAACCACAAATATTGAAGTAGGGAAGTGTTCTTGATATCTTGACTGGTTCGGTTGATGTGAATTGGTTGATGGATCCCAATTCATGTATTCCCTAGAATAGGTTGACGTGTCCTTATTCATGGTATATGTAGTTCCCACAGTCAATGTGAGTGTCAAGACCATGTGCAAGCTACCAAGTGGCATACTACTTAGTTGAAGGTGGTACTTTCTCCTATGTTTGTACTAAGGGGTGGAAAGTAAGAAATATTCCTATTCTTGTTATTACTCACATGGGTGAATTGATTATTAGGTTGTGATACATTTGTGTATTGTTATGTGAGTTATAACAACTCACATAAATATAGTACTTTGTTGCACTATTGTAGCACTTGAGTCCTACTATTAAGGAGATTACGAGTCTACTTATATGTATTGTTCCCAACATGATAATTGATTAACGTGAGATTATTGTATGAAACTCCTACTCTGATTTTATTAACAAGCTTGTACAATCTTTTACATTTTGTGTTTTCCACCACTTTGTATGGTGGCAGTGGTAAGGGTTTTGTGTTAGCTTATCGAAACTCTTGTTTAGTCTATGAACATTAGGTTACTTTCTTGACCTCTTATACTTTGCCCCTTGAAGTTTAGAGTCTGAACTTAGAGTGCTTCAGATGATAACTCTGTCTTGAGAAGGATATAAGTTGTAAGGAGGATGTTACAATCATGAATGTTAGGTGATATTATCCAACTGTCACTAGAAAGACAATGACAACCAGAGAGCATAACATAAAAACACTTTTATCAACATATGATGGGTACACACTGACGCAGAATGGAATGTCACATGAATGATTAGTTTTTAAGATACATAATGGATGGAGATGATGATCTTTGAACTCATGTGACATAAGTCCACAATGGTCGTTGCCAATTCAATTCTTGTTCCTTCTCATTTTCTGGGCCATTTCAGCTTTCAAGGCGCTTGTTTTGAAGCCAGAACTTTGTTGTAAAGGCTATTACTAGATTTTATAACATACAAGTTATGTTTGCTTGTCTATGCTTAGATTCTTCTAAAGTTGTGTCAAAGTTTGTGTCGTGTGCCATACAAGAATAACAAGGTAAATATAGTGTTGCTAAGAAGGTCACAAAATGACTTGGAGGCACCAAAGATAAGTCTGACACAAGCAGGGTTAGTATAGTAGCAGTGTGTGTTGCAACGAATGCTCAAGGACCTATAAGTATAACACAAGGAAATTATCACAATATAACTTAAATTGAATTAGTAAGATATACAATCCTACTTAACACCCAAGATAATGCAATAGTTTCCTATGTGGGTGGTCACAAGCACTCTGATAGGGATGGGTGAGAAGGTCATTCACTCATTTTGACAGACAACAGCCTCGCATGATCATTGTCAAGTGCATCCCCACATCGACCCTTCCCCTAGTTCTCCCTCTGTGATTCTGACATAACTTGTTGTATGCTGGTTTTGCAGTCCATTGGTCTGATTACAACTACTGAAAGTGAGTGAGGTGACTATGACTAGAAGGACATATCCACTTAGGACCTGTTTATGATAGCAATTTTATATACTATCCTTGAGGCTTATATGCAAGAACATTAATTATTGGTCCTAAAAACATGAAACAAGAACTTATCATTACATACTATTCTAGTGAGTCCTGCCATGGCTAGCCTACTCTTGGAAATTGTTTCTCTGTATATGCTAAATGCTATGTATATTGATAGATTTGAAGAGGAGCATGTCAAGCGTTCAAGGCTGTGACTTTCAAGGAAACCATTTACCAAGTAGAAGCTTATTCAGGGATTGCAAGTGACAATGAAGAATTGTCAAAAGTTGAAGAATGACTAATCTTGAAAAAAAAAAAGGGTAAACAATTTAGGTAATTTCCTTTCTTTCCATTGTAGGAACAACACAATATCAGATTCCAAGGGTAAAATTTAGGGTTGAAGGAAGAATCATACACTTGAGGCATTCTCTACCATGCTCGCTGTAACAAATTTTGATAGTCGGGCTTTGAGGAGTATCTATCATCTCCCTTTTGGTCCCAACCTAACACATCCCAGCCGCCCGCTAACACATTGTCTTCTTTTAGAATTTTCTAAAACAACATGTGCTGGCTTTTGGGGTCGTTGGTGGCTAGTCTTTCTTCACTCAGTTGGTTTTCTTGCCAGTACAGGCACCTTGCTTCAGTGAAGACACGGCGAGCCCATCACATACTTGTTGTCACCCAGAAGTTGCACCTTCATAGAGAATGGTGTGTGTACTCTCTCTTTTGTTGACAAAATTGGAACACCTTAAGGCTGTGGGTAACTTATGTCTAAGGTGAACCTCCAATGAGGGCTGGTTCCCCTGTGAATCACCTAAAAACGAAAAACTTTGACAAGGAAAAGAGAAGAGGAATGCGGAAAATGGGAAATGGGGTGATACACCAAAAGTTTGATACTTGCATGTAACTCTGCACACAGAGAATTTAAAGATCCACACACCTGCACAACTCTAGACTATTTGCATAATAAATTCAAGGGTTTAGGAAAAAATGACAGCGGTAGAGGGAGTGAATTCCACACTAAGGAAAACACAATATCCTATGCAACACAATGAAAAATCTGAAAACAACAGTATGAGAGGGAAAAATGAATCTTTTTTATTTAGAGGTGCAAGTACAATAGTTGAAGATGCACAAGCAAATCAGCTGCTCCAAGTATTCTTTTTTTTACAAAATTCAATCGGCCAATATAGACTGTTGCTTTCTTTTATTATTTTTATTTGCCCATGCTCATGCTTGGCACCGACCCTAGGAGGAACAACAATTTGGTTTTATATTATTTAATAACTTTCCACCTTATCCTTTGGCGCCAAACTTCTAACTATAGACTGCTGTTATTTATTTTATTTCTTTCTAATTTTACCCTTGCTGGCGCCAAACCTAGGAGGAATGTCAGTGCTATTTTTAACTATTCCTTCATGCACTTTGGTGCCAATCTCCTCATTGTACAGCAGTTTGACTTATTTATTTCTTTTCTATTTTTGGCTCTAACTTCAAATGGAACAGGACAACAGTTCTTCTTTTCCTTTTATATTTATCTCCTTATGCTTGGTGCCAACCTTTAATTTTGGAAGAGCAGTTATGTCTTTTATATTTATTTCCTTCTTCATGCTCTTTTCAAATTCTAAAAATAGAACAACAACATGCTTCTATTTCTATTTTAATCCTCCATTCAAACTCCTAAGAATAAAACAACTCCTGTTTTTAATTACTTCCATGCATCTCTCCTCTTTGCGCCAAAAATAGGTGGATCTTTTATTTATTCCCACCTCCATGCACCTCCTTATCTCTCCTTTGGTGCAGACTTCTATAGGACAACTACTTATTTTATTAAATTTATTCTATGCACCCCATGCAAAGTCTTTTTTTGGTGCAAATACCTTTTGGCGACATCACGGGATTGTTTGCCTGCTAAACAAGGAGATCAATAGCCTTTTGCATCGATTGGGTTATGGAGTTGTGTTCTTTAACAATTGCTGCACACAAGTTTGAAAACTTGTATCCTCTGAATCAATACAACTGAAATACTCTCTTTAACAAAAGGAAAACATGTGCATGCAAGCACCTATTGAAAAGGCAACTAACTAGGAAAACTGGAAAAACAATGTGCATGCAAACACCTATTGAAAAGACAACTAACTCGGAAAATTGGAAAAACAATGTACATGCAAGCACTTATTGAAAATAAACTATTCTAATGATGCTTTGAATCCTCAATAGCAAGCTTTGAGGAAAATCCCATTAATTGGGATTTGTAGTTCTTCACCATTCAATCGAGATAACTGAAAAGCATTGTGAGGCTTGCAAGCTGAAATAACATATGACCCACTCCAAATAGCATCAAATTTGGCGTGGTTTCCCAGTTTTGCTCTGTTTACATCCCACTTAAGGACAAGATCACCTTCCCGAAAGACTCTTGCAACTGCTTTCTTATCAAAATTTCTTTACCTGAGTTTGGTGAGTTTCTATGGTGAGCATGGCTTCATGTCTTAATTCTTCCAACTGCATAACCCCTTTCTCATGTGGCTCATATTTGAGTCCTAGCTTGTCTGCTATTTGCTTATGCATGATTGTACTTAAGCACCACTCATCAACCATGCAATTATGGACCAAATTATCACCAATAATAAAAAAAAGCTAGAAAGGAGGAGGCTTACCAATTCTTTTTGTTTGAAATTCAGCCTTAGAGGGCTGATTTGTATTGGCAAGCACCACACTAGCTCTATTTGAATGATCCACTATAACTGGTAGTTTGGCCAACTCATCTTGTAGTAAGTTCTTTTGACCCGGAATAGTCAATGTATCCCACATGGATAAGCTCACATGAGCTTTCTTCATCTGATCTATAATATTAAGGGAGAGGTGCCCCCTTTTGCTTGTCCTTTTGGAACACTTTAAACATCTTTTCCCGATTCTTTTGTGCTTCCAAGCTGCCCTTCCTCGAATCTAATTTTTCGTCTCTTTATCATTAGGGACAACAACCTTATTAGTATTGTCAAGAAATAAAGAAATGAACCGTGCAAATTAGTTACCTCGGTGGGTTCTCCCGCTGCTCTTTTTTATATACTCTTGTATTAGTTGCATGCTGATCTTTTTGTTGCCAATTTACCAAATTTGCCTTTGGTGGCCTTGGTGCTTCACTAGAATCCCCTTGAGGAGGAGCTTCTACTGCTTGTTGAAAGTTGTGGAATCATCCCTTGTGCAATCAAAACTTGATTTAACATTTCATTAGCACAAGAAAAATGATCATGCGAATGATTACATGGAGCACACTAAAAGAGTTCGAAATTAGATTAGTCTCGCACTAGAACAAGAGCCATAGATGTAGAATGAGCATTAGGATCAACTTTAATGGCTAGGGTCTTGATATGGGAGTCGCTTGCAGGGTATGTTGGGTATGAGGGTCTTGCAAATTGGGATGGGCCCCGATATGGTGCGTAAGGTTGAGCAAGTTGTCTCTCAATAGATACAAATTTATTTCCAAAAGCTTGCAAAATATATTTTATTTCACTCAACTCAATGGGTTGATTTGGTAATCGCTTGGCTAGTTATTCTTTGGAATTGAGTTTATAGTTGAAGTCATTGGCTGAATAGTTGGAAAGATAGGCATAGGAGGTTGTAATGTCCCCAATTCCGAGTAGATGGCCTAGGAGTGTTTTTTCATTCGTCTTAGCCTTGGACATACCCGAGGGGCTAATGACGCTGGAGGCTATTGGGTATAGATGACTTATTACCACATTACTTTTTTGTTATATTTTGTCGTTGACATTAAGTGGTCAACTTGGTGGTAATAATTGTTATATTTTGTCATTGGGGGCTCATAGTACTTTATTATTCTATTTCTTCGTTGGGGTGACTTATGGTACTTTATTATTCTATTTCTTTGTTGGGGTCACTTAAGTCACTTTTAGTCCCACATGGAGCTCCCAACTTGGAAAAAGGTAATGAAAAGTTATATAAGGAGATTTGGGGAGTGTTAGAGGGGATTCTTGCATGCACACTTATGATTTTCATTGAGCAACTGCTGATTGCTATCATCTAGCTTGTGGAGTAAGATCCCACAAGATCCCTAGCTTCGGTGGTGAGAGATCCATTCCTAGCTAGTAGGGCATTCTTTGGTGGTGAAAGATCCACCCTAGCTTGTCATTTTGGAGCTGATTCAGGAGTTGATTTTCAGAGATTAATTTCAGAATTTTCAGAGAAGGGTTTTGGAAGATTTTTGGGGCTTTTTGTGGAGAAAAATCAAGGGTTATCAGATCTGATTTGTGGCAGTGATTAGAGCAGATTTTGGCGCCATATTTGGAGACACTTTTGAGGGTTTTGGGCCTCTTCCCAAGGGGAGCGACCCACTTTGGGATTTTGCAACGATTTTTGGGAGGGTTTCAGTGTGCTGTTTCTAGATCTAGAGGTTGGGATCTCTTCTATATCATTGGTAGATGTTATTTCTAGAAATTCAAATTTTTATCTATTTTCTAGGGTTTTATCTACTCAGTTCCAAATTTGTAGCAGTGTTTTTAAGGGCTTCCAGGTGTCATTTTTCAGATCTGGAGGTTGGGTTTTCATTCTCAATATTAATAGATGTTATTTCCCAAGTTTCATAATTTTTTCATGCATATTTGAGGAGATTCCTAGCCGCCTAGGGCATTCTGTAATTTTCTGGCAGCAATATATTATTCCAAAAATTCCAAAAATATTTTTCTAGTGTTTATTATTATTATTGCAAGCTTCCCTCAAAATTTTATGCACTTTGGGCAAGTATTTTGTGAAATATCAATTAAATACCATTCGTTGCCCTAATCTGGTCATTTTCTATAAAAATAAGAAATTTTACTTTGTTACAATTTTCATATATTTTGTGCATTTTCAAGTGGTATCCCACAAGGGATATTTCAGAGGTATAGGTGCAATTTTGCCACTTGTATGAGGTTATTTCAGCTCTAATGGCTAAATCAAAAGCAACAGGATTGTGTTACCCCTATGGACTGAATTAGGACAACGATGTCACTTTGTTTAGGGATCTCAAATAGTACAACTTAATGGCATGGGGAATTTTCTCCCAAGTTCTTTGGAATCTCAAATTAAAATCAACCATGAACTCTTGAGGGGCTCTTTTGATTGTGCTCAATTGCTCAATCAAGGATAGGTGGTCAGATTTGTCCTCAAATTGGCTACACAAGGCTGTTCCTAACTGATCCCAAGAATTGATAGAATTAATAGGTAGATTTTTGTACCATTGCAAGGCTTTATCTTTAAAGGAAGCTGCAAGAAGTCTCATGGCTACATTCTCCTGAGTGATATTATAAACAAAGCAAAGATTTGCAACATCTCTAATATGCTCTACAAGAGTGGTTTGAGTTAGACCGGTAAAGAATGGTAAACTCTTTAATGCGGAAGTAGGGATATCATTGTATACAATAAGATTCAAGGGGCTGCCATCATTAAAGGTCACAAAAGCTTCATTCCTAAGAAGAGCCATTAGGAAATTTAGAGCGGGAAGCTATGGGATTTTGGGCATTTGTTTTAGCTTGTTAGCTTGGTAAGTATATGGAGAGGATTTATAAAATCTATTTCTTTTATAAGAATTTAAAGAAATTCAAAAGGATTACCTTTAGCTTTTGACTTGGTGGTCACTTTTGACATTAGTTTTGACTAGTCCGCAACTAGTATGTCCGTGAAAACACGAGGAGTCGATCGATGCTGATTTTTTTAATATCTTTTGCTCGCAAATTGCTGAACCAACATCAATTTTTGAATACTTTGTTCCTTTGGGCATGTTATAAACTATTGTCACCTAGAAGTTGCACCCTAATAGAGAATGGTGTGTGTACTCTCTCTCTTGTTGACAAAATTGGAACACCTCAAGGTTGTGGGTAACCTATGTTTGAGGTGAACCTCCAGAGAGGGCTGGTTCCCTTGTGAATCACCTAAAAAACGAAAACTTTGACAAGGAAAAGGGAAGAGGAATGCAGAAAATGGGAAATAGGGTGATACACCAATAGTTTGACACTTGCATGTAACTCTACACAAAGAATTTGAAGATCCACACACATGCACAACTCTAGACTATTTGCATAATAAATTCAAGGGTTTAGGAAAAATGACAGCGGTAGAGGGAGTGAATTCCACACTAAGGCAAACACAATATCCTATGCAACACAATGAAAAATATGAAAACAATAGTATGAGAGGGCAAAATGAATCTTTTTTATTTAGAGGTGCAAGTACAATAGCTGAAGATGCACAAGCAAATCAGCTGCTCCAAGTATTCTTTTTTACAGTAATCAATCAGCTAATATAGATTGCTGAAGGTGCCCAGAATAGACTGCTGCTTTCTTTTATTATTTTTATTTACTCATGCTCATGCTTGGCGCAAACCCTAGGAGGAACCACAGTTTGGTTTTTTATTTTATTTAATTAGTTTCCACCTTATTCTTTGGCGCCAAGCTTCTAACTATAGACTGTTATTTATTTTATTTATTTCTAATTTTACCCTTGCGGGCGCCAAACCTAGGAGGAACATCAGTACTATTTTTACCTATTCCTTCATGCACTTTGCGCCAATCTCCTCACTGGACAGCAGTTTGACTTATTTATTTCGTTTCTATTTTTGTGTTAACTTCAAATGGAACTGGACAACAGTTCTTCTCTTCCTTTTATATTTATCTCCTTATGCTTGGTGCCAGCATTTAATTTTGGAACAGCAGTTCAGTGTTTTATACTTCTTTCCTTCTTCATGCTCCTTGCAAACTCTAAAAATAGAACAGCAGCATGCTTCTATTTCTATTTTAATCCTCCATTCAAACTCCTAAGAATAGAACAACAGCTCCTATTTTTAATTACTTCCATGCATCTCTCCGCTTTGCGCCAAAAATAGGAGATTCTTTTATTTATTCTATTTATTCCCACCTCCATGCACCTTCTTATCTCTCCTTTGGCGCAGACTTCTATAGGACAGCAGCTTATTTTATTAAATTTATCCCATGCACCCCATGCAAAGTCTTTTTTTGGCGCAAATACCTTTGGCTATGAAATATGGTAACAATACCTAGACCTCCTGGTTCTTTGGGGAGGGTGACATGCTGCCAGTTGAGTAAGTTCCATTTCATAGCCCCCCTATGGACCTTGCCAAAGGAACCTTTTGTGTAGTTTTATGAAGCTCTTCAAAGACATTCTTGAAGCAGTAATAATCATAAACAAGGATAACAAGGATGGAGTATTCATATCAATTTGCGATATAGGTGTAGGTCTAATAATATCATATGGTCAATTCTTTTTACATTTTATCTTTGGAGGATAATTAAGGAACTTTTGTGTAATTTTATGAAGCTCTTTGAAGACATTTGTAGAAGCCGTAATAGTCATAAACAAGTAGACGGGCATCACCTGGATCACCGGCTTTAATGAGACTGACATTATATAAAATGAAAGTTGATCTAATGGAGGGTGAGAAATATATGTGCTTTTATGCATATTGCCTTTTATACTCTCGTCTTTGTGTGAGAGTCATGGTGGGATAGATCTATCCCAATGAATGGAGAAACTTCCTGTTTACATTTTGTTCCAGTCTTAATACAATCTAATACTTTTTTCCGTGTTGATGTTGTATCCCCTTCATCTATGCACTGATATAACACTAGCAAGAGGTTTGCATCATCAAACTGATGTAAATGGTAACCAATGAAATTAGGCATCGTGAATACAAGTTTGGTCACTTAGATTTCAGATATTAATTTTCGCTATCCAGGTGCGAAATGTTATAACATGGAACCGAAGTAACTTAGCCATTGTGGCAAATACAGCTTGTTCAGGATGGTTTATTAAAGAAAATCAGCAAATGGAAACAGTGATTAACATGAAAAAAGCACATGAAAACAGAAAAACTGTGGCTTGAGGCGGAATGGTTTAAATAGGTACACAAGCAATCTATAAAGAAAGTTTCGAGGTAGAATAAGGGCAGGTATTAGATCCTATTTGGAGGCTTTACTTTCATAGATTATATATATGCACAGAAATTATTATCTTTTAACTCATAACTAGAACACAATTATATGGACAGAAGACTGCATCGGATTTAATAAGTTGAATAAAGAAATTAGTAAAAAGGCCAAATGGGATCGCCAGAGATTATGAACACAAAAACATGCTACAGGTTATTTCTACATAATAAGAAGCTGGAGTAAATAGAAAACCTTTGTTTCTAATTGAAAAAACCAGAGGGAATGAATATAAATGACTTAAGCATGGAAATGAAAATTGCAGCAGCAGAATCTTAATAACTATTTGAGATGAGCATAAGCTGTCTTTTCTAAAATTTGATGAATGAAATCCTTTCTGCTGTCATGTAACTAAACTGGTATTTCCCTTAAAAACCTGACAATCTACCATGGATACTGTAGACTTGATATATGTGACATAAAATCTGAAAAGAGGCTGTCTGCTGTAATTCATAATGCCCAATCTCTCCACTAAGGTGGGTTCTTGACAATGATTCCTGATGGCTTGTAAATTTGTTTTTCAAGGAACCAATGTATTTGTATTATCCTATTGAGCCACAAATTGGTGTCTCGCTTGTTGGTGACCTAAAAACCATATTTAACTTCATTAAAAAAGAAGCTTCTCATTTTTAAAGTTCTATTACTTACAAGATCAATGATTATCTAATGATTCTAATCAATATGAAAAAATGAATATCTAGACTGTGATGATAAGAACTCCTCAATAAAATGGAAACAAACAAGTTTTTAATTGATGAATGTACTTGTTTCTTTGGTTTGGATTTGTAGAATCATATTTGCTTACTACCAAGAAATATCTCCACAATATCTAAATCTTGGTCATATTGATGATAACGAAATAAACTCAATTTAATGAATAAAAGGCCTTGCAAAATTTCTTATCATCATATCCATGGCTTGAAAGCTTGTACAAAGCATTGCTGGTAAGGGCAGACAAAGAAAACCTGAAAATTTGGTAGGTAGCTAGCAGGTCATAGTACAAATTCTACATCAAGGTCTACGATCAGAACAACTGTCCATAAGCTACCCATACTCGAGCTCGAGCTTGAGCTCAACATGCCAAGATGGCATGTAGTAACCAAAGTTTGTAGACCTTATGGGCTGGAAAAGAATGACTGCAAGAGACATTCCTCTAGCTCAAAGGAGAAGTCCAGGAAACTCTATTCATTAAGCCAACAACTATTGTGGCACATACCTTGTGAACTTCTTGTAATTAAAATATCATAAATGGAGTTAATCTTAGTAGGATATTGCAATCACGTGTATTAAGATAATCTAGAACACTAATCACATAAATTATTGTAAATATGACAGTCCTAGATTACAAAAGGATGAAATATTCGATCAACACACTTCTAGAAAGTATATAACAAAAATTAGGGTTAGGGTTTGGAACATATTTACCACAAACAAGGCTTTAAGTCTGTGTGACAGTGATTTAAAACTGGATGTGTATGAGGATGTTGTGTAGGGTGTTGTAAATCTTCCTATGAAATTTGGGAGCCTAGAAATGGGTGGAGAACAAGTTTTCCAGATGGTGTCCTAGACTCTTAGGGCTAACACATGTGTCAACTTTGATCTGCACTCCTCCTTCGACCCCTGTTTCATTTGTCTCTGGATGCGTTTCCTATGTTTGGATCTCTATGTTGAATCTTTTGTACATGTATGTGACTTATTTTGTTGTTAAGACTTTATTGACTTGCAAGAGGATCTTTCATCATATGCATTGAACTGATCTCAACGTGCCCCTACTGACATGAACAGTGTTGCACTACGTACCAATATGCCAAAGCAGGATCAAGCCACGTATTTCTCCAAGTCCTATGGTGGAGCGGAGGTTAGAAAAGTGCAAACAAAGATGGAGGCCCAACTCGGCCCTCAACACTTGACAATCACACTTGGCTTGATATTAGCGCGTAGATGTGATCTAAGGCAACGATGATGATGCTTTCAGATTTGCATATATGTGTTGCAATGTCCTCAAAGGGAGAGATGCTTCAATGTTCATCTTGAAGACCATCTTAGAGTGTGCTTGGATATAGGATCTCTAGATGTCCCTAATGAGTTAAGGTGTGCATGACTTGTGCGAATGACTTCCCATTCAACTGACCTTAAGCTAACTACGATAACTTGTGCATTTAAAATGATGACCGTTGCAAGTACAACAAACAAGTTTGTCGGCCTTGGGACAATTTTTTTCGGATGATCTTGTCTTGAGTCCATGAACTTGTCTAGGTGATCGAAACATGAGATGGATTCCGAGTTTGAAGGTGTGTTCTGTATAAGGTGCATTGATTCTTGAGGTGTTAAGTTGAAGAACAAGTCATAACCTAGTGGATTCAGAGTGCAAGATTGAGTAGGATGCTTTAAGTTTAGCCAATACATGTGTAAATGAGATAATGTTGGGATAAATGTCAAAGGATTATTGCCAAGTGCTACACGACCAAATTTTGAGTATTATAGTAGTCATCAAGTGACTTGTTAGCACCACCTAGTGCAAAACAACTATGTAGTCATTGTTGTCCTGTCATTTCCACATCCAAGTGATTGTTAGTTGATCAAGGATTTGATCTTAGAGAAACATGGAGTTGATCGGTGATTGTCATTTCCACCTTGGAGATTCTAACCTTAATTGGTGGGATCAATATTGGTGGAGCTATCATTAGCTATTTTATGTTGCTCGGTATCTCTAGTGGGGAGGAGCTTCGAAACCAAGTCCCGCTTATTGGTTGTTCTATTAGGCTTGAACTTGGAGTCAAGGGGTGATTCTTGAAGACTGCACTTGCCCTTGAGCCAGCTGAATTACGGGACTCTTTCAATTCATGAAAATTAGGAAAAAAGAGTAGAAACCTATTTAACCACGAAGAATTTAATTCCAAAATCTTTGATGTTCTTTACGTTCGAAAGGTTGAGCCACCAAACTTGTAAAATAGTGAAATGATTTTCAATTGGATGAACTCACTTAAAATTTTATGATATGGTCCCCTCATTGTAATCATTCGATTATTACTTGGCATGACAAGAGGTGGTGTGAAAGCTTGTTGCTCCATCCGGGTGTAAACCAATTGACAATAACCATTGGTACTTAAGTTAAATGCCTCATTTGCTTGTTGCGCATGATGAGAGATGGTTGTGAAAGCATGTTGCTCCATTTGGGCATAGACCAAGAGACAATGAGGCTTGTTGCTTCCTTCAAATGCCTCATATTCTTGTTGTATGTAGCTCCACGTTGTGTTGGCATTGTCCTTACAATGTTTGTGGTAACGAGGTCTGCTATCATGAAGACCATGAGACCCCATACGACATGGACAGGGATGATGGTCATTGCAAAGAGTGAGAGGTTAGAGGGCCTGATAAGAGTGGCACACTTAAGAGGGCCTCATAGGATCAGCACACCTAGAGGGAGATGGGACTTATAGAACATTACAAGGGCATCAAAATAGAATGGATGCAAATGATAATACTTAGTAGAAGCCAGGCCAGGTTGGAAGAACCATTAGAGGATTAATAGTAGGGGAATCACACTAGTTAGAGCATAAAATGCCAAGGATGTGAAGGGGTATTGTCCATGGCTGGAAAACATGTCATGAAGAAAAGCTTCTTGCATATAACTGCTCACTTAACAACACAAATTGCTGTCCCATTGTTTTATAACAAATCTCATGTTCCAAAATGAAGAGTAAAATGAAGTTTCCAAACAGATCTCAATGGATAACCTTTGAAAATTAAAATCGTTAGCAATGTACATATAATAAGCCATTTCCATGTTTATTTTTGACAAAAAAATTGGTGGTATGAAGTAAACAACAAGTAAAACTTCCATTTGGCCAAAGGGCGGTTGTTTAGGGAACCAATCATCAAGCTCAATCCAGTTGATATAGGTTAGAAGTTGTAAGATTATCTTAGTGAACCCTTATTTGCAAATTTGTGTGTACTTGGTCGAACGAGGATCCATTGGCATGGGCAAAATCTCATTGGTCAATTTGTGAATCAATTTGGATCCAAAGATTTATGTTTGGAGATTTTTCTAGCAATTTTTACTATTAGCTTTGAGCCAATTGTGGAGACTTGTCATCCATATAAAAGGATCTTGCCGTAATGTATGAACTAATTAATTTTCTCTTTTCTTGGATAATTTAATCGTGATTTGAGATCAGGAAATCAATTAATTTGTTTTGGTGGTAGTTGAGCCATAGTTTTGAAACGGGCTGTACTCTCCCTTTCTAATTTATTAATTGATTACTTTTTCCCCTCTTCTTTTGGATTAATTGGATTGGATGTAGGAGATAATTAAAATTATTAAATCATTAATTTATCTTTTTGGGTAAGGTCCTACCACCTCATGCACTTGTTAGGAGTTAACTATATAAGGAGCACTAGGTATATAATCTCCATTTTTCAATCATGTGGGTCACGAAGTATGATCTGAAATGTCGATTCTTTGACTGTTTTGTAGACATGTTCATATATTTTATCCAAAGCTTTTTTTTCAAACTATGGGGTCTATGGAAGCATAACATCTTGAACTTCTACTTTTGAAGAAAACTTTGAGGATGGGGCCACGGTTTGATGGGAATTACGGGTTGCTCATGAAGCCTTAGCGCCCACCATTCGACTACTCAAAGGAAGATCCAAAGAAAATACTTTGTCAAGGTTCACCTCATTAATTTTCTCTATAAAACAAAGTGAAAGATCCCCAATAGATCTCTTACCCTAAATCAGATTTTTAATGAATGGAAAATGATAAATAACAGTTTTGAAACCCTCAGCAAACAACCTAGGGCAAAACTGAATTTATTACAGCAAATGCGACTAGGGTTTTTAATGGATCTCCATGCAAATGATACCAAAAAATTATAAACTCTATCCCAAATGATTGCCAACAATTTTAAAACCCAAAATATGATAAAAATCAGATTTATTTGCAGCCAGATAATTCAGATCTAAATCTGATTACAAACTGCCTGAAAAACCCTCCAAAATTGCTCAGAAAATTATGAAATTGCAGCTCCTTTATTTATAAAAATTCAGAGATATATGGCAATATTTTTCAGAAGTAAATACCTCTAGAATCATACCCAAATAGCCCCAAATTGGGTCGATCCAACTGCTGCAATATGCTACCAAAAAGATCACCAAAACATTGCTGGAATTTGATTGGAAAATCAGAATTAAACTGCTGGAAATTTCTGAGTGAAATCCCCTCTCAATCCCTTGGGGTTTTCGTCCACAAGAGGTAGAATTCACAAGGGTTTTCGTCCCTGGAATTTCTGATAAAAGCAAGAGCTCTTAACAATGCAAAATTTGATAATAAAAATCTGGATTGATAAAATGATCATATGATGTCCCTCCTCTAAGTCGACCCTTCCTTTTAAAGGGAAAATTGGCCCAAAGGGACCTCCAACTCAACCAATCACAACAAGTGATTTCTTCTAGACATGTGCCCCAAATTTTCCTTAGACTAGGTCGCATTTTCTTGGGAGGAGTAATAATTTTTATTCTTTCAAAACTCCATTCTTCCTCCTTTGTCCAAGTTGCATTTTTCTAAGGAAGCTAATGTCACATTTCCCTATTTTCCCATTACATGGACAAGTTGTACCTCCCTATGGTAAATACAATTAAAAATAATTGTATTTTTACATTTGACTCTTTTATTTTATTAATAAGCTTATTATTTATTATATGTGCAACTTATAATATTTTATTTTAATATTTGCACAATATAATAAAATAATAAAACTTAGTCACCCTTGACACATCCTTTGGCCGTCGGGTAGACAAAAAGGACCAAAGGTCTTCAATGAGATCTATTCGAAAAGAGGGACATTACACAAAGCCAGGAAACTTTGCCCATGATTAGTGAAAGATTGAGTTAGTTCATATGTATTTCTACAGCCACAAGAACCAATTTTGTGTTCTCGTCACGCCCAGATTTTTGTTCGGCTGAATTTGAGCAAACAGCTCCAAAATAAAGTCTGTCTTAAAGCTCATCGAGAGAAGGGGAGGGGATCTGGAACACAATGTGTGGATTGTGTATTATCATCTGTATTTCTTCAACCACAAGAAGCAAACATTTTCTCTTTCATTCGTATTTGTGCCACTTGCATTGGGCAATCCACTCCAAAAGAAAATATGGCTTAAAATGTGTTTGGGAGATGGGAAGAGGGTTTACACCAGAACACAATGTGTGAATTATGAATGTATTCCTTTCTGGTGCATTCTTCATCATGAGCATGGCCATTGGCTATAGAGTGCCCCCTTGTGGCTAAAGAGAGCTCGTGACGAAAGCCTTGGTTTCCAACAAACAAAGAAAAGCATGATATTACAAGAAAAGAAATCATAATAGAACCCTATCGGACTCAAAACCCACAATCCCTATCAAGAAACTAATTCATGCGCTTGAGTTGATCTAAAAACTAGACAAGCACCTCGGTCCCCCTAGAAAGCCTATTTAGAATAAAAATTCCGAGGTACTTGATGATAGTGAAATTAACCTGATAGCCCCCACTCCCATTCTAGGGTATGAACTAAGCCCAACCAATTTTTTTGAGGAAACTGCAGAAGATGAGGATCAAGACCCCTAGAGAATCAAGATTGCATTGAGAGAACCATTAACAAAAAATATCCTCCATAAGATGGTCTATAAATATTTGGAAGAGCCCAATGATGGGGCATGAATAAATAGGTTGAGAATTGGCAGCAAAAATGTTTCTTCAAGAAGGCCTCAATCTGTTCAATTCTTTACTGAACCTCAGATCAAGGAGGCCTTGAACAGTGCCAAAAGGTCTTGGAGGAGGACTCTTGGAATATCAGTGGGCCCCAATCTAAGTGGAGACTAGTTAGAAGGCTCATTCAAAATGATAAACAAGATATTTATATAAGAAAGGAAGTGCTTTATCAACACATTCTCCCATTGTTTCCAAAGTCTTTGGAAAGGGCCAGGATTTTTAGCTGGGAGCTAAGGGAAACTCTGGTAGCTTGATCATGCTTCAGAAAGCAGATTTCATGAATCTCTAGGGGTCGGCAAGAAAGAAGTGGTTGTTTCATCAGATCACTGCTGTCTGAGGTTTATATGGATTGACTTGATGCTCAAACCGATAGGATTAAGTTCATTCCAGGACCCTTGTCACCTCAGAACAAATAATGCAGCCCTAACTCCATTTAGAGGGGAGAAATTCGAAATGCTCTTTTCCATGAAAAAGGACGAATCTTCTGAAATTTCTGGTTTTCCTACAGGTAAAATTCTTTGAGGCCTTTTGGGAAACATAATTGGAAGCAAGAATGCTTCTTCAAGAAGGCCTTGATCTGTTCAATTCTTTAGTGAACCTCAGATCAAGAAGGCCTTGAACAATAATATCTTGAAAGAGAAAATAATTATGCTCTCTCTCTTGGAATATCCGGGGTTTGAATGTCCCATTTAATTGGAGACTGGTCAGAAGGCTTATTCAACATGATAAATATGATATTTATTCAAGAAACGAAGTGTTTTAACTTTTATCTACACCTCCCTTTGATTCCAATGGTCTTTGGTTAGGGTCAGAATTTTCAGTTGTAGGATCTACAGGCAACTCTGGTGGCTTGGCCATACTTTGGATAGCAGATTTCATGATTCTTGAGGGTTTATCAAGAAAGTAGTGGTTGTTTCATCATATCACCGCTGTCTGAGGTTGATATGGATTGATTTGATGCTCAGACTAATATGTTGATGTTCATTCCAGGACCCTTGTCACCCCAGAACAAAATAATGCAGACCTAGCCCAATTCATAGAGAAAGAAATTCGAAAGGCTCTCTTTCCATGAAAAAGAATAAATCTTCAGAGCTTTCTGGTTTCCCTACAGGTTTCTTTCAGGCCTTTTGGAAAAACATAAATGAGGATATTATCTCTGTTATGGAAGAATTGAGGTGTATCAACTTTCTTAAAAGTTAAACCAATAAAGACTACTTTCAGAGCTCTAATCCCCAAAACTAACCTAGTGATCCCATGGAAAAGGGCATTCAAAAATTATTCTACAGTTACCGCTCAAAAATTGAGGATCATTGTGCAGGTAAATCGATTCCATTTAATGTAAAACTTTCTGCTTTGCAGCAGAATCTTCGGGGCCTTCACCTCAAAACAGTCATTGCATATTTTCAAAAATATCCGTAAAAAAATTAACCTTTGTTTTATTGACATTTGGCAATAAAATCCCTTTGAATTTAGCAGGCACTGTAAACTCCCAGCTGCACGAATCTCCCCTTACAAAAGTTGACACCCTGAAAATTTTGGCTAAGTTTCTAATTTTTTTGAAATTTTTGGCCAATTATCTAAATTTTTGCACATCCACCTGATATATTTCATGGGTTCACCTGCAGAGCGGAAACAGGAGCTGCAGCCCCTCCATGGGACCCCACCCTAAGGACGTTGAGTATTCGGACTCCTTCAGGTTACTCTCTTTGCAATACCAATTACAAGATTAACTCCAAGGTTCCAACCAATAGCAAATTCAAAGAAGGTAAATGGCGACACCTTGGAGCTGCCATTTGGAAGTTCAAAGCTGACCCATGGCTAAGATACTTGAAAGCTTCTCTTCCTCAAGCTGCCTATTGGTGTAACTTACGGTTTCTTGAAAGTAACTCCCTTTAAATGTCCAATTTGCAATCTCTTAGAGACTGTTATTCACACCTTTTGGAGATGTAAATCTGCTATAAGGACTTGGGCTACTGTTCACAATAGTCTTCCTGCTATTTTTGAGAAATTTCCTTCGTAGAAACAAGCTGTGTTGGGCCTTAATACCTCTCATAATGTGATTGCAAAAACTTTTAGACAGCTGGTTAACTTGGGGAAGAATAGACATACTGTTGTTATCAATCCCTCTTGTACTCCGTTTGAAGTGGCAAAGCAAATGCTATAGTCCAAATTTATTTTACAATTACATAACCTTTTCAGGTTACCCCAAAAAGAGCTTACTTTTAATGCAGTGTTACATGACGAAGTGTTCCCTATATTTTTGTGACATCTCAGATGTCTATAACGCTTTGGGGATTTGGAGGGGACATCTCCAATTTTTAAAAAATATTTCATTTTTTTTTTTACGCTTTTACTTTATGAAAGCTATTATATTTACCAAAAGCATTGAATTACAATCTTGAAAGTACCTAAAATACATTAAATACAGTTTAAATCCCTAAATTTCATTGAATAAATTTAAATATTTAAATATTAATTTTTATATATTATTTTAATAGCCATCCCCTGCCATCCTCAAAATTTGGGAATTGTTTTGCCTTCTTGGGAACCCTGTCCCTTCGGCCCCGGTGCCCCCATCCCCAAGACTGAGGTAACTTTGTTTTAATGTTGATTTAGCCCGGCAAATGACGAAGATTAAAGATCAAATGGAAAAGCTTGAAGATGATCAAGGATTATGCTTTTAGAAGAATGAAATTGTAATGATATTGTATTGTTCTTCTAGTTAGTGTATGCCTCTTTGTTTGTGCTGTTATGACAGCTGTTGTAACTCAGTAATATTTTCAATATAAAAAAGGTTCCAACAAATAGGCTAAATGTATTCATCCCTTATCTTATTTCAAATGAGAAATGAGGCTTCGTGGAGTGTCTCAAATATGGATGGGATTATCTTAGCTCATTAAATTTTTAAACCATATATTCAACAAATAAAAGTAAGATACCTTGCATGATTATCAAATCGGACATTTTCTTGAGTTTTTGACGGCTCTGTCAACGAGGGGTTCCATGTCTAGGACTTGTGTAGATTTGGCTTATCAACCACCTGGAGAACTTGGGGAACAATATCCAATCACCTCGATGTGATTAAAAATTTAAATATGATTTTGACTCAAAAATATTGTTGTGTCTTGAGGTATATATAAAAGAATAAATTTTAAATTTGACATTCACAAGCATTTAGGTTATAGACAATTTTTGTTCATTTGCCGAAGTTCCTTTGCTCTATGAAACATGGGAAGGAAAAAAATTCCCATAAAAACATTTTATTTTTTCGAATAAATGCTTTGGCAAAAGAAAATATTTTGCAAATATTTGCAGTAAAAACTTCAGCTTGCCTCTCCTGCTCTTCCAGGCACTTTAAGAAATAGTAGATCAGTATAACATCGAAAATTTAAATCAATGCAAAACTGCTTGGATCTTGTAAATCTCGTGTAAGGAAATTCAAACTGTAATGTTTCAGCTCGGCAACATCACTTTGCTGCTATAAGTTTTGGGCCCTGAGTATATGATCTGAAAGTAGCTTTGCCTGAAATAATTCTCTTCACAAATAGATTTCTTTATCTAGTTGTCTGCATCATAGTAGTTATAGAGATCATGGTGTCATAGGATGTTCTGTATTTAACCTCCTTTTCTGGAGTAAAGCTAAGCATTGGTCGTATGAAATCACTCCCGATTCCTAACATTCTGAATATATTGCCTTTTTAACTGCTTATAATGCTCGGGCAAATTAGTTTTTCCTGTCAATATGTGGCCATCTGTCACTGATACTGTTCCAGTAGATATATCTTTTCCCTTAAACACAAGCAAATAACGTATTGCAATATCATTTTCATTTTTGGGTGGAACAACCAGGTATTTTTCTTCAACAAGATACTTTTGCCCTGACAAAATTTCGCAAACAGCTAACACAGTATATTCTTTTGTTTTCCCATGTATTCTCCAAGGAATGGATTTGGAATACGCTAATGCAACACTTATGTCAGTTGAGAAGTAAATGCCATCCCCATATACCTTTCCAGTAGACATGTACCTTGTCTTACTCAAGCACCTTAAGCCATTCCTGCAAAATTCAAAAATGCCACTCATTTTCATGTATGAGGAAGATGAATATTACTTGCACATTTATGCAAATCTATGGATTCTCATACCTGGTTTATATTTATAGTATAATCTATCTGCACAGATACTCAAAATAAATTTTCAAATCGAGGTAAAATAGATATAAAAGGACATTTTGAAGCAGGCAGTATTGTTTTTGAAATTTCAAGTAAAAAAGAAGACCAAGTTGCCGATACATTTTGGACACGGGTACAGATACGGCGTTAAAAAAATTTGACCCGGATATGGCGTTAAATTTTTTTGACCCCGGATATGGTGTTGGATACGGCTGTACAATACATACATACATATATATATATATATATATATATATATATATATATATATATTAAAAAAAAATTCCAGCCTAATAAATAGGAATTAACCACATATTATGCATATGAAAAACAAAACAAGCTAAATAACCACAACAAACTACTCATAATTTCATTGAACCTGGGTACAAGCATCATCCCTACCACATCTAGTCGAGGTGTTTATTACATTTATCTCATACATGCTATTTTTGTTTTTGATGGCTTCTATTTGGTACCTTCCGTAGAATAATGCTGCTGCAAAAACTGTAATTTCTGCTGTAATGATATATTAAATTTAAAGTAGAAAAAAAAAACTGTTTCAGGCCTGGAAATGCCCTGGAAATGGCTGGGCAGGTCTGTGTACGGCAGACGTACCTGGCCGTACCCAGACCTGCCCAGCCATTTTCAGGCGTTTCGGCATGTATCAGGGCCATATCCATACCAGGTGCCCCAGGGTGGCATTTCGGTAACTTAGAAGAAAGATATAACGACCTGAAAATTTATTAAGTGAAACGCTGCTGAGGTTGCAGGTTCCATTAAGAATATCTTAATCTAAGTCAAAAGTTTTCAGTGGGATATTTTGCTAACAAGTGGGAGAGGTTAAAATGAAGAATTATCAGTAATGTATGCTACCTAAATTGCAATGCATATATACAGGCTCAAAGAGAACTTGCCTATAATATTTCGAGGGTTTAACATTGCCTAAGCAAATGTTAAGAGTTCAAAGCATGGATCCAGAAATAACAAGAGCTAATACAGTGAAATATGCCCTTTAATGATTAGATGTCCAACCTATGACACAAATGGCTAAGCACTTCAATCAAAAGATTTGGCATAGAATCAAACTGGCAAGCCCAGCAATATCACCATTACCATTTGGCTTATGGGAGGCTAAAAATATAAATGGATTCATTGAAAATCTAATTTTTCGTAACATGCTAGTCTATTAGAAATGAAAGCATTGTCCTATTTAGAATTTAGATTCATTGAAAAGCTAAGAAAAAATTGTAACATGCTTCTCTATATTAGAGATTGAAAGCATTGGTCCAAATTAGGGCAACGCATGCACCAGTTAGATGTTGGGGAAGAATTGAAGTTACAGACTGTAAACCTCAATCTATAAACATATTTCTCTGTGACAATGAAGGTGTCTGTTGCTCACTAACCTTCTCTGTTTAAAGAAATTATAGCAGGTTCTAATCCACCTACAAAAACCTTTCAATCCCTTTGAAGTGGTATACATAGAAATTTCACTCCAAAATGGATGCTGGAAAAGATTGGAATGATGCCCATGTCCGTAGTGAATATAATATGAACATATGATATTCTAGCTGAGAGAACATACTTTGATCTGTTGTTTTATGGGTCTATGGCAATCCAATGCCTGTTGGAGAACTGATCTCAGAAAACTGAAATAAATCACTGTGAGATGTATGATGGAATTTGGGATGTTTTTAGATACCCTAAATTTACGGTCCTTTGTTTCATACATAAGGATATTCTGGAACCTGGGTATTTTTATAACTAAAGATATTGAGAGCATGGAGAATCCTTAACAGTTGTAATTCTCAGTTGTGTAATAATCCTGTCTTATAGTTCTGTCCCCAAATCAGGCTACCTCTTGTCTGATAGGGTTTCCAAGAGCATATAGAAGGAAGTCATGATGCTATAACATTTGTAATTCATGCTGAAAGACTATCTTCAACAAGAAACAAGATATATTTTTCTGTTGGAACGCTTTTTCCCACATATTGATGTAAACATAAAATGCAAAGTAATAGTACAAAAAAGTGAGTGGACGAATCACACTCCGAGCGTCACATCGGCCAACACCAAGAAAGCTAATGACTTAGCAACTTAAACAAGTTTTTCAATCAAAAAGAGAGAAATAACAGCAAGGAACAAAAGACATTAAGTCATGGGGCCCACAACCAGTATTGACAGAGGTGGCGTGGGATCATTAGGCTTATGCCTCCACAAGAAACAAGATTTCACTGACACTGCAAAATATCAGTAGTAGTAGTACTGGAATCACATACCTTATGATAGAGTACCAGTTTGATAAAGAACTTCCATGGAAGGCAAAAACGATCCTTCTGTTTTCCTACGCTGCTCAAACTTTTGCTCGCTCTCAGCATTATAGAAAACTGCAAACTGGTAAAGAGGTCCATGCAGATCTAACCTGTGACCGTCCTGAAGAAGTCGAAGTGACAATCTATTTGTAAACAACACATATCTGAGGATTTTGTATGGAAGCCATATAATTTGTGCATACTCTTCTTGAGATGAGCTGATTTTATTGACACTACTGGGATTACGGTTTTTTTGCACCCATGGGATCCCTAGCTTCAGAACTAATTCAATTTCGTTGGAACATTGTTGCATCTCTGAAAGTGGGGGAAATGAATCTATCAACCGCTTTATAATATCCAGATTTTTATTTACTAAATGGTCCACTGTTTCATTGGAAATATCCTCCCTGATCTGATTTCTTTATTGCTAAAGAATCCAGAACGTTTCGGATCTCCTGTCTTTTCAATAGAAAAGCTGGAAATGGCTCAAAAACATCACGATTTGTACTTCTCGTTGCAGCAGCAGCAAGGGTAAGTTCCAAATCAATCAACTCTGAATTTTGCAGTTCCTGTAGCACTGATGCTCCAATGCATAGCTCTTCAAACCTGTACAAGCTGAGGACAAAAGAAATTTTATAATTAAGCTAAATCAAGGCCCTAGGACTAAAGAAAACAATTGACATATTATTTGACTACTTTCCTGTAAAACAAGGTTATTGATTTTTCTTAATTAGCAAACTTTACTCCTGCAGCCTATGGCTGGGGTCCTGGCAATGTGAATTTAAAAGACACCATAACTGCCAGCACTTTCAGATAATAGATCAGGGTTTCAAGCAAAAGTGATTGCTTGAGCTTGGCCACTGGATTGCCCTATCAGGGCTGATAAGGGATATGAGTTTAGTAGTCACCGTAGTACGCTGGTTTATCTCAAGACAAAATGATAATCTATTCGGTTGTGCAAATTTGTATTTTAGCTTGATAGAAATGCTTCCAATACCAAAGAATTGATCACATCCTGCTGCTGGGCTTGGTTGGAGTAATGTTAATAAGACATCTGCAAGTGTCCTGACTCAGATGCAAGTCTGAACCCTCAAAATCCCTTATTTTCCTGTTTTTGTTTTTTTTTAGTCAGAGGAAAAAGGAAATAGGCCATGTTTCTTGTACCATTAGTTTGTTTTACATTTTTAGCTAAGTTTTTTCTGTGGCCTTGGTTCATTTGATGGTTTGCCAAAGTTTTGTACTTAAGTCCCATTCTAAATGAGGTTCACCCCATCCAAATGGCCTGTTAAAAAAGATAAGGCTCTGCCACTCCCTTATTTGATAAATATACACCCTAACTGAGTGGATAATCTTTTAATACTTCTGTCATATGGACCATAGTTCAGCCATTATACGTTAAGAAGAGCTGAAAAATATGATATACTGTAGGACCATTTCACTGCAAAAGGCTCCTATATTTACTTAGTAATTCCTGCTTAAAGAATTTAGGATGTCTCTACATGGGATTGCTGTGCAAGACAGTCTACCCCTATGAATGACAAGGTAAAAGGGATTAGTCCAGCTGAAAATTTTGGCCAACACTCTGGCAACAAAGGAGCAAGAAAGGAGAGTATTAGCATGGAACAAAATCTCACAATAACTAGCTTTTAAAGTAAGGACATCATATAAATTGTAACCACAAGAAGCTAGAGAGACTTGAGGAAAAATTAGTTTGATTTTGAGATGGTGAAGCTCAGGTCTCAAACCCAAACCCACACATAATAGTCTCCCAAGTTCATCACAAGGTTGCTGGAGAAGAACTCCAAACCAAGTGGTCACAGATTGCATCTCATAGTGGGAAGGATTAGCACAGCGCTGCAAACTGTAAACGCTGGCAGTCGTAGCTCTGGTTTCAGGTAAGAAAGCACGCCTCACCAAATGGGTGTTGGCTCAAAGACATAATACGTGAGCACGGATTCAAGTCCTGGTAAGATTGGCGAAATAAATACCTCGATGTCTAAGCAAAAACATAGCAATGATGATGATCCAGGTTCAAGGTCCACTAGTCGTGCTCTCCTTTAAAACAAGGGATACACTGACTAGGTGGGTGGGTCTGAGCCATTGCCAATTTACCAATAAAAGAGGCAAAATTTTCTTTTTCAAAAACAAACAGAGGGTGAAAGAAACAAGTACCATAATTCTGATTCGCAGTACCACAACCTCGAGAGTTCTGGAATCTGCTTTCTACAAACAACACACCAGTTCCTGAGATTCTTCAGCCAAGTTCCAAGGAAGATAAGGAGAGCAACAAAAATGTTATCCGACTCTGCAACTCGTCCCATTACATGCAACGAGCAATTTTCTCCAATTTGGCAACAATGAAAGAATTCCTTGACGAATTTCCTCACCAAAACATTAGGCCCATATTGCCACATTCTGCTAGCGGAGAAGGTATCAGTAATGTAATTCTTAATTTTTTCATCCAGTTTATCCACCACCTTTTCTATTGAAGCCCCAATCTGCACACCCTCAGTTGGGCTTGTCTCCACCAAAACTTCAACACATCCAAAGAAATCTACACATCCGCTAGCCTCTTTTGCAGACCATGTAGTGCTGCCAAATGTTAAATGAATTACCATGGGATGATCAATGCAAAATCCAAGAGCTGTGGTCACATGGTCCCCAGCCATTATACCTTGAATTTCAACTTCTAGTTCAATATCTTCTAAGGCTGGATTTACTTTAACAGAACACCACGGTAATATTTCATCAAGGATGGAGCTCTCAACTGGTTTGGACAATGCCCTGTCACATGCCACTCTGGCACCTTCAGCTGACTTGTACAGATATGACTCGGAATATATTCTCTCTCCTGTTTTCTGCTCAACACCATGATTTGGTTTTTCAGACTTGCTGCAGTTATATTTGTCAAATATTTTGGTAAGGGCACCTGGTGAAATTTTCATATTTTAAGTTTCTTGTGGAAGGCTAAGAAAGTTTCCATTAAATCTACAACAGCGCACTCAGAGTTAACATTACCGAAGCATCTACCTTCAAAAACACAATCACGTCTGTAAATTTTTTTGGAGAAAATTGGGTAATGGATGTTAAATCTCCTTCCAGACCTACCATCACTTTTTTTTTTAGGTGACGAATTAAATCGACATGCTGGTAGAGCGCAGTACATGCAATTGAATTTAATTTTTAAATGTATTTAAAGGGTTTTATGTTATCACTTTCCCAGATATAGGATTAGATGGAGATGATTTCTCTTTCTTTTTCTTTTTAATTAAAAGTTGCATGATTTGATAAACCCCTTTTTATTGGAAAATTTAACATCTTAGATTTTAGTTTATAGATTTGTTTTACTATTTTAAACCGTACTTACATAAAAGTTTAACTATTTTGCCATTAACAATATTAAATTAATTAAAATACACACTAATTTATAATGCTTTAGTTTTCTAAGTTGCATGATTTGATAAGCCCTTTTTATAGGAAAATTTAATATCTTAGATTTTAGTTTGTGGATTCACTTTACTCTTTTAAACCGTAGTTATATAAAGGTTTAAGTATTTTACCATTAACAATATTAAATTAATTAAAATACACACCAATTTATAATGTCTATGTAGGAATGGAGATGATTTCCGTCTTTTTATTTTCTAAGTTGCATGATTTGATAAGTCCTTTTTATAGGAAAATTTAACGCCTTAGATTTTAATTTGTAGATTTGTTTTACTATTTTAAACCGCATGATTATATAAAGGTTTAACTATTTTACCATTAACAATATTAAATTAATTAAAATACACACCAATTTATAACGCGCTTATGTGGAGGAATGTAGAATGGGGAATTGATGGCTATATATATTTAAAACAATTAAATATTCATTAATTGAATTTAACAATAATAAAATGTTGTTAGTTTAATTATAAACAATTAAAAATTAATTATCAAAATATGTTTAATTAATTTAAACACTTTATTGAGAGCTAAGGAGTATCCCTCATAATGGGGTTGGACTGAAAAGAAAAAGCAATTCACAAATCAAATGGTGTCCTCCTCCTCATAATTTCATCAAACTCAATTTTGATGGTGCTTCCAAGGTAATCCGGGAAGAGCTAGCAATTGGGCGATTTATTTAGAGACTCCTTTGGGTTGCCTATTCTTGGTTTCACTGAAGCTTTGGGCATTTGCTCAAATAATCTTGTTGAAGCTAAAGCCCTTTGGTGAGGGCTCAAAATTGTCAGCGATAGACAATGGAACAATTTATTGGTGGAAGGAGACTCCCTACTGATTATTAATGTTGTCAAGAAAGGAAATGCTAATCATTGGAACCTACAACACATTGTAACATATTACTCTCAACTACTCAGGGATAAAAGTATATCTCATATTCCTAGGATGGCCAATAAGGTTGCCGACAAGCTTGCAAATATGGGGGCTGAAATCAAGGATAATGTGACTCTAAAGTTTATCACTCCAAAGTTGAAATTTTGGACAAATTGGGGATATAATTAAATCGATGGGCTATCCTCGTTAGCACAAGTGGTCGACGTGGAGTACCCCACATCCTTCAATAATTATTAATGAGGAGACATTGACTTTATTCCATGCGAAAGGTATTGATAGCAATATCTACCGAATGCATGTGGGAAGATCGTCTTACTGGCAAAAAAGGCTATATAATCATGCAGGGGCCAAGCCATTTCCATTCCACAGCTCTATCAAAATTATGGAAAGGGGAGGCAACAATGACAAAATGGAGAGGAAATATAGGGTCGGAATGGGAAAAGCTACCACCAGTAACACAATTAAGGAGATGCAAGACAATTTGACCCACACTTACATTATCGATGATGTGCATTACTCTTTCCTTGGCCTCGTCAACGACTTGAAGCTGAGGCAACTTCTCAACTCAAGGTATTTTCTTGACAAGGGTACAAGGATTATGACAAAATAGGCTATGGAGTATTGGCAACAAGTGCTCATACACGGGGTCAACGATCCCAAGCTCTTAAGGTGGATGGCCACTAACTTGTTAAGGGCCCAACTCTCTACTCGTCTTGGTGACATGACTACCATAGAAGAAGTAGTTAAGGCCATGAATGACCCCGGCTTGTCTAATCCACATTGAATACCTTGAAAGTGACTCAAATCATTGGGGTTCAAACTGTTCTTTTCGGTGCCAACAATGCCTTCGCAATTCATGAGGATATGGACAACATCTCGGCCTTCGACATCCGGCCGTTTGGACCAATTTTAGTAGCTTGTTAAAGACCCGGCCTTGGAGAGCTTGCGGCAGGGGAAAAAGCTCAATGTCATTTGTTCAACTCTCCAGATTAATGTGGAACAATTTGAAGCACCCAATTTGGCCAACTTGTTGGCAGCCCTTATGATGGAAGATGAAGCCAGGAATGTGGACACCGCTACAATCATGGTTACCAGTTCTTCGGAGGATGATGGCAAATAAGTTTTTAGTGGCTTAGTATATATCTAGTTTTATATTTAGTATATTTCTTGCTGGTTGTACCATCTTTGATGGCTTTTGTAAAGACTTAAGCTGTTCCGATTTATCATTATCAGCTTTTTTTTCATATTATAATATAAATAGTGAGGCCTTGAGCCTATTTTTTTGGCCAATAAAAAAAAATTTGGTATGGAGTAGTTAGTTGTTATGGTGCTAATGTATTTATGTGTTTATTGATTATTGGTCTAGATAAAGTTTTATTATTATTATTGGTAAATAGTTTTTGAAAGGGACTATACCCTTGTACAAAAAGGCTCAATAAGCGGATTCTACAATTGTACCAAATCAAAAAGTGATCAAAATCAAGATTTTACAAAAAAACCCAAAAAATAGCCTGCCAAGAAAAGTACCACAGTCTACAACCAACAATGTAAAAATAACAAAAAAACAATGATAATACAACTTAGCAGCAAGATTAGATGCCAAAATTTGAGACAGTGGGATCCTCTTCACTTGAATGCCTTTTCAATTATCTGCTTCATCTCCGAAGGGCAGTGAATAACACCAATGTTGTAACTGTGAAGGATCAGTCTTGTCTACTTGACTAAAGACTTGGTCTCGAACTGGCCCATCCCTCCAAATATTCTCAAAAATGTTGCTCAACATACAAACATTCTTGACTTGGGTTTCTAGAAAATTTATAATTGCTTTAAAAGCTGAGAGAGTATCATCTTGTATGTATCTAACTCCATGTAGCCTAGTGTCTAGGGAATGAAGCTTCTTGTAGATCTTTGTAATCTGATTGTCTTCTAGGCCAGGTCTCTCATCCAATTTCCTTTTCCCCTCCTTCTTGGACAGTTGTCTCACCTCTCCCTTCAGAGCTCCAATTTCCTTCTCCAAATTCTCAATTCTCTTCTCCAAATCTCCTTTCTTTGGCTCCCTCATAGACATCAAGCCTTGGACAACTTCAAGTTCTTTATTTTTGCTACTACGAAGAACTCTCTTCGGTGGGGAAGGGGATTGGGGGAGTAAAAGGGGTTCTTTGACCAAAATTTCCTCTACCCCATTGGGTTGGTAGGTATAGGCATAAAAGCTTGAGGGAGAGGGGTAGGGTTAGGGCTAGGGTTACGAGAAACATGAGGGGTTTGGAGGAGACAATGTTGATGAAGTAAAAATATGATCCTGATGCAGGGGAAGGGCCCTTGAGTGTTTCTACACCTCCAAAATGGATTGTTCAGGGAGTTTAAAATGAAATGTGGAAAGCAAACTTTGAAATTTCTCTTGAAATGGTTGAGAAAAACAAGGTGCTTCAAAGGAATAGTGATATATCTACCTTCCAAGGTGACGTATCTCACCATCATTTTGGCTATTTCATCAAAAGGGGCTGGAATAGAAGCCACTTTAACTCTAGCAGTGAAAAATTTGAGCTCTTCATCTTCCTCAAGAAACTTCTTAGTTTCCGTAGCTTTATCAATCCTTTTGTTGAAGAAACGATTCCCCTCCATATCCAGCCCGGTTACCTCGTGATCAACTCTTCTGTGAATGTGAACAATATGCCCTCATATGCCATGGTCCTGTCCTTCCATCCCTTAGCAAACTGCAAGGAAATATGTTGGTCATACCCGTTAATCCGCTCGATCAAATTAGCAACCCCTCCTATCTGCAGATATCCCCATAGCTCCTCCTTCTCCTTCCATGATGGGTCACATGTTGGCTCTACTTGACATGATGCACCTCCCATTTTGTCTCTGAAATTGCCTGTCTTTCTATTTTGCTTAACAATGGCGATAAAAGTGCCTCTAAACCGCTTCTTATCAGCCTTATTGCCCACCCAAAAAGTGTGTGGCTTAATGAAAGGGTAAAGGCACTTAAAGTTGATAGTATGCTGACAAACCATTGTAATTATCCTTTCTTTCACATGTGCGAAGGACACCTCACCTTTATGCTTTTGTTGCATTGTTATGTTGATCATTGTAAATAGCGCTCTATACATTATTAGGTAACTCCTCATGATTGTACCAAAATTGTAATTGTTGATTGAGTACACCATAATTAGCTAGAGTGTCCGCTACCTTATCCCCCTCCATATAGGAATGTAAGCTTAGGTATAACTTTATATAACTTTCTAACCCCAAGTGTGTCGACCTATCACCCAAAGAAGCGCTATGAGCTCACCCAAGGCACGCACTGCGCCCTGAGCCCCTCCTTTATGTGAGCATTGTGAGAAGGTTTTTCCATTGATGGAGGATGATTTGTAGAATGAGAAATACATTCACTCTAGTTAATAAGGTAAAAGCAACATCCATAAGATCACACATTAATACATTACATAAACCAAGTAATAAACATGCTAAATTAGGTTTGAACCATGATAGCCATTTAACACGAGGGTTTATACCCTTAAACATGATATACGAACAAACACCTATATATATTTATTCGAGCGATTAAGTAGCCATATTACAATCAAAAGAGGTCATCTTAGACCATACATGTTAAATGACAAAGACTTAATCCCTATAAATCTTTCCCGATGAGAGATCCTAGCTATACCCTCCCATTTGAATCCTTGTTATGCACCCTAGTGCCATAGAGAGGTCTATTCCTTTAGAACCCTTAGCACTAAGTTCTCTAAACCCTAGCACTACTACAACCCTCTATTACTCAACACTTGTGTCTCTCTTCTTCTTGTCTTCTCTTTATCTTAGTGTGTTTTCCTTACTTTCGAGCATATATTTTTATAGGATCAACACCCACCGCCATGCCTTCTCTCATGAATAGATCACATATCAAGTGTCAATGTGGTCCTCTAATGGTGAATGATTATCCCTTTGCAAGCCCTCCACTCTTTGCAATGATGTCTTCTAGGAATATTCCTTATGTGGAATATCCTTTTCTTGACCTCCAAGGTTCCAGGATGGCACCTTATCCACTCAACACACCTAGTTGGGTCACATTTTTCCTCAAGTGCCTCCATAATGCCGAATATGGCTAAGTTCCTTGCACCCAATGCTCGCCTTCCGTGCACACCCTAGTTTCTCCTAAAGCCTTCTTAAACCTCTCGGTCCGCGTGCTTCTCCCTACGCGCCCTTGTCCTTATTGGTCTGTGCGTGCATGTGCCCTTTGGTACTTAGCCAATATTCCAAGGCCCAATAGAAACAAATACAAGAGGCCAAAGAAAATTGTCAATTAATAGTTTTGTGGATTAGGAACCATATGAATGTCGGTATGTATTTAGGACCTATAAATGCACCCAATCGCATGGTTTAGTGTCTACATTCCCCCACTTTATGTTGTTGAGTGAATACTTAATGACATAAAGTAGATTATAGATGGGTACCGATAACCATGTAGAGTGTGTGACAAAGAACATGCTAAGTAGAAAAGTGAAGCTTGGAACGATGTAGAAATGAAGCTAGAAACTAAAAAGAGAAAGTAGCCCTAGGGGTGAAGTGTATGCGTTGTGCCGTGTAGTACCTATTATTGTGCTTGTGATTACTACTTCTTATAAGGAAAACACAGTAAAAAGAAGAGCAATAATTTAGTCAAATTTGTGTATATGATAAATAAGAGAAAAATGTGTATAAGTATGTAAAAATGTGTCAAAGGAAAGTGTGCACTTCATGTAGAAGAGTATAAAAGGATATAAAAGTGTCTTGAAAATGATTTGTAGAGTGAGTTTTTGGGTAATCTCATGCCAAGAGTGAGTTTTTGGGGATCCCAAGCCAAGAGAGTTTTTGGTTGATCTCATGCCAAATCGAGTTTTATGGGTGATCTCGCGCCAAATGCGAGTTTTGGGTGATCTCACACCAAGAGTGTGTGTTGGGGAGAGAGGTCTAGTGTTACTCTCCTTATATGAATATTCTCGATATAAACCATTGTAGATGGTGTGTTCCTTCTTTGTTCATGTTTTCTAATTTATTTTTGAATGTATAGTTTGTTTCAATTAAAAATTGAGATAAAATATATTTTTCTTCTTTGGAGGACTATGCCTATATTGTGAAAACTGCTCTATAAAATGTTGTGAAGTGTGTTGATCTAAAAACTCATTGTGTGCACCACTAGTACATTAGTGCCTATGGGAGGACATAGGTGCCCATGTGCTCCTTTATGAGCCGAGGCATTAGTGTTTGTGTTGTGCTTAAGGACCCAATTGATTTTGGGTCGTTACATATAACCGTGTTTCTATTACGATTATGTATTGTACTATATTGAATTATAGATTTGAGCTCTTTTGTATGGGGTAATTTTTTCACCCAATGTATACCCCTTTGTTTGAGGTGCATACGATGTCACACAAGTCGATTCTGGGTCATTCTCGTAAATGTGTTGTTGTTCGATTTTTATTTTGTTAGAGTGAATCGTAGCTCGAGTACATTGTATAGGGTTATTTTTCAGCCGGTGTATGCACCTGGTTTGGGGTACATGCGACATTGCTAGGAGAATGCGGCCCAAAGGAGAGGACTTGATGCTCATATTAAGTTGATACATGCAGGGGGTAGGGGATGTACATGGTAGAAACCAAGGCACATGCAAACAAAGTGGCTAATAACATGTGTTAGTAGAAAAATTAGCAAGCATGTAATATAAGACAATGTAAAAACAAGCTGGGCAAACAAAGATAGACTGCAAAAGGAGGGTTTTAAACATGGGACATTGCTCATAATGTCATAAGAAAATTAGGGCCGAAATGGTCATAAGAAAGAAAAAAATGATCGGGTAATATATAGAGAATAGCCCACAAACAATGTCATACAATAACAAATAATGTCAAGAAAAGTGTATTAGATAACCATGGTGGCATATAGTCTTGCAAAGAAAATTCTACACATGAAGCACTCGTTAGAATGTTAGAAAGATAAAAAGTATGTCAAGGCATGTATGTATCAGTGAAAATTAATGTGCTAAAAAGTAGAAGTATTAAAGAATGAAACAATAACACCTATAATGTGTGAGAAAGTAGATGCCCCTAGGATCCTCGGTGGGTGGTAAAGGTATAATTCTAATCATCATTACAACGTGTAAGGATATATAAGAAGTCTACATTCACAACTAGAGAACAAGTGAACGTGCATGTGTATATAAAAAGATAATGACATACTAGATATCCAACTAACATAGTAAGCAAAGTGCAACATGTAACTAGTATAGGAAAGCAAGAGTATGTGCAACCAAGATATGTAATATGCAATGTATGAGTGTAATGGAATGGTATGCAATGTGAATGTGATAGGAACAACATGCCCCCAACGGATGTGAATGAGTATGAGATGAGTTTAATTTATAAAATACCCCTCAACAATCAAGAATGAACCATAGAAAAAGAGTGCGTCATCGGGAAATGGTTTTAAATTATGCACTAGAAAGATAAATCATGAAGCATAGAGCATAAAAAGTGAATGTGGTGAGGTTCATTTCAGATTTAAACCCTCAGCAATCGAGTATGAACCATGGAACTAGAGTGTGTCATAGGGTAATGGTTTGAAAATGTGCGCTAGAAAGATAGATCATGAAGTGTAGAGCGTAAAGAGTGAATGTGGTGAGGTTCATTTCAGATTTAGACCCTCAAAATCGAGTATGAACTATGGAACTAGAGTGCGTCATAGGGTAATGATGATAAAAGTTGTGTATCAAGATGTGTAAAAATGCCTATATGTAGAGCACAGAGCGTATTGTGTATTTGTAAAGACTAGAAAGAAATAGTAATGATGGAAGGGGGATAAAGTGCAATGCCCCCAAGTGTGTGATATGGAAAAGAATCAAGTATAATCATCTAGAATGTCATCATTGTCAATATCATAACCAATTGGAGTTGGATAGGAGAATTAGTAAGAAATAGTGCTATGTAGATCATGCGAGAGAGTTTGTGCGGCATAAATTGTATATGACCATAACATATTCTTCATTAGTGAAAGGTGGTTATGGAAAATTGTGTGCATACCAACGAGTAAGATTACGTGTCAGCCAAGAAATGACTCGTTGCGAAATAGAAATGTTACCAAAGGGCATTGGAAATGTGATATCAGTGTGATTTGGATCTAGTGTGCCACCAATGTAATTAATCCGGGACTATCCAAGTATGAGTGGAGAGTTGTGAGAAGTGTGTACAAGAAAGACTGATAAATGGAAGACGCGGAGGTCATAAGCAGCAATGGCGCAAACATATCCGTGATAGAGGTGAGGAGAGTGAGGGCGAATAAGGAGATTAAAAGTGTGAATCCTAACCGAGCAAGCCATCATGTGTGTAAAGATTATATGAGAAAGTGGGATCGAAAAGAGTCATGGCCAATAAGAATCATGTATGAAAAGAGTGCATGTGAAAGGATGAGGTGCCGACACAAGGTATTCTTGGAGAGATGAAACAAAAGATGCAATTTTAAATGCAAAAATATATTCTTGGAGAAGAATCATGTCGGTGGTAGGGGAAGGATGTTATGTGAGTTGATAATCATTAGTGAGGTATGTAGGAGTATGGGGATGACCAAAATCGTGATAAAGAAGTGGATTAAGTAGATTAGATAGTGTTTTTAAATCAACCTCTATCCATTGTTGAATCACTTATGATTCCATTCAGTTTTGATATGGAGAATGTAGGCTCATGTGAGTTGGATAGTTTTGTTTTGCATGCTTTCAACAATGAAAAACTATGTAGGGTAATTTTGTGGATTTCGGTGTATGCGAAGGAATAATTCACATGTATTTTTTTAATTACCTTGAAATTGGAAATTGGGGTCACCTGTAAGAGGATCTGGGAGACAGGTTTAAAATGCTCAGATTTAACTTCTTACTTTTTAAAGGATGACAATATACCACTTTCTATTTTTAGCAAAGTAATTATGTAGTTTCAGTGGGCATGTGGTGAATGATGTCTAATTTTGGAATGCATTTTGAGTACTATTGTTAAATGTCATTGTGCAAATCTGTGACACCTTTTTTATTTTGTAGGTAATATAAAAATCAATTGTGTCTTCATAGGGTAATTGCACATTCATGACAACCCTTATTTTTAGGGTGTTTATTTGTGACTACTCTGTGTAGTTACAATTGAAGTGTACATTATTTTCACTAACAAACTGGTGTGCAAGTATGCCTAGTGATCATTTGTAGCATTGAGCAGTTCACCATTTTGGGTAAGCACAATTATAGTTTGATCTATCCTTTTTACAGTTCAATGTATGGATATAATATATGCGTGATTCACGTTGATTCAGATTCTAACTATAGCCATTTTTGGGCGTTGATGGTTTAATTATTCTAGATAGTGAATATTTGTAGTTGTAATCGACATAATCACAAGATGTTAGTTGAACATTTGTGTTCATTATATATGGGTGTTATTATCGACTTGATGGTGTTATTATCTGACTTAATATTTGTGATGGCATTATAGTTTTTGGGAAGATTCACATGGATTCAGTTTTGTGACTATAGCTATTTTGGCATTGATGGTCTAACTATACTGGATAGTGAATATTTGTATTTTTATAGTTTCAGATAGATAATGGACACTAGCCTAATTAGGGGCAATTTAGATGTTTTATATACTGATATGTTTTATGGAATTGTAACTTTAAGTAATTAGTCATATCAAAAAGTGACAATTGAACACTAGATTAATTGGGTGTTATTATCTGGTCAGTTGTTTGTGATGGCATTACAGGGGATTTGATAGTTCACAATTGTGTGCAGAGTTGATAGGGTTGCAGTGTTTCAATTGGAAACTAGCTTAAATGGGTGTTATTATTTGATCGGTTTATGTGACTAGCTAATCAAATTTTTGCATTTGATTAACCTATGATGTTATTTTGGGTTCATGTATGTGTTTGTGTAGTTGTAGGAAGAGATAACACATTTTGAGGGTTGATACACAACTTTTTGTGGAAAAAAAGCATTCCCAGTTGGGAGGAGTGATCTAGAGGATTTTTGGGTGTTGGAATTTTCCTAAACCTCCCTAAACCATTACCACATTGTAGAGTGTTTTGAGACCTTTCTTACGGTATGCAGGACTCCAAAAATAGATTCCGGTGAAAAATCTATCGTAGGTCAAAGATTGGGTTTGAAAACGGTCCAATTCGGTCAACTGGTGAATCACACGTTAACACATGGTAGTTTTGGAAAAAGGTTAAAATTTGGTTTTTACCTCTACTCTTTGACATACGAGGAAAAATTTGTTAGACCCCGCTATTTTGGCTGGGGGCCCTCAGGCAATTTTGACACACTCTTTTGTAGGAGGGGTGCCTTTGTTGCCTTTTTATTGCTTATTATCATTTTTACGATTTTATATGCCACATATTCTCTAACATTGCCCATGTGGGATTATTTTTATTGGAGAATTATATTGTGCATTGCAGTGAGTTGATATTGGCTTGGGCGAGCTATTTATAGCTCGGTGGGGTGATCAACTCCCACCGAGTTGATCACATGGATTTCCACATTGTTTGAGCTTATCCCCTATTATCTCAGTGGATCCACAATGATATGCCAACTCACCATATAATTTAGTGGGTTTTGTTTTAGCTCGTCGAACATATATACATTGGAACAATGAATGGCTAAACCCAATAACTCGGCCCTTATCACGGGAAATCCAAACTATTCACAACAAACAATGCACAACCCACCTCATTGGGCATTCAAACCAACACCGCACACCTCAGTAACATGACACAATGACAACTCGACAGAGGGAGTTGGGTCACCAAAAACAAGAGATGACATGTGTGGCCATATACATGTGAATAAAGGGAAGAGTTTCTATTTTTAAATGTTGATTAACCTCCTCCCATGATACATGTGGGATAATTCCCATGGGAAGGATAAACAAAGTGGTGGTAAAGGAGTAGGAGGCAGGATTTGAACTCCCAACCTCATGGAAACCAACAAGTCACCCAAACCAAATTGCCCAAAGGTTTCAATGGGATAAAAGATGAATCATTGGCATTTAAAGACACACGGTGAGTTGATGTGTGTGTAGGAAGCCATGATATATTAGGAATGGTTTTGGAAAAGTGCAATTTTAAAGCACTTTTTCTCACATCCAGTCTTGAGTTATATATGAAAGTTGTTCATAATTTTGATACGATCGCAATAATGTGATGAATTTTATTTTTTGGATTTTTTTAACCTATTTATTCAATGTTGAAGCCATATGAAGGTGTAGGACCATCGGGAAGATTGGAAGATACTCATTTTGAGGCCCTTAGAGCCCGAATATCATCATGGTGTAAAAAGGGAAGTTGCTCAAAATTTCGTAAGGATTCCGTAAATGTAATTTTTTTCATGAAGTGTTTATAAATATCCATTTGTAGGTGTTTTTAGGAATAGTTGCAGAGGGATCACACTATGAAGACACTGTAGGGGCCACATATGTATTTGGGAACGTTTATGGTAAATTATAGAGTTTCATGAGGTCTGGTATCAACCCATTTGCAGGTATAAAGGTCTATTTGTCATTATGGAAGGGTTAATTGTACTTATTTGGGAAATAATAGATTGATTCTCTTTTTGAGAATCTAGAGACGTAGCCTTTAGGTGAACTCCATTATCAAATTGTGTTGTGGATTTTATTTCAGTTTTTGGATGAAGCTTTTGATCAGATAAAATTCAGATTTGAAAGTTAATAATTTGATTAAGCAATCATCATTAAAAATGAGAAAATGGACTTAAGATTTCATTTCAGTATCCATAATCCACGCATGCACATTTCAGTGTTGTGAATGAAATTCATCTGAGTTGCAAATATTTAAAAGGAATTAATCAATTTTGGAGTGAAAGAGCCATAAAATTGATGTTGAGTTCTAGTGCTCGAAAAAAAAGGTACCATTTTCAAATCAAGGTGGTAGTATTTGAATGGGTTGTGGTCAGCAACAATATTCATATCCACCATGTAGGAATTTAATGCACCGATGAACTGTAGAAGGCACTACCTGCATAACATGAAGCCATGACCTACTAAGTAAGAAATTATACTAGAGTTTCGTGTTGATGAAAAAGAATACCATATGAATGGTTTTAGGCACAAATGTGAGGGGCAAGGTGACAATGCCCATGCATAAAGGCATATAAGAATCATAACTACAAATAGAAATGGATGAGGGAGTGACATTAGCTGAGGAAAGGATAAGATGTTGAATAAATGTGAGATTGTAAATATTAAGATTGGATCCGTTATCGACTCGTATTCACCTAATTCCTATGCTATAGATATGAGAAAAGATATAAAGAGGAGGGTCATTGTCATAAATAGAAAGAGAGGTAACTGTATTAGATGGAAAAATAATTTGTGTAAAAATTGTGGCTACAAATTATTGATATACATGATCTGGAGGAGTATTGGGAAAAATGTGAGCATTGACCAAGAAAGAGTTGATTTTAGCCTTACAATCAGGATGAGCCTACAAGAAGGCATGGATGGAGATATTCATGGTGAGAAGAAAATGAGGATCTAAGAGTGCTTGAATGATGGGTTCACCAAATGATTTAACAAAACATTTTTTTAAACCCTAATTGTGAAGTAATTGACGTAAAAAATGATATACAACTACTAAATACTAAATTACGCAAACAATAAACATGTAAAGTACAAAATCCTAAGAAATAGGTATAGGAAGAGTGACTTAGCTAATTAATGCTTGATCTAGGAGTGTTATGGACTGGGAAAATTGCTGAATAGGAGGTGAAAAATGTCGTTAATGCTTAGAATGAATTCCGTAGGTCATGAAATAGGCTGGATATGGGCACCCATTGTGGGACAGGGGCACCTAGGTGCTAATTACCTCTACTAGGAGCTTGTGATTGTGAAAAATAGTTAGAATTTGATCTTCATTATGTCACACAAGTGTCACAAATATTCCACTTTGATCTCCGTGTATTGCAATATGATCACCGAGGTACCTATAATTTGGAAAAAAATATTCACCTGTAAAACCCACAATACCACATCAAATCCAAAAAAAGAAAGATGTAATATAGGGAGTCAGATTGACCTGGTTGTCACCCCGAGAGTGAACTTACAACCGAGTGTTGCACTATATCTCAGACTCCATGTAGTTCTAATGTGTGTGTGTAAGAATCATTCCCTAGGATGCCCTTGTACAAGTGCACTTGATAACGGGTTTTAGATAGATATAGTAATGTAAATAGATATGTGGATGGAATAAAGAAACTTCCCCTTCCTATGTAGTGTATGTAGAAAATGCAGTCCCTTGTCCCGTAATTGAATGCCAAATGAATTTTTGAAGTTCTTTAGGTGCATTGGTATGCAAGATTAGGTGATGATAATATAGTCTTAGAGCTTGGTCCTTATTTTTGAACAAATCACTATATATTTATATGATTCCCTTGTTTGAATTTCATAATTGACAACTGGAAGGTTGACCCATAAGTGAAAAAGATGCCTTAAAGATAAAAGAGATCCAAAAGAAGTGAGTAAGGTGGAAGAGGGCCATGGGCGCCCAGAGGGGACAAGGGCACCTAAGCACTCCTTTCTTGGTTGGGCGATGGTGTTTGAAGCCATAAAATTTAAACAAGTAAAGTTTTGACTAGGATGTGGGGTATGAAGTACCAAATAGAAAGTAAGAAACAAAACAAGATTCCAAAAATAGTTGTCAATTAATATTTTTCTTTCTTAGGAATCATATGAATGCTAGTATTTATTTAGGACCTAGAAATATACCCAAGTGCATGATTTAGTGTCTACACATAATGTCTTCCACTATTATTGAGCCTTATTTTTCCTCTATATTTAAATTTTGTAGATATTCTTATTCTTCATTGTGTAATTATTTGTTTACTTACAAAGTTTCAATGTGGTTAGGTTCAAAAATTCCTACAAGCTCCATATCTTCCTCCTTATTTGGTGATCCCCGTTTCCTTGTTGTCTTGTTCTTAGTGGCATACTTTGAATTTGAATTGTGTATCTTATTTAGCTATTTATCTCTCTCATGTTGGTTGCGTAATTACCCTAGTTCGTGTCTTTTAAATATCATAATTTATTTCATCCTTCGAATCTATATTGTCACAACATATGAATGTTTTGAAGTGTGATATATACCATATAATTTTTGTCTTTAAATGTGAATGTTTGAATGAAATATTCCTAAAATTGTCTCCAAGTGTGTGTTTCTCTTTTCTTCTCTTGATGGAATTACCATGCTTTTTATAATGGGGTTATTTTATCTAGGAAAATGTGAACCCACCATTTAGGATATATTCCCTATATTTTATAAGCCTCAATACACCCTTGAATGTAGATTTATATAAAATGATTTGTGCAATACCTAGGCCAATATTTAGTTAGTCGAAGGGTAAAACAATTATTTTATATAAGATACCTATTGCTTTAGTCCATGTAAGATTATTTGTTCTATGCACAACCCACCATGTAGTTGTTATTCCTTTCAATGCATAATCTAATGCACTTATCCTCATATCTTCTTATGGCACATGTTCCTAAAATTTGACTAGAAATGTATCCAAACTAGAAGTCCCAAAGAATTATGGAATTCATTTTTCCTCCACTTGAACCATTCTCATAGGTATGATCTCATTTTATTTGTGTATATAATCATTCTATACTATATTTGAATCTATGTCAATTTAATATGCTACTTCCAATGGAATATGACCATCTCTATTGGTCTTGGTATAGTCCTAGTCATTTTGTGTAAATGAAAATAACTTCTCTATTTCAGATTTGGTAGGAGATCTAATTGTGTACTCATGTATTCTTCTACAAATGGATTATTCAAATGTGTCTTGACATGAATATCCTAATTGTTATAATATGTTTTATAATTTTATTTCCTGGATTGTGGAGATTTGAACTTTTCTTTATATCATTATTGGAACCAAAGTTCAATATCATGCAAAAAGGGAGACATGAGATCTTTAGGGATTGTATATAGATTTTTCTCATTCTATTCATCGGGATGATGATGATAGAGTCTTCTAGGCGCGGTTCCATACAATTTGTCACTACATTTCTTATCATATTCCGATCATATGCCCATTTATTTCCAATTTATATGTGATAATTCATTTCATTTTTATTCATATCAAATAATTCAAAATTTACTTTTAGGTTTAGATTCACCACCTAAATTTCTACATCATGTACCATTTCAATTAGTTGTACTCTTCCATAATCTATGAGACTTAAGGTAATATGATTATATTCCAAATACATTTTTATATTTGAATATATATATCAAGTTAATTGTAAAACCATTCCATATATAAATTAATGTTTAAATATGGATATGATAATAATTAAAATGAACTATAAAACCATCACATATATCTTTTTGTTTTTTTAGCTATTGATACCTAGGGAGAAGGCCATATCCTACAAAAAAATTACATGAGGCTCTAGTCCATGATATCAACAATTATCAATGGACACTCATAAAGTGAGAAGGCACATTATCATGCAAATTTCATAAAAAAATTCATGGGGGAAGATCTGTAAGCATTTTGACATCCCCATACCTATTCTATTTCCTAAATACAAAATATAAATTCTCCAATTATATGCCATATAGAAATTACCAAGTAGACCTTGGATTCATGCTGGTATTATTTCAAAATCAAATACCATATCTTTTAATCCATATCCTCCTCGAATGATAATCAATTTAATGTCGCTTCTTTATTTTGACATACTAGATAGTCTTCTTATACTACACCATGTTGGCCATTGTGTGTTAGTGTTGTCATTGATGTCAATTCCATTGATGGAAAAGGGTTTCATGAGGTTATGTGAGTCTCCATGTGGTGTTAGTCAATGGTCAAACATGAAGGTTGATTGGTAGTGTCAAGATTTGGTGAGTTCGAGTGTTGTCTTGGTGCATGGTTGAGTGAGCTAAGTCATGGTATGAGCTCTCTTGAGTGGGTTGAATGTTTTCATGAGGTCAAATATGGTTGGTATGATGTGTCATGGATGTCTAAGAGTCTTCATGAGGTCAAAATGGTCATTTCATGGTTTTTCATAGTGAGTCGAGTCATTCCAGGCCTATTCCTAGCCATGGAGCATGTAGAATGGAAATGACGTATGAGATTTAGAGCTGATAAATATTGTTGGAGTATGGTAGTAATATGGTGATAGTTTACCCGAGGTGTATATTGATTTTCAGGTTAGAACTTAGAGATATGATGCATGTATGATGTATTTGGGAAGCAAGTAGGTGAGAACATGAAGTTTAACACAAGTAAGTCTTAATGACTAGAGAGTTTTAGAGATATTGGGGATAGATAGTGAGTATGGAGAGTTATAGTATGTTTTCGGGATGTTTCATGTAAATTTCATGTCAAAGTGAAGAATAATTTGCAAGATATGTCAGTTTTTGTGAAACTGGGTAAGTTTTTTATCGCAAAAGTGAACATTTTGATGTTTGTTGTGAATTTTATGCTTTGCATGAGGACTGATATATTTGGAATATCTTCTTAGGTAAATTATGAAGGTTTCAAAATAATAATGAGGTGGTTTGATCATCACATTTTTATGAACGATCGTTAAGAAGATAAGTTTAAACCCTAGCTAAGAGTGAATTGGAGAAGACGAGGTATACTAAGAATATCTTGATTGGTTTTTCAAGTGTGATAATTGGATGTTGTATAAGAATATTCCATATTTCTAGAAAGGTAAGATAGAGCATGTGACAGTATGTGGGCCCACCTGAAATTGTTTGTTTATGAAGAAGTTTAGTTTGTGGAAAAGTTCTCCAAATAAGGTGAAGAATAAATTATAAAAATATCCCATGATCTATTATAGATGCTCATTAAAGTTTTAGATCATGATGGTTCTTCCAAATATCAAAGTGTGCCCTATTTATGAAGACTATTTTTGGGGTAGTTTGGAGTAGCTTGCACTAAAAGTGAAATTGCAAGAGTTATAGGAAGAGTTAGGAATCCAATCAAGTTGTGTTATGATCCTATTTCATATACCTTTCCAATTATATATCATTTTTTTTTTTGATAGTATATGAGTAAGTTATGAGCTGTTATTTGAGGGTAAAATATGGAGGATGCTTGATCAAGCATGGAACCAAGTGACTTCATGAAGTAAGGTGATTATTATGAGTTTTTAATGATTGGTGAAGGTTACTAAGTACTTATAAATACTGCATAAGGGTGTTCCATAATTTTTTCAAGTGTGGAAGTGAGTTTTGAGGTGATGGAGCAAGTTGAGCTCAAGGTCAATTCTTGAGTCCTAGAAGGCTTAAGGAGCAATTTTCAGAGATGGTCTTGGTTAAAGGCCTTCCAATTAGATTTGTAAGAATCTATAATACGTTATGGAAATAGGATTCAAAGGGATTTCTAGTGATGTATGGTTTGTCTCATGATGATGGGATTTGATTGGTCTTTCATGTTAGTTTGTGAGGAAGAAGGTTGTTTGGATTTTAGGAAAGGTTTTCTCAAGCTAAAAGATTGAAGTGATTAATGAATGATATGGATTATTTGATGATTTATATTAGTTGGAAAGTTAATATGTATTAATTTTTTTCCTATTTAATGCCTTTGGATGTTTTGGAAGTGATAATAAGGGTGAAAATTAGTTGAGTTTTCAAAACTAGTTTTTGGTCAGCATGATTTGGAAAAGAGGAAAGTTGTTGTGGTTTGAATCTATGGATGTTTCATGAGATATAAATTACATGTATGCATCCTAAATATCTTGAGGATTCCATTGAGTGGATACATGTAATATTTTAGTTGATCATGGGTTGTCTTGAGGCCCAAAGGTGAAGGTAAGGTGTTGGAAGCGATTGTTTGGTGAATGATATGAGGCCTTTGAGTTGTGTTATGATTTATTTGATTGGTAAAATATAATTGATGAAAATGTATGTTCTTTTTATGTTATATTACATATGTGTGATGAATTTTAGAGATTTAATAATCATGGTTTTGGTGTTAGTGGATTTTACTCATCCTAGTGATGGGGTTTTGAGCCTGTTTTGTGCAAGTTGAGTGGTTTTGGGCATGAATGACCTATATGGGTCATATGTGAAAGTTGTAATGAATTTAATGGGATTTTATTAAATTGTGTTTTTATAAATTATTATAGAGGGATGATCTCTCTTGTGTTTGAAGAAAGAGAATCCTACAAAGCAAGTGTTTTGAGTTCATTTTGAACTACTGTTCCTAGAGGGAAAATGCGGCCTACATGAGAGTGTAAAGGTTGATCAAGGAGATGAATTCAGAGGTGAATAAAAGCTTGAAAATATTAATAGTGTTGAGTAACATGTGTGAAAGGTTTTAGAGCCAAGATAGGTACAAGAAGAAGAAGATAAAGTAGGTTAGAGGAATGAGGGTTTGATTGTGTTTGTGTGAGCTGGATTAGAGATCTCCATTAGTTGTGGCGGTAAAAGAATTCAAATATTATCATATCCAGGTGGATAATTTTGTGCTTATTAATATTAGGGGTTTTAGCCTCCTTGTCTAATGGGTGCTTCAATAAATTAGGGGTTGGTGCTCCTTGTGAAGTTGGTGCTTCACTAAATTTCTTTGTTGTGAGTAATATCAACAAAGTTTCAATGGGTTTTCTTCCCTTTTAGGGTTTTCCACTTATATATGGTGTTCATGTGTCTTCTTCTTTGCTTCATGTACTTGTGAATGGTTAATACACACCTAATGTGCACATATGGTTATGAATGTTAAATGAATGAATGTAATGATGAATGTAAGTGATGGTAAATGAAATAAAAGTTTTGTAGGAATGACTCAAAACCCCCTACTCTTATCAATCCATTATGCTTCCAACACACCACTCCACTAGTTGTGTTTTCTAATAGAGTATTCAACAAATTGGAAATATTTTGTAAGGTATATTCATTAGGTAATATGTTTACTATTGTGAGAAGGTCTTGTAATGAAATAACCACTCCCTCCTAATATAAAATTCACATCATTTGGCCATATATACATGCTTCCAATTCACTATATTTTTTCCCTTAACATCTTTATTAATTAAATGCAATAATCCTTTAGCTTATTCTAGCAATGATTTATATTTCCTAAGATCATGGTGGGTTTTCTTATATGTTGGATAGGCTCAGGGCTTACATGGTAATATCCATGATTCTAAGCCTTGCTCCTTTCTTTTTGCTTTAGTGAAAGGATTGAGACTACTCATATATCTGGGTGCCATATTTATCATTTTAACACCGCACATTTATTTTTATTATATATGCTTCTCAAATACAAGAAAATATTTTATATTATGTTTCACGTGCACCCTAAAATATGCACAAAATACTTTCTACTTTGGGGTTGAAGGAAAATTTTATGTAATGTGATTTGTCTCTTTACAAAGGTAGGATATTATCCCCTTCCACCGAGGTCGTGGTCCCATCCTCCTTTATTGATAACTTCCTAGTATCCTCATTGTTGTGCACCATATTGTCTCTGTGGAGCATTCCATCCTTGATTTTGGATTTGATATACTCCATAGAGAACTTACGGTGGATGCACATTCGTCACAAATCATTATTATGGTGAAGGAGGTGCTAAACCCGTTTTTTTTTGGAGAGGTAAGATCCCAAAAATGATATGGTTTTGGAGATTTTAGAGTCCACAATGTATTTTATTATGGCAATGAAATATCCTATTGTGAGATTGGTCAAGGATATTAGAAATTTTATTTCGGAACAATTAGATATGATCTTGTGCCCGATTATGTTTGGACTATGAATAATTTATGGTAACCTCCTCTTTTAGATCCATAAACATGATTTGTAATATTTGGATTCACGCATAGTTTCTATGTAAAAAGTACATAATACATTTTTTCACTATAGGATGTAATGTTGTAACAAAGAGGATTTACTAAGAGAATGCCCCTATACCCTACATATTTCATAGTATTATCCTCTCCCCATATCTATGTGTTTTTGCAATCATTCTTGTGATGTCCCTCATCCCCGTGCTCTATGCACCATATACCTAGCTTGGGTTTCTTTCCTTCTTGCATTTCCTCCAGTGTGTGTATTAGTGCATCCAATTTTGCTTCTATATTATGAATAGACATGACACTATTTCCATAATATTCAATATTTTCCACTACGATGGCTAACTCAATTTCCTTTACTTTGGTATTTAGTTTTTCTACGTAATTAAAAATATATCTTACTACACAATCCTTCTAAAAATCAAGATTATTTACTTGGATCTTCGAAGCTGAATATATTTTTATTCATTACGTCAGAAAAATGCATATCATATTCCATGATAGACTCTAATAGTTTCTATTTTATTTATTTTAGATGTTGGATAGTTTATCTAACACAATTATTTCTTTTAAAACCCTACGTTATCACATTACATACTTCCTTAAGAGTCTTCTTATTGGACCATCAAAATTGAAGCTAGTTTTATTTATTATGTTAGATAACCACAAATCGTATTCCATGATAGACTTTATTGGTTTCTATTTTATTTATTTTAGATTTAGAATAGTTTTTCCAAAACATTTCTTTATTTTAAACTCATGCGTGAGTACATCACATACTTCTTTAAGAGTCTTCTTGCTAAGATTCCTTGAATATATGAATCATAAGGCCCTTTCATGTAACACTCCTATGATTTTACATTTTTTTAATAATATCATTTATTATTCCTATTTTCATGAGACCTAAACTATGGAAATTTATAAAAAAATTAGTTTTGGTTAAGTGTCTTTCTTTTTTTTCACACTTGACTTATGTTAGTTTAGTTTTAAGAGGAAGAAATATGGAGTTAGCTAAATTTTGTGTTTTGGGAGCTTAATCGAGATAAATCTAACATATGAGGAATACAAGGATTTATTACTTTGTTCATCCTCTTCCCTATTTTACCACCTATACCGCTTCCACAAGCCATATAAAGCATATTGGCCTTATCAGAACATCCGAAACTTCCATCTATGTTCCCGCTTCCCTTCATTCCCCACCTCTCTACTTGCCCCATAATGTTAGACACTTCGGTGAAAGTAGGAACCTTTTCCCTCATTCCTTCGGTCTCCGGCCTCGATTCTCCACTCCTCCCAACTCCTCCCTTTTTAGCAGATGTGGCCATTGTAGGCATTTAGGGAACTAAGGGAAGTGTTCTTGAGTTCCATCGATTCCCCACATAACCAATTCACTTGTAATAATGCAAAAAAAATTACACATGGGGAGTGGGGATTTTGTTCCATTGGGCATTATTTCATCCGATTTACCATTTTAACAAGCTTAAGTGAGAGTTTAATGGGGTATACAAAGTCAAAATTGGTAATATAAACTCTCCCAATCTAGGTTATCCCTCACATTTTCTAAATTCACTCCTCATGTGTCATTTTGTGTCCTTCACCTTCTCACGTGTCCAAAGGCTCTCTTTTGATTATTTCGCCTCATTTGGAAACCAAATTCAAAAATTTAAGTTGCAATATGAACATTGGAAGGTCACCTTCATCTGCATCCATCAAGTGAGTAATATCATCCTTATTTCACATGTTTTTGCAATTCTGCTAGTTTTGGTGCCCTTCCCTTCAAATCCTTTCAAAGACCCTTTATAAAACCAAATTATTCCCTGATTTGTATCCAATTTTCCAAGATGAAGTTTGAGTATGTAGGATACGATCACATTTCCTCCCTTGAGATTGATATTCCTAAAATAGGGGACATTGATATCAAACACATGAACTTAGATGACTTCTAGGCCATAATGAATGATAATAGCCCAACCATTTTAGCCTATAATGGGTTGCTGCAAGCCGGCAGGGGATTTCCCACATTTGTCTAATGTGATGACATAGTTCTGGCCTATGCTTCCTAATTTGATCCCCAAACTAAGGAATTGAAGGACCCACATGGACAAGTTATTGCACATGTAGATGCCCACCACATCAATTTAACTTTGGGAATTCCTACTTTTGAAAGCTCTAACTTATTAACTAAAGTTGATGCTTAAAAGGAATATGACCTCACTCCTAACAAGTACCAATCCATGATTTCCAAGTCTTGGCTCAGATTTAAAAGGAAAGGGCCATCAAAACTGCCTAAAATTCTATACAGGATTGAGTTTGTTGAGGAATTGTCAGATATGATAACTTTATTGGCAAGAGTAATGGGCTTACCATCTACTCAAGAGTTCCAAAATTGGATGTGCATCTACATCAATTTTATTTGTGATGGATCAAACCATTGAATTAGGGAGAAATAATATATGAAAAATTGACTCAACAACTCACCCAAGTACACTAGACAAAAACATTTGAAATGGCCTCCTATTTGATGTACACCATACTTCTCTCTCAAGACGCTTAAGAGACATCTTCGTATTAATGAATCCAGGAAGGAACGAGATAATTAGGCAATTTAAAAAAACCTCCAATAGTGTCTAATGTCCCACCTAGACGTTTGAGCACCATCGGTTTTATGCCACAAGGTTCCACTTGCAAAATATTTCCCTAGATTCTTTGACACTAACACTAATTGAAGGTTTTTGCCACGTTTCATTCGTTGCAACCATGAGAAAATGAAATGGAGATGGGAGAAACCAAGAGAGGTTTTAGTAGGAAGATCAAACCTACGAGATGGGCATCTAGTATGCCATGGTTTGTAATAAATAACCCATAAAAGATCAAACATAGGCATAGTGTCAATTTAATAAATAATTATAATCTAAAATTTTAATGAATTGAAAGTATTAATTACTCTCAAGGAAGTATAAATGTCAAGTTTATGAAATGAGTAAATGAAAACATTTGTTTTTAAAATGAATTCACTTGATACTAATTACATATTTTGTTCCTCGGTGTTCAATGATCAATTCCTTTGAATTCATTTTAATTCATAGTTCGACATTTCCCCGCCTTTATATCTGTTATGGCCACACCTAAAGAGCACAATGAAAAAATAAGATTGAAAAAGTTTTTTATTCGTGGAGAAGAGAATCCATTGTCTCAAGACTTATAATATGTTGTTGGACATCTTTCTTTAGAGATCTATACAAAATACATTCATTTCAAAATGGAACCCTTGTTGTTAAACATCTTTATTTCTCTCTCTTCCCGATATCTCTCTCTCTCACTCTCTCTTTCTTTCTATCTTTCTCTCTCTATCCGTCTCTCTCTCTCTCTATCTTTCTCTCTTGGGAGTAAAAATTTCAAGTTTATGAAATGAGTAAATGAAAGCATTCATTTTTTCATTTATACATATTTCTTTGGAGCTTTATAAAAAAAAAATTCATTTCAAAATGGAACCCATGTTGTTAAACATTGTTCTCTCTCTCTCTCTCTCTCTCTCTCTCCCTCTTCTCTCTCTTTTCTGTTCTCTCCTCTATCTCACTTTCTCTTCCCTCCTCTCTCTTGATATCTTCCTCCCACTTCTATATCTCTTTCTCTTTCTCTCTTTTCCCTCCTCTATCTCTCACAATATATCTTCCCCCTCCTTTGATCTCTGGGAAATGTAGGTATGAAACACATGAAAGAGTGTGTTATAGTTTATAGGGGTTATGTTTAGTAAGGAGAATGTATAACACCTCTTTTAACAAACCACCTCTACATAGTGTTGTGAGAATGATATTGAGATTCCAAGAAGTGGATGACATTGGCATTGACATTATATGATTATAATTGATGGTATTGAATGATTATAATAATGGTCGAATTGTATGTTGCATATATTTTAATACCTATGTTCTAAAAACAAAAATTAAACTAGTAATACATGTTAGCATAACATATATATGGAATCATATTAATCTACTTAGATACATATAAAGAGTGCTTGATCCACTATATAAGTTTGAAAAAAATTGTTCTCGTATATTATATTGATTTCTAAAATCCATGATGACATACAAAATTTGAAAAAATGAATGTCTAAACAAATCCATATATGTATACAATGATATACATCAATAAAATACAAATCTACGCCTACATGCCACAAAGGCATATAAAAAAATTTGTATACATAAAAACTATGGGGTATCATCAAACAATTTGGTTCTCTTGGTCCACAGAAGATGAAGAACCAATCTCATAAGTGGGATGTCCCTTCCACTAATCATACCTCCTACACTCAAGGGATGATTGTAGCTCCACCTATTAATACAAATAAACAATATACACATTAGTATACAACTAATGACATATAAAATGACATTACTTACAAATAAATATTGCAATCTCATAATCACTTTGAATCATCCTCTTCCTCTCAACATTGACCTTAGGGGAAACAACCTCAATGGTAGGTACACGAATTGGACTTGTCACATCCTTATATATCAACCATGATGAAGAAAATTAGAATACATATGAATGTCATTTATTTATACTAAATGATGTTATTTAATACAATAAATTCATTGTGAAAATTACATTACTTGGTTTATACATGTGTAAGAGGCATAATAGACGTTATGCTCATAGTAAATCTAGTATCTAATGATCATTGAATGTTAGGAGGAGACTCTAATGATGTCATCAACTAAAAATAAGAACAAGGTTATGTAACCAAAATAATGAAACTTACACACATACAAGTTACATGACATTATTTGCATACATTAAATATAGTTCATTATCTTCATAAATGATGATTAAAAATACTAAAACTCACATTAGTAAATTCCCAACATGCACATTCATACCAAAATCCCTGGATGTTGAAGGTCCAGAGGCTTCCTATTCAACATCAAATTTTCATTTTAAGATAACATCTCTATATGGAAAACAAATTAACACGTAAAATATTTACTAATTTATTACAAATTTAGACATGAGGGGTTGTCATGCCCGTAAACAAATGTGAGGAAGTGGAATGTGATACTGGATGTGTTGTTTGACCCTAAAAGTTTATAAAAATACACATGACTCATTAATTTTCATTCATAATGAATTAATATTGTTAATTATAAAATTTAGTATGAAAAATATATACTAAATTGCATTTAACTTCATATAAAATTACCTTATTTTCAACACAAAAGGTCAAATATAGTAGATAATTTGTGATGATGATAGTGTCCAAAATAAAATCATGAAGTGTATCCTCTAATAGAACACCCTGCTCAACCTATGACACAACCTCACTAGGTTGTGGAACAACCTCACTAGGTTGTGGAACAACCTCACTAGTCTTTAGAGAAGGGTGATCAACCACATAGGTGTCTAGATTCCCACAAGCATGGAACACTATGATATATGGTGTTTGATACCTTCAAGGAGCAACCTCATTATCCTAGAGAGATAGATGTCATTTTGAAGTAATGAATGTGTCAAAGGACTAATATATTTGAGTGTCTTAACCTACATGGTATCCTTCACAACTGAAGGGACCGAAACATTGAATAAATGGGCGAGTAAGGGGTCTAAGTGGTCATTTTTGTAAATTTTGTGCCCCCAATTTATCCAATGTAGAGCCTTTGTGTTGGAATCACAATTGACTTGGGGGTGAATCATTCCTATAATGATTTTTACTTCAATTACCAAACCATACATTTATCAATTAGATTGTCCATTTAACATACATAACCATGTGTGCTTATTAAGATGTACACAATCAATCACAAGAGCATGAAATAAAATACACAAAAAAATAACACCATATGTAAGTGGGAAACCCTCATGGGGAAGAAAACCCACAAAAACTATGGTTATATTACATAAAGTAAAGAGATTTAGTGAAGCAATAACTTCATAAGGAGCACCAACCCTACAAGGAGCACCAACCCCTAATTTAGTGAAGCAAAAACTCAACAAGGAAACTACAAGCCCCTAGGATGACTAAGCACCAACTCAACCTCATGAATATATTTGATCTCTAGGTTTTCTACTATCACAATTGATGGAGATCAATTATTTAGCTCAAAAACCCTAGCTCAAGCCATAGGTCTTCAATCTTGCGTGATATTCTTCCTTCTCACCTTGTGTTTCCTCTAACTATTGAAAACATGTTGTCAAACCTTCCTAAAACTGAAACACATGTTAGGATAATTAATTATGCATTGTATAATTAATTATTTAACTATTGTTATTATTTAATTATTATTTTTATATGGTTTTATTAAACCGTATTTGTCTTATTATATTCACAAATATAATTGTTATGTTGTTATAACAATTATATCATTATTCATTTGTGTTTCCCGTATGATATTTTGGAAGCTTATGTATTCAAGCATATTGTTGCACATGTGTAACATATTTATTTGTTTGTATATTGCTGTCCAATATGTATAAATATTACAGCACTCCAATGTAATGGTTAATTACTTTCACATTAATAAAATATACAGGCTTCCGTCCCTGTTTGTGAAATTACATTTGGTTTCAAAGCAGGTTGAAGGATATTGGAGGATTGCAACAGAGTTTGAGGAGCACTGGAGAAGCTTGTGCAAGCAAAAGAGAGCTAGAGTTTCCTCTGCAACTTCTTAGCCCCATCCCTTGCAATACCACCATCAAATTCCTCAAAACCACCTTTATTCATTGCAATTAAGGTTGAGGAGGATAAAATTCACCAAGGAAGAGATTACAAGCTCAAAGGAAGGAAGAAAAATGATCTAAGGCGCCATACACACTCAAAACCACCTTCATTCTCACCAAAACCACCTGTCATTTTTTCTCTTTGCTGGAATTTTCACTCAAAACCGCCTTCCAAAAACTGTGGTTTTTGAAGAGATATGGTTTTACAGTTTGGAAGTGTTTAATTACAATTTGTTCTTTACATGTAATTGTTTAGCTTAGCCGCCCAAGTGGCTAGCATAACTTTTGTAAGACACTTCTCATCAAGAGAGGTCAAGGGGTCAAATCCCCTCCCTCACCCACTACCAAATTTGGCATAAAATTTAGTGAAACCACTAACTTTAGCGGAAAATTCAAATTTAGTTATAACTAACTAAATTTAGCGAGAAAAACCCTATTTTAGGGCAATTTTTTTTTCCTCCACTCTGCATATTTTTGCATTCTGAGCACTTTTTGCCAAAGGAGGGCTACCTAAAAACTTCATTTTGAGCTAGTTTTTTACGGTTGTTTTCTCAGCAAGCCGTATTGGGCTCCGAAGGCCACCAGGGCCCCAAAAACAATTTTTTTCCTGCCATTCTTTTTTTCCAAATTTTTGAATGTAATTGTATACTTCAATGTATTGTACTAATTTGCAGGTTGTCATAGTCAACTGCAAAAATTATAACTGCTAAAAAATTGGCAGAGAATTGTAATAAAAAATAGTGAAATTTGGTTCTAAAACACTCATGAGATCCTAGATCTCATTCGCAGTGTTCGGTATATACAATGCCTCTAGGAAGCGCTTACGGGTAAAGTCACATTACGACTACTACTACACTTAATGCCTAATATAGTTGTAAAAATTTCATCTGGGCATCGACCCTTTAAATTGATGGAGAGTAATAAGGTCACAAAGGCACACACTATAAGCCATCCCATCCATTTGTGGACAAGAAGTCCCTCCTCTTTAATGGGAGAGGTTCCTTATTCGAAATAAACTTACTTACAAATATACAAAATATGACTTTCTGGTTAAACTTGGATATTACAAAAGTGTCTTTTATAAGGATCATCAATTACAAAAGGACTGAAGAATGAGAGTGCGAGAATGAGCAGAAAGGCAACATGCAGAATTATAGATAGCAGAGTAATTCTTTATGTATGCGAAGTTACAGTGAATTGAAAACAAGATCATTCGTATCGTATAAATAAGATGGAATTTAAAGACACAAAGTTTTGTAAATAACATCTGCCAGAACACAAAGTTTCTTAACGTAACATAGATTCATTAATCAAGGACACAAAGTTCCTTCTTGGTTGTACAAGATCACCATGTATTGCAAAGTTGAAGAGTATGCAATCAGCGAGACTAACAAACTAGTAACAAATGATCTTCACAAACATTAAACGAAAGCTCAGAGATAACGGAGATTAGATAGACAAAGAATGGAAAGCCCTTTTGTATTGATTTCTTTGTAATCTATTTACACTTTCAGAAAATATGCCAAGTTCTTCCTCCTTTCAGAATGGCGTAGAGATGCCATTATATAACTTTACAAATCAGTTACTTTCAGAATCGCTTCTTTTAACCAAGAATAGTTAAGGACTGCCAACCGCAATACCTCAACTTCTTACAAAGAAAACGGAAAAAGAAAGGGAAGAAGAGAAAAGAATAAGGAGAAGAAGACAGTGGCCTAACATCGGGAGGGACCCACCGACTTCAAAATCGCCGCCCGAATTTCTTCAACGCCTCGCCTATGTCTTCGCCACGAGGGACTCGACGTGTTGGCCGCAGATCGAGTCCAAAATCCAAGACACTTCTCCATCTCTTTATCAAACTCGACATGAGTATGATAATCTTTATTTGCTTCTTCGATGGCAAGATCAAGAGAGCAAATATCCTTCATTTTCTCCTTAGAGATGGAACTTTCCTGAATAAGTTATCTTTGACAAAAGCTCAATTGAGCTTTGATTTCTTGCAAGGAAAGGGGCATACCGTAAGTTTCATCTTGAGATGACAAGTGTATGTCTTTGAAAGCAGAGACCACCAAAGGTGTTCAAAGCTTCACCCTTCGCCACCTTCTTCAGCTCTCCCAAAGCCTCCTCCAAGACTTTGATCTTCCACTCCACGCCGTAAACCTAGGATTTTGATAGATTATCCTTTGATCATCAAAAACCTTATTCGCCAGTAAGATGTTCTCATCTGTCTGTCCCATAAGGCGGAGGTCTACTATGCAACTGCTCCAGAGTTTGAGCTCTTTATCCATGATCCCGATAGTAGAGGACAACTTCTGTTGCAAATTGTTCACTTTTCCATGGAGTTTAAAAGCTTCATCGATGAAGTTCAACCCTGCAACAAGCATATCATCCACCATGGCTTCCATAGCTCTGCCATAGACGGAATACTTGTGCATGTCTTTGATACTCTGTACTTCATCTTGGCTCAAAATTACAGGTGGTGGAAGAGTGGTCAACGGAGTAGGGTCCAAAACTTTGTCCTTAGACAAAAGAGACTTGATGAAGCCTGTGAGAATTTGGGCCTGTTCTTCCAACTGTTCAATAGTTTGCTGCCCTTTCTCCACCCTCCCAATGACTCGTGTGACCATTTCCTGGAGGTTGTGGATCTCACCTTCAGGAGTAGACTCTCCCATTGGAATTCTTGAGAGCTCTAAGTCAGATGACTGTAAGTCCTGCTCTGATTTGTCCACTGTAGGCTTAGCAATCTCCAGGAATTGCTGACCTTGAGCATCAGACACTATTCTGGAGGTGGTTCTGGCTTTCTTGGCACGAGAAGGAGTGGTGCCCAACAAGGCTGCGACAGCATCAAAGTTTGACCCTGAGCTCCGAGAGGAAGATTTCCTCTTTCTACTGTCAACAAGAGGCTGAACCCATGCAAAAGAAGAAGAGGAAGCAAGCAGAGGGGCAAGAGTACCAAGAGACATAGAGCTCATGACGCTCAAGGTTTGCACGGCTGTGGTCTCAAGTTGAGATGTGAGTGGGGCGCTGGAGACAATTGCTGCAGAAGAATCAATAGCACTTGGAATCTAAGTGCTCTGGACCTCTTTGTCCTTATCAGTTGGGTCTTCAGGAGCATTTGCAGGGGTTGGCATTTCACTTTCTTCACTTTCACTGAGAACAATGATGTTCTCTGGTCCCATAGGCACTTCTACCTGCTTTCTTTGAGGGTCATTTTCCACAGGCTCCTTCTTAACCTCCTTGAGTTTCTTCTGGTACACTTGAGTGGATGAAGAAGGAGTGGAAGCCGCAGGTCCTTGTGTTGATGAGGCAGTGGGGTTTGCACCGGTGTTTATGACCTGGGAATTGATGCCTCTCTCCTGGTGTGAAACATCCTGGAAGAGGATTCTCCTGAGTGCCTTCTGAGCTCTCGAACTTTCTGTCAAACCATACCTTAGTCCTGACTAAGACTGGAGCAAGGATCTCAGCCAGATCATCTTTTTCTTTCCTGTTCCAATCCAAGTCCTCCAAGGGGGTGTGCTTAATCACACTGTCATACTCATATGAGTATAGATCAGAATTATCATCCTGGAGTCCTTCAGGGACCTGGTACAAGCCGAGTTCTTGGATCAATTGCAGGGAGAACCTGCCACAATGCCTTCTCCTGGCCTCAAAATCATCTCGCATACCAACCCAAAGTAGTCTTCTCAGATCGCCCTATGATGGTAGATTATCTTGATGTTCTGTTCAATGAACTTCTTCAAGTCAAAGCAGGTTCTTGGCTTGAAGAAATGGACAGTGATAGGAACCAGGGCTCTCTCTATGTTCTGGGCATCCAGGGCTGTTTTACAAGTGTAATTTCCCAAAGAGATGGGAAAGTGCAAACCAGAAATCTTCTTGTCTCTGCAGGTTCTGCGTAGTTTGTCTAATCGCCTGCATACTTCAATCAAAGCCATCTTATCATTGCAGAACATGGGAAGCCGCAGAGGGGTGCTCTCATAGCCGGCAAGCCTGATATAGGAGAATTTTCTGAATTGTATGAAATAAGCACCGTATCGCGATATCGATTCATGGCTTCATCAAAAATCTCCTAAGCAAAGAGATCACCTTCGAGCAGCCTCGACCACATACATGGTGAAAGCGCCATGACCCTTCGAAATTACGATTGCTGGTCTCCGTGGTGAATCATGCGGCAAGAGGCATATACTGGATCATCTTTGTGAGCGCCAATGTAGGAAAACCAAACCATTGCCGTGACGCCGCAGTGGTATACATCGTAAGAAGTCATATAGAACTTCTTCGTTTCATTGTACATCGGGATACATGCTCTGCCAAATTCATGCTGATGATCTCTGCCCAGTTGATATTTTGCGTTCCCTCGCACACCATGCTGATGAGCGGGCACATCCAGAAGTGAAATTCGTTGGTAGAGGGCAAACCCATAACCCGAGCCAGTAGAATTATAAAGTCAGACAATTCTTCATTAAAATCTGCCGGAAAAGAGTTTTGGACAGGCGAGAGGCTCCTTTCTTAGGGTTCTTCAGCCAGGACTTCGCCACCCGCGCCTTGTATTTGTCGTTGTCTTGATTGAACAGAGCCTGTGCTTGATCCCGAGAAACGACTATGGCATTATCCATCTCTGGGATTCTCAGTGCGGTACTAATGGTGGCAGCGTCCAGCTTGGCGATGAGTTCCCCATGTATATTGGTTAATTCACTGGAAACAGGGTCGAAGTGAGCTCCGCACGAAAGTACAAGATTATAGCACTGTACCGAGATCAGGAAACCTCCAGCAAAAGCCAAACCGCTATCGTGAATCATTTGTGCCATCGGTGTAGGGTTTGCATCTGCCACCCTCGCCCAAAAATCACCGAAGTCAAGATGCCGAGCTTCGCTGTCTCCAATATTGGGAACGGCAGATTCTAGTGGTGAAATTTGTTCCTGTCCCTGGAACTTGATCTTCATATTGATAGCAACAGAGCTGCAACCTAAACTCGGGAAGGAATTACAGAGAAAAGGGATACACGCGCAGGGAATTAGGTTGCAAGGGTTCGAGCAAGGATAGCATGGAAACAATGTGAAAAATGCAAAGGGGGATGCCCGTTATATAGCCGTTTAGGAGAGAGAAAGGCCATGAATGCGCATTTAATACATACCCACCAATTTAAATAAGTTGGATATTCGGGTAGAGTGGCAAAAACTAGCACGAACGACACTTGGTTCATTAGGGACATGTGAGACGCGAATGCGCGAAACACGCGGCTCGGCCGATTCGGGCGAAGCGGGGAAAAGACGCACAAATGCCTTTTGGGACACGCGGGACATGAGTGCGCGAAGTACGCGATTCGGGAAAATTGGTCGAAAAGGTTACAATGGGTCCAGAAAATTTTGGGACATTTGGGACGAAAAATGCTGAAGCACGCGGTTCGAAGCGAATCGGCCAAAATGGAACAACTTGCACAATTTGACTTGGGACATTTGGGACATGAAAGTGCGAAGTACGTGGTTTGGGTGTTTCGGCTGAAAATGGAACAACTTGCCCGATTAACTTTGGGACATTTGGGACGAAAAGTTCTGACGGGCCCGAAAATGGAACAACTTCGGGGATTTCGGCCGATCGGGGAACAAACGCACTTTTGAACTTGGGACAGTTGGGACAAAATTGTCCGACAGGCCCGAAAAACACACAAAAAGACCCAAAAATGCAGACTTTTCTCAATTTCACGACTTTTAACAATTTCAGCACAACAGAGAAGACACTAAACTCAAAATTTTGAAAGTTCACTTTCTTTAAGAGTAGGGAATTTTGAGTGGACAACAATTGCTGGCTGCTTCTGGGGATGACTTGGCATAAATTCAAGGAATGAGACAAGGCAAGAACTTAGACAAACTTGGGGAAGCAGACCAGTACCTTATCCATTGGGCAACAGAGTCAAAAAGTAGACCAATACAGAGGACAACACACCAAAACAAAAAAGGAAAGAAAAGCAAAAAACGTTGTACATAATATACAAGGGACTCCCTAATCACCTAGGACTTGAACAACTTGAGGTACTGCCCACTATAAGGAAGTGGGAGAGGAGAACCATCCATGTAATCAAGATAAAAGGAATTCTTACCAGCAAAGTGTCTGATCTTGAAAGGTCCGAGCCAAAGGGAATCAAATTTTCCATGGCTGCCACGAGGTTCATGCCTTTTATCCCATAACAAAGACAAAGTTGTCTCCAACTTGGAAATCTCTGAACCTAGCTTTCTTGTCAAACAGGACCTTTACCTTCTGCTGGTGAACAGATATCCGATCAGCAACCTCCAATCTGTCCTCATTTAGTTTGTGAAGGTACATAATTCTCTTATCCAAAGCATCACTGAAACTAGTATCTTCAATGGCCTTCATTAGATGCAAGGCCGGCAGTTCCACTGTTACTGGCAGTTGAGCTTCTACTCCATATACCACTTGAAAAGGAGACATTCCAATAGCTCTCTTTGGTGTAATCCTGTCTGCCCAAAGAGCATCGTAGAGCTTCTTGTGCCAGTTTCGTTGAGACTCATTGACTAACTTCCTTATAATAGTCACCAGATTTTTGTTAGTGGATTCTGCTTGCCCATTTCCCTGAGGGTAATAATCTGAAGAATGAGCCAGGGAGATGCCATATCCATAGCAGAAATCCATTATCTCAGTTGAAGAGAAATTCGAAGCATTATCTGTTACAATCTTATTAGGTACACCATACCTTACCAAGATGTTCTCTTTAATGAAGCTGCACACCACTTCAGAAGTAGTACTCTTAACTGGAATAGCTTCCACCCATTTGGTGAAATAGTCAGTGGCAGTTAGTACATGAGTATGACCAGCACTAGAAGTAGGATTAAGTGTTCCAATGAAGTCCAAACCCCACTGTTGAAAAGGTTCTTCAATTACAACTGGCTTAAGAGGCAAAGAGGCCAATTTGGGTCTTCCCACGAAGGTCTGACAAGCCTCACATTTATCAACCCACTTGGATGCATCTTTGAACAAGGAAGGCCAGTAATATCCTCCACGGAGTATCTTATGAGCCAGAATCGCTGATGATGAATAGTGCCCTCCACATGCCCGATCATGAAAAAGCCGAGAGCAACTTTTCTCGTTGTTCCTTGTCCACACACTTCAAAAATCTCCCATCTAACCCACGCTTGAACAAGGCGTTTTCCCACAATACATATTACACTGACCTCAATTTAACAGTCCTCTTTTCTTTGGCAGTTAAATGAGAGGGGCATTCCCCATAGGTGAGAAAATGGGCGATGTCAGCATACCATTCATCAACCGAGCTAAGGAACAGAACGGTAGGAAGGTCAACTTTCTCCTCCAGCAACTCATGTTTAGCTCCTTCAGCAATGAGCTCACAAAGGCCTTTTCCACGAACCAGCTTGGTCGGTTTGATGTCAATGTCATACTCTTGGACTTTAGCAACCCAGTTCCCTCTCTTGGATCCAAATTCTTGCTGTGTGAGAATTGACTTAACAGTTGTATCTGGGACCAACACCATGGAATGAGAGTTGAGGATGTAAAAGCGAAACTGCTTGACAGCTTTAACCACTGCAAAAGCATGTTTCTCCATCATAGTGTATTTCAACTCATGATCCTTCATAATATAGCTCATGAACGCAATTGGGAGCTCATGTTGTTAGAGTCTTCTTGAGTCAAAACAACAGCTAAGGTTTTATCTGTGGCATAGCAATAGATAATAAAATCTTTGCTGAAATCAGGACAGGCTAAAACAGGAGTTTTAGCGATAGCTCTCTTGATACCTTCAAAGGATTCCTTTCCTTCAGAAGACCAACCAAATGTTTGCTTCCCTTTCATCATCTGAGAAATATTCAAAGTTAATTCTGCAAAATCAGGGATGAATCTTCTTAAAAAATTGATCTTACCAAAGAAGGAGTGCACGCCCTTTTTGCTGGTTGGGAGAGGAATTTGCTGGATAGCTTGTACTCGTTCAGGATCAATCTTAATACCATCTTTGGAAACGATGTGCCCTAATAATTTTCCCTCTGTGACACAAAAGATAGATTTTTTAGGATTCAAAGAAATCCCATGCTCTCTGCATCTTAGCAGAACTGTCTCTAGGTGATCAAAATGATCCGCTCTTGTCTTGGAAAACACTGTCAGGTCATCAAGATATATGACAATACACTTCCCTTTCAAACTTCCAAAAGCTAGATCCATAGCTCTCTGGAAAGTGGCACCAGCATTAATAAGCCCAAAAGGCATTCTCTTGTAAGCAAAGGTACCCCAAGGAGTAGTGAAAGTTGTTTTGTGTTGATCTACAGTATCAACCTCTACCTGATTATATCCCGAGAATCCATCAAGCATAGATAACATTTCAGATCCTGTTACTGCTTGCAAGACCTGATCCATCATAGGCAAAGGATAATTATCTTTCAAAGAAGCCTGATTCAGTTCCTGAAATCAACACAGATGCGGATCTCACCATTTTTCTTCCTAACAGGCACAATATTTGCAATCCATGTTGAATGGTGAATGGGAAAAATGATTTTAGCCTTCAACAACTTTTGTATTTCCTGAAAGATGGTGTCACCTATTTTGGGGTCAGATATTGCCTTCTGTTTTCGCTTGAAAGGCTTAATTCCTGTGCTTAAGAGGAATAGAGTGCTGCATATCTTTTGGTTTGAAAGCTTTCAAATCTTCATAAGAATAAGCAAGAACATCCTTATACCTTTTAAAAGATCAATTGCTTTTTCTCTCTCATCTGTGCAACATTTTCCAATATTCACTAGCTTAGGGTCATTAGGACTCCCAATATTAATCTTGTCATGTTCAGTTGATTGCTGAGGTCCAGTAGAAGCTCTAGACTTCACATACCTGTCATGTTTATCAAATAGTTCCTCCAAACTCACCAACCCTTTAGGAATCTTGTTTCCTTTGAGATTGATGCATCCATCCTGATCTGTTTCTTCTCCTTGGGTGATAGCTTTGTCAAAGGGCACACTCTCACGAGGTAGGTTGTCACTTCCCTCAAAATACAATTGTTCGAAATTACCCTTGAGTTCCAGGAAGGAAAGCAAATGTTGATCATCATTGAAAACTTGCCAGTTATTGGTATTATCAGGTACACTAGGCCGATGGACCATCTCAATGGTGAACTTATCCTGAGAGAAGTCAGGATGAGGAATCGAGTGACCCGAGATCGCTAGTGAATCAGCCCCCCTGCTTTCTTTCTTCCTAGGTATTGCCTCAATGGAGAAAGCATCAAGAAATTCAATGGAATCCCAAACCTGATTCCGGTAATGTTTCAGCCTCCCATTTTTTACTTGAAAACGGTTTCTGACTTGCTTTACAATCAACTCTGCATCACCCCGAGCCAGAAGATTCTTTACACCTTGTTCTTTGGCCATTTGTAGTCCAAGAATGAGAGCCTCATACTCTAGCTGTATTATTAGTATTTTCGAACTGCAACTTGAATGAAAAAGGATGTAGGCTTCCTTCAGGTGACACCAGTAGGGCACCAGCTCCAGAACCAGCTGAGGAACAACTTCCGTCAAACTCTAAAATCCAAACACCATTAGGATCTTTAGGAGACACTTTGGGGAGTCGAATTTCATCAGGGGACATAATCATGTAGTTACCATGTCCCATATCCTCATAGAGTATTTGTGCTTTAGGATCATCCGTTTTTGCACAATATACTCAGATTGCTTCTCAGGCATCAGCTTCTTCATTTGTCCATTAACAGGTACGAGTGCATGTGACCAGTCCATTTGGATTTCTCCACCCACATCTTTGCAGAAGTTCCTACTTAGCAACATCCCGTATGAAGGAGGGATATCTGCTACTAAGATGGTAGCCAACACTTTCTTTTCAGTGAAAAGCAAAGAAAAGCCACTTGTGCATCTTTAATTCTTCCGACCAGGGGCACTTCTTTACTCTCCATGGAGTAACAAGATCCATAAGTGTGTGTGAGGGTCAAGCCTAAAGCATGAGCTACTTTAGCGGGCATCACATTATCTGAGGCTCCGGAATCTATGACACAGTTACTGAGCCTATGGCCAGCTATAAGAAGTGTTACATAAAAAGGCTTGATTTTGTCATTGGGCGAGGTGAAATGGCTACTGACTAGGTCGTGGTGTAAGAAGGAGGGGCAAAAGACCTTTAGAGGTGGTCTTAGAATGGGAATTAACAAAGTGAATCATTTTAGCAAAAGCTTTGGGATGGGTTTGATAATACTCAGCCTCTGAGATTTGGACCTTGGTCTTTTTCAGGTGATCAACAATATCAAAGGACCCAGAAGTGGACGGGCCATCATCATTTGAAATCCTAGGCTTATCAACTTTAGGGGAAAAAGAAGAAGCAATTTTAGTAGCAGGACTGATAGGACTCACCTTTGGTGTAGACGAAGTAGGAATAGGAGATCCTCTTTTTGCAATTACGGGAATAGTTGCCGACTGCTCCTTAGATTTCTTGATGGGTTGTGTCACCTTCTCCCTCTGATTTGTCTGCTCTCGAGTCATGACAGCAAATGATTCGCTATTCATGTCTGCTACCACTTCATCATAGTCATCTCCATCATCAATGCCCTCAGTGGTGAAGAAATTTACTCGAGATCCCTCAAGTTCGTCTGCTTCATCATCAACTTCTTCCACAAACTCCTCGCAAGCTTCATTATCCTCATCATCATCTGGTTCTTCCACTTCGCAGGTCGCATTGACAGGGACTTTAACAGGAGGTCCTTCAAGTGCTAATCTTGTTTGAGAAGCAGGAAAACGATTTCTGGGCTGGAAATTCCTCCTTGGAACATCTGCATAAGGAGCATGCTGAGCCAATTGTTTCTTTATAGCGATGAGATCATTCGCAAGTTTTTGAACTAATGGATCAGTATTAGGTCCAGGGGTGGAGGAGGAGGAAGCAACAGACTTAGATTTGGAAGGGTCTCTCCTCAACTTCCCTGACATGATCAGATCATCCTCGACACTAACAGCAAGAGTTTGATCCTCCACCAATGTTGCGAGATTAGCCCTTCTCAGCGCATAGCTAACTTCAGGCGTTTGGGCATTTAGGAAGAAACATTTTTGGATTTGATCAACAGGTCGAGTATTTACCGGAATTTTATTAATTAGCCTGTTGAATCGGGCCACAAATTCTCTCATGGGCTCTTGTAATCTTTCTTTATCTGAGAGATTTGAGCTAGCAAGGCATGCACATCTTCTGCTGGTTTGAAACGGTTTTCAAACCTAGTTCTCATGGTGTCCCAGCTAGTGATAGTGCCAGCCGGAAGGTGATAGAACCAATCAGCAGCATTATCTTGTAAAGTCTCAACGAACAGTCTCACGGAGACGTCTTCATGTTCAACTCCCAGGACTCCACACGCAACAATGAAGGCTGCGATGTGTTCATCAGGATGCACTTTGCCATCGCCTTTGAATTTAGGAAAGTTCTTCCGGTTACCTCTGGGTAACTCATGCAAAGGCTGAGGAAGAGCAAGGGGCCCGACACGATGACCCCAGGGCAATGGTACCGCCATTCTTGGAAAAATGGCTTGGAGAGGAACTGCAACACCAGCAAGAATCAAAGCTCGAAGATTAGGACTAGCAGGCTCTGAAGGAACACCACCCGTAGGATTTCTATCTTCAGAGGGTGGGGTGCTTATTGAACGAGTTCTTCTATTTGTTGTCGAAGGGAAAGGAAAACCCTGCTGCTCCAAAAGCTGAAACTGAGAATCTTCAATACCAAGGGCCCTCCTCCCTCGAGTAAAACGTGGAGTCACAGATCAAAAGATGATCAAAAATTACAGAACTGGAATATGATTTTCCCCAGCGGAGTCGCCAAAAACTGTTGGTCGTCAAATAGGACTTTATGAAGAGCAACAGTCAGGGGACAAGAAGTCCCTCCTCTTTAATGGGAGAGGTTCCCTTATTCAGAAACAAACTTATTTACAAATATACAAAATATGATTTTCTGGTTAAACTTGGATATTACGAAAGTGTCTTTTATAAGGATCATCAATTACAAAAGGACTGAGGAATGAGAGTGTGAGAATGAGCAGAAAGGCAACATGTAGAATTATAGATAGCAGAGTAATTCTTTATGTATGCGAGGTTATAGTGAATTGAAAACAAGATCATTCGTATATCGTATAAATAAGATGGAATTTAAAGACACAAAGTTCGTAAATAACATCCGCGTAACACAAAGTTTCTTAACGTAACACGATTCATTAATCAAGGACACAAAGTTCCTTCTTGGTTGTACAAGATCACCATATTGCAAAGTTCAAGAGTATGCAATCAGCGAGACTAACAAACTAGTAACAAATGATCTTCACAAACATTAAACGAAAGCTCAGAGATAACGAGAGATTAGATAGACAAAGAATGGAAAGCCCTTTTGTATTGATTTCTTTGTAATCTATTTACACTTTAAGAAAATATGCCAAGTTCTTCCTCCTTTCGGAATGGCGTAGAGAGGCCATTATATAACTTACAAATCAGTTACTCTTCGTAACCGCTTCTTTTAACCAAGAATAGTTAAGGACTGCCAACCGCAATACCTCAACTTCTTACAAAGAAAACGGAAAAAGAAAGGGAAGAAGAGAAAAGAATAAGGAGAAGAAGACAGGTGGCCGGTTACTGGGAGGGACCCACTGACTTCAAAATCTGCTGCCTGAATTTCTTCAACGCCTCAGCTATGTCTCTGCCACGAGGGACTGACGTGTTGGCCGCAGACTGAGTCCAAAATCCAAGACACTTCTCCATCTCTTTATCAAACTCGACATGAGTATGATAATCTTTATTTGCTTCTTCGATGGCAGATTGAAGAGAGCAAATATCCTTCATTTTCTCCTTAGAGATGGAACTTTCCTTGAATAAGTTATCTTTGACAAAAGCTCTGAATTGAGCTTTGATTTCTTGCAAGGAAAGGGGCATACCAGAAGTTTCATCTTGAAGATGACAGTGTATGTCTTTGAAAGCAGAGACCACCAGTGTCTTGAAAGCTTCACCCTTCTGCCAGCTGTTCTTCAGCTCTCCCAAAGCCTCCTCCAAGACTTTGATCTTCCACTCCACGCTGTAAACCCAGGATTTTGATAGATTATCCTTTGCATCATCAAAAACCTTATTCGCCAGTAAGATGTTCTCATCTGTCTGTCCCATAAGGCGGAGGTCTACTATGCAACTGCTCCAGAGTTTGAGCTCTTTATCCATGATCCCGATAGTAGAGGACAACTTCTGTTGTAAATTGTTCACTTTTCCATGGAGTTTAAAAGCTTCATCGATGAAGTTCAACCCTGCAACAAGCATATCATCCACCATGGCTTCCATAGCTCTGCCATAGACGGAATACTTGTGCATGTCTTTGATACTCTGTACTTCATCTTGGCTCAAAATTACAGGTGGTGGAAGAGTGGTCAACGGAGTAGGGTCCAAAACTTTGTCCTTAGACAAAAGAGACTTGATGAAGCCTGTGAGAATTTGGGCCTGTTCTTCCAACTGCTCAATAGTTTGCTGCCCTTTCTCCACCCTCCCAATGACTCGTGTGACCGTTTTCCCTTGGAGGTTATGGATCTCACCTTCAGGAGTAGACTCTCCCATTGGAATTCTTGAGAGCTCTAAGTCAGATGACTGTAAGTCCTGCTCTGATTTGTCCACTGTAGGCTTAGCAATCTCCAGGAATTGCTGACCTTGAGCATCAGACACTATTCTGGAGGTGGTTCTGGCTTTCTTGGCACGAGAAGGAGTGGTGCCCAACAAGGCTATGCGACAACATCAAAGTTTGACCCTGAGCTCCGAGAGGAAGATTTCCTCTTTCTACTGTCAACAAGAGGCTGAACCCATGCAAAAGAAGAAGAGGAAGCAGCAGGAGGGGCAAGAGTACCAAGAGACATAGAGCTCATGACGCTCAAGGCTGCTCGCATGGCTGTGGTCTCAAGTTGAGATGTGAGTGGGGCGCCTGGAGAAAATTGCTGCGCAGAAGAATCAATAGCACTTGGAAGTTCAAAGTGCTGCCTGGACCTCTTTGTCCTTATCGCACTGGGTCTTCAGGAGCATTTGCAGGGGTTGGCATTTCACTTTCTTCACTTTCACTGAGAACAATGATGTTCTCTCGGTCCCATAGGCACTTCTACCTGCTTTCTTTGAGGGTCATTTTCCACAGGCTCCTTCTTAACCTCCTTGAGTTTCTTCTGGTACACTTGAGTGGATGAAGAAGGAGTGGAAGCTGCAGGTCCTTGTGTTGATGAGGCAGGTGGGGTTTGCACTGGTGTTTCTGACCTAGGAATTGATGCCTCTCTCCTTGGTGTTGAAACATCCTTGGAAGAGGATTCTCCTGAGTGCCTTCTGAGCTCTCAAACTTTCCTGTCAAACCAGACCTTAGTCCTGACTAAGACTGGAGCAAGGATCTCAGCCAGATCATCTTTTTCTTTCCTGTTCCAATCCAAGTCCTCCAAGGGGGTGTGCTTAATCACACTGTCATACTCATATGAGTATAGATCAGAATTGTCATCCTGGAGTCCTTCGGGAACTTGGTACAAGCCGAGTTCTTGGATCAATTGCAGGGAGAACCTGCCACAATGCCTTCTCCTGGCCTCAAAATCATCTGCACAGTCAGCCCAGTAGTCTTCTGTATCTGCCCTATGATGGTAGATTATCTTGATGTTCTGTTCAATGAACTTCTTCAAGTCAAGGCAGTTCTTGGCTTGAAGAAATGAACGGTGATAGGGACTGTGGCTCTCTCTATGTTCTCTGTAAGGTCCGTGGCTGTTTTACAAGTGTAATTTCCCAAAGAGATGGGAAAGTGCAAACCAGAAATCTTCTTGTCTCTGGCAGTTCTATGTAGTTTGTCTAATTGCCTGCATACTTCAATCAAAGCCATCTTATCATTGCAGAACATGGGAAGCCGCAGAGGGGTGCTCTCATACAATGCAAGCCCGATATAGGAGAATTTTCTCGAATTGTATGAAATAGGCACCGTAGCGTGATATCAGATTCATGGCTTCATCAAAAATCTCCTGGCAGTATCACCTTCAAGCAGCCTGACCACGTACATGGTGAAAGCATCATTGACCCTTCTGAAATTACGATTGCTGGTCTCTGTGGTGAATCGCGGGCAAGTAGCATATCTGGATCATATTTGTGAGCGCAAGGTAGGAAAACCAAACCATCCGTGACACTACGCTGTGGTATACATCGTAAGAAGTCATATAGAACTTCTTCGTTTCATTGTACATCGACAACCTGCTCCGCCAAATTCATGCCGATGATCTCGCCAGTTGATATTTTTGCTTTCCTCGCACACCATGCCGATGAGCGGGCACATCCGTAAGTGGAATTCGTTGGTAGAGGGCAAACCCATAACCCGAGCCAAGAGAATTATAAAGTCGACAATTCTTCATTAAAATGCCCTAAAAGAGTTTTGGACAGGCGAGAGGCTCCTTTCTTAGGGTTCTTCAGCCAGACTTCGCCACCCGCGCCTTGTATTTGTCGTTGTCTTGATCAACAGAGCCTCGTGCTTGATCCCAGAAACGACTATGGCATTATCCATCTCTCGGGATTCTCGGCGGTGCTAATGGCGGCAAGGTCACCGGCTGGCGATGAGTTCCCCATGTATATTGGTTAATTCACTGGAAACAGTGGTCGAGTGAGCTCCGCACTAAAGTACAAAGAGCAGTTTTCAAGACTGCACCGAGATCGGAAAACCTCCAGAAAAGCCAAACCGCTATCGTGAATCATTTGTGCCATCGGTGTAGGGTTTGCATCTGCCACCTCGCCCAAAATCACCGAAGTCAAGATGCCGAGCTTCACTGTCTCCAATATTGGGAATGGCAGATTCTAGTGGCGAAATTTGTTCCTGTCCCTGGAACTTGATCTTCATATTGATAGCAACAGAGCCGCAACCTAAACTCGGGAAGGAATTACAGAGAAAAGGGATACACGCGCAGGGAATTAGGTTGCAAGGGTTCGAGCAAGGATAGCATGGAAACAATGTGAAAAATGCAAAGGGGGATGCCCGTTATATAGCCGTTTAGGAGAGAGAAAGGCCATGAATGCGCATTTAATACATACCCACCAATTTAAATAAGCTGGATATTCGGGTAGAGCGGCAAAAACTAGCACGAACGACACTTGGTTCATTAGGGACATGTGAGACGCGAATGCGTGAAACACGCGGCTCGGCCGATTCGGGTGAAGCGGGGAAAAGACGCACAAATGCCTTTTGGGACACGCGGGACATGAGTGCGCGAAGTACGCGATTTGGGTGAATCGGCCGAAAAGGTTACAATGGGTCCGAAAAGTTTGGGACATTTGGGACGAAAATGCGTGAAGTACGCGGTTCGGGCGAATCGGCCGAAAATGGAACAACTTGCACAATTTGACTTGGGACATTTGGGACATGAAAGTGCGAAGTACGCGGTTCGGGTGTTTCGGCCGAAAATGGAACAACTTGCCCGATTAACTTTGGGACATTTGGGACGAAAAGTTCCGACGGGCCCGAAAATGGAACAACTTCGGGGATTTCGGCCGATCGGGAAGAACGCACTTTTGAACTTGGGACAGTTGGGACAAAAATTGTCCGACAGGCCCGAAAAACACACAAAAAGACCCAAAATGCAGACTTTTCTCAATTTCACGACTTTTAACAATTTCAGCACAACAGAGAAGACACTAAAACTCAAAATTTTGAAAGTTCACTTTCTTTAAGAGTAGGGAATAAGCGAGTCTCGAGATGATGCTCTCATTCCCATTGTTTCGAGATCACTCCCTCTTCTTACCGCATTTTTGTTATAACACTAAACATGTCGAATACAACCGTTAGTTTTGAAAAATTGGTAAACTTACCGCAACAAGAGGAAGCCATACATAATAAGGATGATGAAGAGGAGCAGAACTTTCTTCACATCAAAATGGAAAGGAAAAGGTAAAGGAAAACCTAATTCCTATCAAAAATCCCAAAATAAAAATAAGTATCAAGGGCAGGACAACAAAAGAAGCAATGTCCAATCTACAAAAGAGGACACGACCTAAAATATTGTTGGTATAATAATTATAAGAAAGGTTCATCAAGAAACTTTGGACCTTAATAACAAAAATCTTATAAGGGACATTTTAACCACAATTACGGGTAGAAAAAGGGGGCTGAAAAGAAGACCCCATCAACAAGGAAATATTGTTGAGCAATAAGAATAGTTAGACAATGAAGACTACTTGTTCACTGCTTAATCAAGTGAACCATCCATGTCATCTAGTGATGTTTGGTATGTTGATTCGGGGGCCACTCAACACATGACTAACCACAGAGACTGGTTTATTTCAATGAGGGACACACCATCAAAAAATCATGTTTCATTGGGAGATGATTCTTCATATACAATTTAGGGATTGGGAACATTTCTCTACCCCTTGGTTCACACAACTACAAACTATCAGATGTCTTATATGTCCCTGGGTTGACAAAGAATTTTCTTTCAGTTAGTCAACTCCTTGATCACAACCTAAAAATTGACTTTGATAGTCATTCTAGCAAGAAAACATGTTTAATTCGAGATAAATCACAAGGCTCGAAAATAGTTGTAAAGCCTCCAATGTGGGACACATGTTCCAACTTGATTTTGTTCACAGAGACGATCAAACACTTGTGGCTAAGAACTCCACCTCAGTACAATTGTGGCATCAGAGACTTGGTCATGTAAGTTTTAAGTATCTCGAGACACTTCGTTGACGTAATATGGTACATGGGCTACCATTTCTTCAGAAGGATACAGACAAGTGTCCTCACTGTCTAGTAGGAAAACAACACAAAGCTTCATTCCAGAAGATTACATATCGAGCTCATGGTCAGCTTGATCTGGTTCATACCGATCTTTGTAGTCTAATGTAACCAATTCATTTTGGATTTTAGTACTTCATGCTTTGTGTTGATGACTATTCAAGGAAAATGTGGATTTTTGTCTTCGCAAGAAAAGTGAAGCTTTTGAAACTTTCAAGAAGTTCAAAGTAGTAGTTGAGAATGAAACTGGTCATCACATCAGAACTCTTTGCTCAAATCAAGGGGAATTCACTAGTAATGAGTTCAAAGACTACCTACAAACTCACGGGATTCGTTGACAAATGCCTCCTCCACACACCGCAACAAAATGGTGTTGTTGAGAGAAGAAATCATACTATCATGGAAATGGTGCGATGCATGATCAATGATTCTAGACTTACAAAGACATTCTGGGAAGAAGCAACAAAGACAATAGTGTATTTGTTGAACAGAGTACCCACAATTTCTCTTGACGGAGTAACACCACAAGAAGCATGGTCAAAGTGGAAACCATCTATTGCACACCTTAGAGTATTCGGGTGCAAAGCAAGCATGCACATACCCAAGCAGAATAGAAATAAATTGGACATGAAGTCACAGAAAATCATCTTCATTGGGTACAATGAAGATACTCTTGGGTATAGATTAATGGATCCTAAGACTAGAAAAGTCTACACCAGCAGAGATGTTGAGTTCTTTGAGAAGAAGGAAGAAGATTCTCCTCCTCCAAACTCACCAGTTGTAGATTTTTCTCCAGTTGTAAAAATTAAAGATGATGTTCCCACAAATGAGGAAAGTGATGATGGGGATGATGGTGTTGATCAGATAGAACCACAACCCACAGGAACAGTTCAACGTATGCCCAAGTGGTGTACTAGCACATTACGAGATGCAAGAATGGATGCTCCACCAGACACATCCACCCTTGGACCACGGACTCGTAGTAAAGCAAGCAAAGAAGTTAAATTTTCTTTGATGAGTAGAGTTATTGAATCTGATGAGCCCTCTACGAGTCAGGAAGCCTTGTAGTCAAAAGCTTGGAAATATGCCATGGATTACGAATATTAATTAGTGATGAAGAATAACACTTGGAAACTTGTTGATCTTCCACCGGAAAGAAACCCATTGCATGCGAGATGGATATTTAAAACAAAGTAAAAGTAGATGAGACATGCACAAGTATAAAGCGAGACTAGTAGCAAAGGGGTATGCATAGAAAGAATTCATTTACTACGAGGAGACATTGGCTCCCATAAATAAGATCAAAACGATCGGGATGATCTTTCCTCTAGCTACAGTTTGGATGGAAAGTCCATTAGATGGACTTAAAAAGTGCCTTCCTAAATCGAGATTTACAAGAAGAAGACTACATGACTTAACCTGAAGGATATGTAGTACCTAGTCAAGAAGCAAAAGTATGTAGACTCGGGAAATATCTCGTATGGCCTCAAACAGTACCCGGACATGGTACATCAAAATTGATGAGCATCTTATACAACATGGATTTGTTAGAAATCCATACGATCCCAACCTTTACCTCAAAAAGAAAGGGGGAGATTGTGATTGTTGTTGTCTATGTCGACGATCTAGTCATCACTGGCAGTTCAGTGAAGATGATCAATGCAACGAAGAAAGATCTTAATCGATCATTTGACATGACCAATCTCGGGATAATGCACTATTGTCTTGGATTGGAAGTATGGTAGAAAGAGAATCACATATTTTTTTCTCAGATGAAATATACCAAGACAATGCTCAAGAAATTCAGGATGATGGATTGCACACCAATTGCTACACCTATGGAGAACAAATTATAATTATCTCGTTCAGATCCATCTCCTGAGGTAAATGCCACTCTCTATCGGTAGTTGATTGGGAGTCTAATTTACCTGACCTACACTAGACCAGATATCAGATTTGCAGTGAGCTATCTATCCAGGTTCATGCAGGAACCCAAAGTTTGTCATTGGAAAGCAACAAGGTGCATTTTGAGATATCTCAAAGGATCAGTGGATCTTGGTCTAGAATATAAGAAGAATGATAACTTCTTCTTGACTAGATATACGAATTCAGATCATGCAGGTAACATTGATGATAGAAAATCCACTTTTGGATTTGTATTCTATATGGGATCTGGACCAATATCATGGGGAAGCAAGAAACAACACTTCGTTTCTCGCTCTTCCACAAAAGATGAGTATCATTCTGCAGGAGAAGTTGTCTATGTGAAGTGATATGGATACGTCACATACTAGAAGGAATTGGAATACCACAGGACAAACCAACCACCATGTATGTTGATAATGAAGGTGTTCTCAAATTTTTTTGTAATCCAGTGTTTCATGAAAGAACAAAGCACATTGAGGTACAAGTTCATTTCATACGCGAGCATGTGTTGAAGCACAACATCCAGCTTTAATTTTGTCCAATAAGCTGAACAAAGATCATATATCTTCACGAAGTCACTTGCACATGACAAGTTCGAGTTGTCGAGACTTCCTCTCCTCATCCCTTGAGACAATGAAAAATTAAGGGGGGGAATGTTAGGATAATTAATTATGCATTGTATAATTAATTATTTAACTATTGTTATTATTTAATTATTGTTGTTATATGGTTTTATTAAACCATATTTGTCTTATTATATTCATGGATATAATTGTTATGTTGTTATAATAATTATATCATTATTCATTTGTGCTTCCCGTATGATATTTTGGAAGCTTATGTATTCAAGCATATTGTTGCACTTGTGCAACATATTTATTTGTTTGTATATTGCTGTCCAATATGTATAAATATTACAACACTCCATTGTAATGGTTGATTAATTTCACATTAATAAAATATACAAAGCTTCTATCCCTATCTCACAAATTACAACACATCGACCATCCTTAAAATCATTCCTTCATACCTGCAAAACACTCTCCTCTAGGACACACTTTTCCCCTATGTAATAATAGCTCTTAAATGAGCACAAACTTTACTTTTATATGCAATTATTTTCTCCACCCCAAATAATTTCAGTAACTCATGATAAATTCGACCCATACACCTTAAAAAAATTCAAATAAATCAATTACAATGGTCACATATGACCCATATAGGTCGGTTATGCCAAAAACCTTCCTTTTTGCACTAATAAGCCTAAAAACCTTGCCATTGGAATGGAAAAAATACTCTAACACCAAATATATTTTTATCCAAGATCTAAAACTCACAAAAATGAGAAATATGAAATTTAAAAATCATCCATGGTCATAATTAACTTGAACTAATCATACTATTTCCTTCAATGGTTCCATTTGGCTCATTACCTTCTCAAAATAATTGTTTCCAACAACCTAAATCTACCTTTAGGCCTCAAGAATACCCAAGAACACCTCAACTATGGAATGTGACCACTTCCTATAAATCTAATAACTTTAAAAACACTCCTAAACAAGTTAAATCTCATCAAACAATCACCGATCAAACCACAACCACTTTAATCTTCACCAAATCAAGCTTCCCAAAAACTAGTTTTCCAAAATCAAGTCGATAAACACCCTTTATGTCACTTATAAGACCTTAAAATGGATTAAATAGGTGAAAAATGTATCCCTCTTCACTTTCTAGTTGTTATCAAACATCAAATCAACCATTTGATGCTTCAACCAACTCAATCTTTCACCAAGAACAACCTTGTCCTAAAAATGCCACTACAAACTTCTTCACAAATTGACCTGAATGAATGACCAAAATAGCTCATCCTGAGAAAATAAATACCTCAATATAAATATATCTTAATTAACTTTCCATAACAGGCCTTCAACCAAGCCAATCTCTAAAAACTATTTTTTATCCTTTCTTGGACTCAAGAACTAACAACTAGCTCAACATACTCCATCATACAAAAACCACTTTCAAGATTAACCAAAGTATATAACATACTTATAAATGATTTCTAAGCCATTAAAAAGTAAATGTTCATGCACTCATTATGAAAGCATCAAATGAGCTATTACATCTATATACGCATGCGAATATAATAAGAGCAACATCATATAAAGGATAGTTCCGATTCATAATCCAAAAATGCTTCTTCCTCAATGCCCGATTACTCAAGTGAGTTATGCACTAAGGAGAGATAACCTTGCAACTCTAGAAGCTGATCAACGATTAACTATCGGTGTTGATCCTTCTCCTAAAATTACACCTAAATCTATCACTCATGACACATCTTCCACATCCCTTCCTTTTTACAATAGTCATGGAAGTTCAAGCCATAGATGAGGAGCATAAGTCTCTCATGGAGAACTAGACTTGGGATTTGGTGAAGCTACCAGAAGGAAAAAGAGCATTGCAAAACAAGTGGGTGTATAGAGTTAAAGACGAAGAAGGAGGAAAGAAAAGATATCAAGCTTGATCAAAATAGAATCAAAATCTTACCTCATGTGTAGATGCACACACCCTAGTAGAATGAGCATCCTTTAATATGACACTCAAATAATGAGTCATAAATTATGTTCAAAATGTTCAAACCTTGATTTTTATACACCATTGGAATGATATCTAAACTATATTCACAAAAAACTTGAATGGAGTCCTAACTCATCCCGTAGCTCCCTAATGTCCATTTTACTACAAGCTACTCCAAACTACCCCAAAAATAAATCTTCATAAATAGGGCACACTTTGTAATTTTTCAGCATAACCATGACCCAAAAATTTCATGGGAACCAAGAAAAACTCCTGGGATATCATAAATTCCAATTTAGTCATTACCTTCTTTGGATAACTTTGCCACAAACTAGAAATTTTCAGAAAATAGAAAATTTAGGTGGGGCCCACATATCACCACATGCTCTAACATACCTTTATGGAAATATGGAAGAGTCATATACAACATAAAATCATAAATTTTTATAACCAATCAAAATATATTTTATATACTCACTTTTCTGCAATCTACTCCTAGCTAGGGTTTAATTAGGGTTTCAAAACACTTTAGCTTCTTAACGATTGTTCATAAAAATGTGACAATCAAAACACCTAATTATTATTTTTAAATATGCATATATGAACTTACAAGATATTCTAAATATCTCAGGTCCCCATGCAAATCATACAATCCATAACGAGGCTCATGTCCATCTTTTCTCTAAAAACACATTGAAACTTACCAGTTTCACCAAAACTTGCAAAACTTGAGATTCCCTCAACATTTTAACCCAAAAATTGTCATGAAACATCATGAAAACATCCTATAACTATACATACTCACCATATATACCAAATATCTCTCAAAATATCTATCCAATCTCATTTTCATGTGCCAAACTGCTTAGTTCTCACCTGTTGCTTCCCAAGGACGTCATAGAAGTATCATACCTATGAGTTATGACTTGAAACTCACCATACATCTCAGTTACACTACTAAAACATTTTTCCCATGATTGGACATTAATGAAAATCTCCATTTCTGACTTCTATACCTCAATCTACATGCTTTAGGGCTAGAAACAAGCCTGAAATGACACGACACACCATGAGTGACCATGTCGACTCAATGTATACCCATATATATTTGTAACACACCTCTATGACCATGTATGACCACATGAAACACTCTAATTCACTTGTGAGGAGTCAAACCATGATATAACACAATCAACCATGCACTGGACATCTTAGAACTCACCAAATCTTGACACTACCAATCAAATTTCATGTTTGACCACTAAATAACATAACATAGAGACTCACACAACCCCATTAAACCATTTTCCATCAATGGAGTTGACATCAATGATAATACAAACACAACGCTAATAATCTAACCCTTTGTCATTGATGGAAACCATCATGACCAACACCTACATGACCATTTTTACATGTTTTTAATGTTTTCTCTCCCCTTTGCCATCTATGAAAAATACTAGAATGCTACTAAAACATGGAAAATGATAATACAAGAAAATAACAATGATAACAATACTCAAAACCAACTTACTTACACAAGTGGCTCCCCTGGTACTTTAAAAATCTCATCTTTGACTCCATTAGTAAGAAAAAAAAAGATCCCGTGGAACTTTAATGAGCTTCAAACTAGCTCCCCTTGAACATATGCTTTTCCATTTTGGATTTCACCCATGCTTTACATCAAATTATAGGTCAAGATCAAGCACAAATCATGAAATTTGTTCCCAATACTAGTGTATTCACTTTTAGGACTATAGTCCCCGAACCTCATCTTCAACACCTTTTAGACCAAATTCTAACAATCATAACACGACATCAAGCATACAAAATTACCTTCAAATTCTCCCCTTGAGTTTGTAACTCCATATTAGTAGGAAATACAAAAAATTGTTTCTTACCTTGATTCCATGTCTTTGAGAGGGATCAAACACTTCTTAGCAGTCCTGAAGCTCATTCTCGGTCAAATTCGGTCTTCTTTTGGATGAGTTTGTTCATAGTTGAGAAAAAAACTTGCTTATTCGTGAAGTAGACCATCACACTTTGTTTCATAAACACCCTTCATACTTGATTTCAAGTTTGAAACATACTCCCTCTGTCTTAGAACCTCTTTTGACCTATAGGAGACTTATCACAATCTTACTTTTCTTAACAAAATGCATTCATCTAGTCATAATGCTAAAAACCAAAACCAAAAACCTTGTAATATGTTACTCTTTACATTTCAATTTGTTTCTCAAGGAAAAAAATCTCTTTTCATTAATAACTTGATGAAAACCTCATGAGACCATCACATGAGGACTTAAACAACATATACTTTTCATTATACAATTGTTTCAATTTAGATATATGCTATCAAGAACTATAAAATTTTCTACATAGCTAAGATCAAAAGCTCACAAAAACACTAAGCTCCCATAAGAACCAAGAATTTATCTTCTAGATATGATAACTGCAATTTATAGGCAATGTATCTCTTCACAATAATACCCTTTAGACTGTAGGTGCATCTCCATAACATTATACTCTACAACATGAAATGTCCACAAACCTTCATATTGACATCCCTAATTCCTGTAGATTATCATTTTCTACACACAAACTTGTAAATCACTAGCACCTATAGGTGGAAATTCATGATCCTTCTCATTTAAATGGTGATATTTACATTTAGGTTCGAGAAGCCTCTTAATCTTCATAGTTGCTCCAAGATCCTTCTTTCATGAAGTCCATCTAAATGCATTAGTAATACTGAAACATGTCTATCACACAAAACTTTGTCTTATCTTCTTTTTGAAACTTTTCCAAACCTTGATACCTTCATGACCAAGTAGACATCTTTTGACATTCTTACAAATTCAACCTTTTCAGCCGTCACTCTGTAGTATGCTTTAATAAGGCCTTCAATCCATCAACCTAGTTAACACTCATTTTACCATGATATCAGTGAATCCTTTTGGAATCTAAAACATATTTAATTCATGATGAAAAATTACATAGTTCCTCAACTGAGCATGATACTTCTATGAAGCCTTGACACCTAGACCTATGCACTTTGCAAGTATAAGTAAACATAAAACTTTACTTATGACATGAACATTGAAGTCAAGAATGAGACATTTATCACCATTTGAAGCATGACTACCACCCATATGCCTTTTGATAGAGAAAAATCATCACTAGACACATGTATCTACATGAATTTTATATTCATAGTCATGTACCATACCTTTAAAACTTGATACATTGTAAAGATTCACCACTTGAGTATAACATACTAGAGATATCAAATTGACATTCTTTATGAACCTTCTCACCATCATGGCTCTAACTTACACATGAAGATGACAACACCTTGTTCAAGTCCCAATAAGGTATGACCTAAAACCTTGCATCCTTTAACAAACTTGGATATCTTCATAACTATTCTTTTATCTATGTAAACTTCGAGATACTTCTTCCATTAAAATTTACATGTTATAGAATCATGTGAAGACATCCACACATTAAGAGCATGAAATTGTGTGGACTTTGGACAAAAACAAATACTCTTTGTGACTCAACACACATATGAAATCTTGAGAGGATCTTTAGGATGAGTCATGCCTTATATTCATTGACCTTTAAACTTCACACAAGAAAAAAATTTAGACATTTTCTAATGGATACAAAAACATTCATGAAAATTCCACACTTCAAAGACATCATAGTCTTCTTTGACATCATAAACCTCACATTCTTTAAGCTAGTCAAGCTCCCCCTTGACAAAACACTACATTAGCCTTATTACTCCAAGACCTTATGAAATGTGTACAAGTAGAGTTTCATATTCAGACCAAAACAAAGACTCATTGAATCAAACATTCCCAGATTTATACAACTCATAATAGTGTGTACTCTTGACACTTTTGCTCAATCACATGTTATGGAACACAACCTGCAACACAAGATCTAATTCTAACATAGAGATTATTTTTGACTTCATGATATCATAACATACTTGTAATAATAGAGAAACACTACTTTGAGACTTTAGAGGTACTCACATATTATTGACACAGAACACATTAAGTATTCATGGTCTAAAGTATATTTTTCCAAAAACTAAGTCTTGTAGATTGTGATTTATTCTTTACAAAAACAAATTGAGACCTCATATACATCAAGAATATCAACTTAGGTTTGATGAAACATTTCCACACACTCAGATATATTTGAACAAAAAATTCAAGGTTTTGATCTATTTAATGGACTAATAACATACTTAGACACTTTGATGACACACACATCCCTTAATTTTATTTTCAACAAGACAATGATGACACTTTTTCATTATAATGACTTTAAGACATGAATACAGATCCTAAGACCCTCTCGAAATGACACCATTGAGACTCTTCAACCTTTGTGGAGGCATATTTCCAATTGGACTTTATGATGATATTAACAAGAAACTATAACAAGAGCACACACATACAATACTCTTTGCATGCACAAACTATGATGACACTCGACACATTACACATTTTTCCAATAATTAAACTCAGATTTACATCATAAACAAAAACCATACACACCCTTAGACTAATGAGAATTGATATATTGTTTAGTAACCACAAAAGGACACACACAAACTTAGACACCTAACAAGTGCAAGAACTCAAAGATGCATGGGAAGAGTCACTTTCCATACCTTATCACTCTAGAGGTATCCCAAAGACCCAGTTTCTTCAACTTGTCTTGTACAAGATCTTGAAAGACATTCAAACACATATGATCTTCTTCAAAAAGTGCAAACATACTTCCTTGACTTGATTTGGGCTTGTTGACTATGTTTCCAACCTTGATAGCACTATAAAATTCTTTGACTGACTTCGTACACCGCATGATGGTTTGAGAATCTGATCTTGACCTCTTTGACATGATTAACCATATTCTTTACCATAGGAGAAGACCTTGCAATGAACCTATTCTTGTTTTGGAAATTTTTTGTTAAATGACGTAATTGTTGACACTTAAAACAAACAACACCATTTTTTTTTTTTGTTTAAACACACTTAAGCTCCGTCCACAATCCTTGGCCCTATGGCCATACTCATAACATGAATGGAATTTACCATTGAAGAACCCTACGCCATTCCTAGGAGACCTTCTGTTTAAATCTCTAGCTTTATGACCAAAATCATGACATATATAACAATAAACATAAAATGAAGAACCGTACCTCATACCATTAGGTTGTCTTATTGAGTTAGACCTTCTCAATTCAGTCTTCTTGTTCAACATCAAATTGTATTTGGAACTTAGACCAACTTCATCATCATTCTTTCCTTTAAATCCTAGGCCTATTTTGTCACTAATCACATTTTGGAATTCTAAAATCCCATCAATAACATGGTAGATCTTCTCAATATTCTCATACAACTTCAACCTACTTGATGCACTCTTTAAATTTGATTCTAGGGATTTCAATCTTTCCTCATACTTCAAAAAAGCATCCTTTTTCTCCCTTAGTGAATTAGGAAAAAATTCCACTTGAGATTTCAAACCCTTGATGGATTGATCATGCTCTATTTCCATTATCTTGACCCTATTTTAGTAGGCATCAATACAGGACTGAGCTATCTCATTCCTTCTTCTTAATATATATTCAATATTTGAAACATTACTTAGTGCTTGTGCTTTTAGGATCTCCTTCAAGCTGTTAGACTCACTTCTATAGGACCTCTCTCGATACCAAGTTTTAGAATCACAATGGAATAAGAGGGATGTTGAATCAGTCCTACAATGATTTTAACTTTAATTACTAAACCATACATTCATCAATTATATTTTCCATTCAACTCTCATAACCAAGTGTGCTTATTAAGATATACAACATCAATCACAAGAGCATGAAACAAAGTACAAAACATAAGAACACCATATGTAAGTGGGAAACCCTCATGGGTAAGAAGACCCATTCAAACTTTGATTATATTAAACAAAGCGAGAGATTTAGTGAAGAACCAACTTCACAAGGAGTACCAACCCCTATTTTAGTAGAGCACCAACCCTATAATGAGCACTAAACCTTAGATTAGTGAAGCAAAAATCCACACGGAGGCTAAAACCCCCTAGGATGACTAAGTACAAACTAAGCCTTTTTAAGAGGTTTTATATCTGATTCTACTCCTACCACAACTGATGGAGATCACTTATTCATCTCACAAACCCTAGCTCAAAACCTAGGTTTTCAATCTTGCACAATATTATTCCTTCTCACCAAGCTTTATGAAATCAAAATCAATATCTTACCTCATGTACCTACATGCACCCTATTAGAATGAGCAACCTACAATATTGACCCTCAAAGAATAAGTCATAACATCTACATACCATGTCTAAACCTCAATTTTGTACACTATTAGAAAGGTCTCTAAACTAGATTCACAAAAAAACTTTAATGGAGTCCTAACTCACCATGTAGCTCTTGCTGATGTCCATTTTACTACAAATAGTTCCAAAGCCCCAAAAACTAGTCTTCATAAATAGGGCACACTTTGTTTTTTTAGTATAACCATTACCGAAACCTTAATGGAAATCAATAAAAACTCTTGGGCTATAATAAATACTAATTTAGGCATTACCTTCTTTAGACAAACTTTCCACAAACTAGAACTCTTTAGAAACTAGCATATGTAGGTGGGCGCCACATATCACCACATGTTATAACATACCTTTATGGAAATCGGAAGAGTCCTATACAACATTCAATCATCAATTTTATATATAAAATCAAAACAAATCTGTTATACTCACTTTTGTACAAGTTGATCATAGCTAGGGTTTCAAACCACTTTAGATTCTTAACAATCATTCATAAAAACATGACAATCAAACCACCTAATTCTTTTTTTGAAAGTTTCATAACTGACCTTGAAAGTTATGCCAATGATATTAGTTCCTCATGCAAAGCATATAATCCACAATGAGCATTAGAAGGTCCAACTTTGCTATAAAAACACACTGAAACTTACTGTTTCACCAAAATTTACATAACTTAATATTCCTTCGGTATTTTGACCTAAAACTTATTATCAAACATCATGACAACATCCTCTAAGCATACATGATCACCATATATCACAATTTTTTTGGCCATTGTGTGGTTGTGTTGTCATTGATTTCAACCCCCATTGATGGAGAAGGGTATCATAGTGATGTATGAGTCTCCATGTGATTTTATCTAGTGGTCAAACATGAAGGTTGTTTGGTAGTGTCTAGTTTTGGTGAGTTCATCAGTGTCTTGGTGCATGTTTGAGTATGATGAGTCATTTTATGAGGTATCCCAAGTGAGTTGGAGTGTGTCATGATGGCATACATCTCGTATGAGGTGTGTTTAAAGTGTGTATAGGTTGATATGAGGTCGGCATGGCCACTTCATGGATAAGTTAGGTCATTCCAAGCTTGTTTCTAGCCTTAGAGCATGCGAGAATGGTAAGGAGATATGGGATTTGGAACTAATAACTTTTGGTGAAGTATGGTAACAACATGGTGATAATATATAGGGAATGTATGGTGGGTTTTAGGTCTGTATTCAGTGGTTTGATGCATTTATAGGGTTCTTGGGAAGCACGCAATTGAGAACATGCGATCAAACACAAGTAAGTCGTTATGGCTGGAGAGTTTGAGATCTATTTGAGTTGGATGGTGAACATGGAAATTTAAAATATTTTTCATTGTGCTTCATGCCAAATTTCAGGTTAGTATGGTGAAATTTTTGAAGATATGTAAGTTTTGGTGAAATTGGGTAAGTAACAATGTGTTTTTAGAGAAAATGTTGACCTTCGATGCTCGTTGTGAATTGTATGCTTTGCATGGGAACCTGAGATATTTGGAATATCTTCTTAGGTCATGTATGCAGCTTTTAAAAAAATAATGAGGTGGTTTGATCATCACATTATGAACGATCGTTAAGAAGATAAAGTGGTTTGAAACCCTAACTAAACCCTAGCTAGGAGAAGCTTGTAGAAAAGTGAGTATATTGAAAATGTTTTAATTCATTTTGAAAAATTTATTATTGAATTTTTAGATGACTCTTCTATCTTTCCAGAAATTTATGTTTGAGCATGTGGCCATATGTGGGCCCCACATGAAAATGTAAGTTTATGAATAGTTTTAGTTTTTGGAAAAGTTGTCCAAATGAAGTATGAACTAGATTGTTGTTGTGTGATTTATGCGAGTTTTAATTGATTTATATGAATGTTTCAGATCATGTTTGTGATGAAAAATTTCAAGTTGAGCTCCATTCAGGTTGACTAGTCAAAGGGTAGTTTTGAGGCCATAAAAAGCAATGTTCAATAAAATGGGCATAATAGAGCTACACATGAAATATGAAGATGATTCAAGTCATGTTGGAAAGAGGATTCAGATATATATCCATTGATATAATTTTTTATCATGATTAGGGGTTTGGATGAGGTTTCCATGTCATTATTTGGATAGGAATGTATTTACCGTTAAGCATACGACATGATGTGTTTTTCTGAATGTTTTGAGTTGATTGAAGCATGAGATGGATTAGGTGATGCTTTATATCACCTAGAATATGAAGAGGGATGAATTTTGAATCCAATTAATCCATTTATAGGTATTTAATGTTCATATAAATGTTTTTATGAGATAACCTTTGGAAACAACATTTTTGGCAGGTTGATTTAGTAAAGACAAAAGTGGTTGTGGTTTGAGCAGGTGGTTGATTAAAGGATTATAAATTATTATAAGTGTTATAAAATTTTTGTAATTTCCATTAATTTTTCACATGGCATGGTTTTTTTTAGTATAAGTGATTTGGTGGCATAATGAAGTTTCCAGGTGTTGAAGGGTGTAGGAAACAATAGTTTTGAGAAATACAAAGAGTACTGGGCCCATTAAATGAAATAATTTGATTGGTTGAGATAAATTGAGACCATGTATGAATGTTAAATGATATTTTAATCATGTGTAATGATTTATGGGTCATGACTAAGTATGGTTTTTATGTAAGGGCATTTTTATCTTTGTGCCCATGGGGTTTTGAGCCATTTTTGGCACATGTAATGAGGTTTTTAGCTAGGCCAACCTATTTGGGTCATATGTAACCATTGTAATGAATTTATTTTAATGTAATTAATCTATATGGATTGAATTTATCATGATGGACCTACATCCCATGGGTTAGAGAGAAGAATTGCATAGAAAAGTGATGTTTTACCTCATTTTGAGAGCTAGTCTTGCATGGAGGAGTAGTGTGACATAGAGGAGAGTTATTTGTAGGTATGAATACATTAACTGAAGGATAATAGAGTGATTTTAATATTGAGGAATTAATGACATGATGAGATAAATATTTTAGAGGCAAGACAAGTTGGGAATGAAGAAGATAGAGCAAGTTTGATTCCCTACGGTATAAGATAGGGTTTGTGAGCTGAACATGCGATCTCCATCAGTTGTGGCAAAAAAATAGAGATAATATATATATATATATATATATATATATATATATATATATATATATATATAGGTAGGCTGAGTTGGTGTTTGGTCATCCTAGGGGTTATAGACTCCTTATGGAGTGGGTGCTTCACTAAATTAGGGGTTGGTGCTCCTTGTAGGGGTTAGTGCTCCTTGTGGGGTTAGTGCCTCAATAAATCAGGGGTTGGTGCTCCTTGTGAAGTTGGTGCTTCACTAAAATTATTTTATTTGTGTAATATAAGAATATTTTTAGTGGTTTTCTTCCCATGAGGGTTTCCCACTTATATATGGTGTTCTTGTGTTGTGTACTTTGTTTCATGCTCTTGTGATTGATGTTACATATCTAATGCACACATATGGTTATGGATGGTTAATGGATGAATGAATCAATGAATGTATGTGATGGTAAATGAATTGAAAAGTAATTTATAGGAATAATTCATCCCCCTCTTAGTCCATTATGCTTTCAAAAATTGGTATTGGAGTAGGTCCTTGAGAAGAAAGTCTAATAGCTTGAAGGAGATCCTAGAAGAACAAGCTATGGGTAAATATCCAATCATTGAGGATATCTTGAGGAGAATGAATGAAATATATCAGTCATGCATTAAATCTTACCAAATTTAGTTCAAAGATATGGAGATGAATCATACTAGAGCCATCATGGATTTGAAATCTCAAGTGGAAAATTTAATTAAAACCCTAAAGGTCAAAGAAGAAGATTACAAAAGTATGAAGCTGAGTTGAGATCCTTAAAATAAGATTTGGAGTAGGCACATAGTAAGTTGAATACCTATGAAAAGTTAGAGAAAATTTCAGAATCCCTAAATGACATGTTGGAAATCCAAAGAGGCACAAATGATAAAACATGCCTAGGGTTTAAAGGAGAGAAAAATAAGGATGATGATGGAGCTGGTCGGAGTTTTAAATCAATTGTGAAGGTGAATAAGAGAACTAATTTGAGAATTTATAACTTATTTAAACAACCTAATGCTATGAGGTATGGTTCTTTATTCAATGGATATTGTTTTATTTTTCATGAGTTTGGTCATAGAGCTAGAGATTGCAAAAGGAGGGCTCCAAGGAATGAGGTAGGTTTCTTCAAAGGTGAATGATTTTCAAGTTGTGGATATGGGCATAAAGCAAAGGATTATGGATGGAGCCTAAGTGTGTTTTAACCAAGAATAATCAAGAATTGTGTTGTATGTCATAAATGTCACAAGAAAGGGAAGGTTGCAGGATGATGTCACCAAATGGGATCATCAAGGTACTCTAGTATATTTCAAGCTCAAAATGGAAGTGTTTTCAAGAAGAAGAATCTCATGAATGAGTCTAAGGATTTTTACAGATCTTAAGGTAAAAAGTTGGTTTCTCAATTAAGGAATGCTAAGGGATCATATTCTTAGTCTTAAATTATGACGAATATAATGAAGTTTGTCAAAGAAAGTGCTTGTGGCATCAAGGAAGGGTATAAACTAGTTCAAGGAGGTTTATTTGCTTTAGTGGAAAGGCTCAAAAGTGAAGAAAATAATTTTTTTCTTTCATCCATTCACTCTCTTGTACATGAGAATTGAATACATAAAAGGGTATAAGGTATGTGAAGTAATGCCTTCATGTGTCTTTGAGTCTTAGTTTCTTTAGTAGGTGTCCGATCACATCAGATAGTATAGCTACATACAAACAAGCTTCCTAAAGGCTTAGTGACACTAGAATCTATTTTCAATCCTAATGATCAGTTCAGAAAGGAGAAGGCTAACATGCAGATCAAAGGAGAAGATTTAGAGTTAATCCCAGTTGGAGAAGACAAAACACTTCAAATTGGCAAAGTGGCCACCAAACAAGAAAGGTATGAATTCATACAACTTTGCCAAGAATTTCCTGATGTGTTTTCTTGGAGCTATGAAGACCTAAGAGGGTTCAATCCAAAAATAGCACAACACACATTCGAACTAGATCCAGCCGCTCTTCCCATTAGGCAGAAGTAAAGACCAGTCAACTCACATATTGAGCCTTTAATGAAGAAGGAGCTGAGCAAGCTGATAGAGGTAAGCATCATATTTCCAATTAAGCACTCAAGTTGGGTTGTAAATTTGGTCCTAAAGTCGGGAAGAAAATGGAGAAATCAGTGTGTGTTAACCTCGGGGATGCGAACAGAGCCTCCCTCAAAGACCACTACGCACTCCGTTCAATGGAGCAGATCTTACAAGTAGTGTGCAGGTGGAAAGGTTCTCCCTCCTAGATGGTGCTTAGGATACAACCAGATCATGGTGAAAGAGGACGATCAATTCAAAACAACCTTCACCACTAAATGGGGCACCTATGCATATAAGAAAATTCCATTTGGATTATCCAACTCTAGAGCCAATTTTCAAAGGGCAATGGATATGGAATTCAAGGGGATGATTAACCAAATAGTGCTGATCTATTTGGATGACATCACTATTTTTCCAAAATGCGCGAGATCATCTCTTCGATCTAAGGAAAGTTTTTGAGACATAGAAGATTTGGGGTGTCTTGAACCCCAAAAATGTATATTCTTGGCCCATGAAGGTAATATTCTAGGCCATATCATATCAAATGAAGGATTGTCAATTGACCCAAAAAGAGTTCGAGAAATAAGAGCATTGCCATTGCCAAGTCATAAGAAAGATCTTCAAAGCTTCTTGGGAAAAATCAATTTTGTCTGCAAGTTTGTTCCAAACTTTTCTACCCTTGTTAATCCAATAACGTTGATGCTTGAAGAAGATCTTAACATTGGTGGACGGTGAAGGAAAATCAGGTTTTGAGGCTATCAAAGAAGCTATATCATAAGCCCCAACTCTTGTGAACCTGCATTTTTCCAAAGACTTCATCTTGTATGCCTTTGGTGGTAGCACATGATTTCTGCAATCTTGGTGCAACAAAACAAAGAAAGTACAGAACAACCAATTGCTTTCTTTAGTCGTAGAGTCCGGAAGATTATGAAGTGAGGTACTCCTTCATTGAGAAGCAGTCCTGAGTGGTAATAAGAGGATTGAAGAAGTTCAAGCATTTGGTTTCAAACAACAAAATCCAACTATTGGTTTCCCATGCGGGAGTCAAAGAATTCCTTCTCGCAAGGACTGAATGAGAAGCATGCAGGATGGATCACTCATGTCATGGAATATGACATTGAGATCAAGGTCACCAAGCTGGTCCATGGGAAGGAGTTATGTGAACAACTAGCCTCAAGTCAACAAGATGAAATAGACAGTGAAAAGGAGGTTGTTTTTATTCTACAAGATAATCAAGAAGAAGGGAGAGATGATGTACCTGCTCCTTATTGGACCCAAGACATGGTGCAATTCCTTCGAATAAGCATGTGTGCTCATGGGATAAGTAAAGCAAAAAGAAGGCATTTTAGGCTACATGCCATCCCATATGTTCTTATTGGCGGTGTCTTGTTCAAAAGATACATCAATGACATTCTATTGAGATGCATTAAGATAGGTCAAGTGGAGAGAGTGCTACAAGAATTCCATGTTGAAGTAGCCAGAGGCCATTTTTCTCCAAGAGTGATAATGTTCAAAATCATGAAAGTAGGATATTATTGGCCCAGATTGTTTAGTGCTCGCTACACATGGATCAAAAGGTGCAAGAATTGTGCATTCTTCAAAGGCAAGGAAAGGCTAGCAACACTTCCATTGCACCAAATCTCAGTCGACAAACCTTTCATGCAATGGGGATTGGACTTCATTGGAGTCATCAATCCAAACTCAAGCCAAGGTCCCAAATGGATCCTGACAATGAAAAATTATTTCAACAAATGGACCGAGGCAGTGGCACTCAAGGAAGCAAATGAGTCTAGTATCCTGGATTTCTATGAAGGGATAGTGACCAGATTTGGAGCGCCATCCACCATCATATCAGACAATGCATTAGCATTTATAGGTTCTAATATCACAGGATAGGCCATCAAGAATGGGACTTATTTGAGTACCTCATCAAACTATTACCCTCAAGGTAATGGCTAGGATGAGTCCAGAAACAAGAACCTGCTAAAGATCATTAGAAGAACTCTTGATGAGAATCAGAGGACTTGGCACATAAAGCTCAAAATAGCCTTATGGGATGATAGAATAATGCCCAAGGGATCTATAGGAAGCTCTCCATTCAAGCTCATCTATGGGAAAGAGGCAGTGTTGCCTATATCACTTGAGTTGCCAACATTGGAGCTCGTGAAGCAACTAGAGATGTCTAAATTTGGACCAATGGAGGCTAGGTATGTGGAGCTGATGGAATTAGAAGAAACCAGAGAGCATGCTCTCCAAGAAATAGAGAAGAATCAAGCTTCAATCAAGAAATGCTTTGACAAGAAGAAAAAGCAAGGACCTTATAGGAAGGAGACCTGGTTTTCAAGTGGGATGCAGATCAAGCAAAACTAGGAAGGCATTCCAAATTTTATGCCATTTGGAGTGGCCCCTATATGATCACAAGATGAAAAAGTAGCAATGATTTCTAATTGTCTACATTGGAGGGTGAAGAGTTGCAGATTCTAGTAAATGGGATCTATCTTAAGCATTGCTACTAAAAGGGGAGTTCTCACCATGTACATATTAGTTTAGTTTTCTCTTTCCTCTAAGTGCTTATGCACATTTTCTTGCTATAGTGTAGATTGCTTTTCTCCTAAGTGCTTTGCATGCTCTGCATGTTCCATTTAGAGCATGTATGATTTCAAATTTTGTATATAGTGTGGTGTTGTTTTGTTGCTCTCATGCAGTGTTTGGACTCAACATTTGGTCAAGATCAATTTCGGTTCTAATGGGTTTCCAAGTGGCCCAGGGGTCAGTTTTCAAAGTTCAGATCAGTAGTAGGCTATCACTCATGACTCCATGCCCAACGGATATGACAAGGCAATTGGTCTTTTCATCTATCAGGTAGATACCCCTGTGATTCGCCAAATTGTTATCCATATTTCACCTCGTGCTAAATATTGGATCAACCGTGATCTGCATAAGAGGAAACAAGATCAAAAGTAGAACGTCGGGGAAAAGGTTGGTTCTTTGCCCCTTGTTATCTCAAAGGGGTAAAAATCACAAAATGGCCTGCGGCTCCACTCAAGGGAAAAAGTCAACATCTAGGCCTGAGTCAAAGCCAAAGTGGGAATAGGAAGAAAGGGGACCCATTTCTTCGAGTTGTTTTCTCGCCCTCATGTACATGACAGACTGATACAAACTTCAAGGGCATATATTTTTACTCGGGCTCGAAATATTGCAAACTCGATGCCGTTGGAAAGATCTCGGCCTCACCCATGCGGTGGAGTCTCGAAACTTTAATTTTGAGGAGGTTAGGTGAGGAAAAATGGAGGAAACGTCTCGGGATTTCAATGCGGGATCCATCTGCCTCAACAACAGATTGGATTTGATCTGTTTCCATTGTTTCCTCTTCCTTCAAGGCACCGAACCAAGGATTGATGTAGTAAAGATGGATTTGGGGGAGAGATTTCATCAGAGGCATTAACAACGGTGGTTAAACTTCAACCTATTTTCCCGCTTCTCTCTTTTCTTCTTTTAGGTTGAATCTATAAATATGGGGGCAGGATTTGTTGTAAAGGGTTGGACATTCTTTGTTTTACAGGCTCCCTCCTCCTTCTAGCAAAGGGATCTGTGGGGTTTAGGCCTTCCACTAAAATTGTAATACATTTCTGCCTCTTGGCTACTTTGTAATGGACTGTATTAATCTACAGAGCAATAAAACACGTATGTGATCAATTTTAGATCCTCTCTTGTCTCTTTTGCTTTCATCTGGTCTCCCATTACATATTTGGCTATCTGTGCTTGTTTATTGTATGCATTTTGTTGGTTTGTGTCTATTAGAAAAACAAGTGTTCATCATTCCTTTGGTGCATCACCTCGTAGTTTAGCTTTGTTTTAATTTCTGTATTCCTTCTATCCCTGTCTCCTTGGTAAAGTTTAGATTAGGATTAAGAACAGATCATCCTCTGCAAGTTTCTACATATGCACCTAAATAGAGGAATAAGGAACCAACCTTTAATCTGGAGAGATTTTCCATTTTGTAAGGTCCCACACCTTGGGGAAAGTTTAATGTTATGCAATGACACCAAATGAGTCTACCTTAGAAAAGCATATTTTTAGAACTCATTTGGGGGTCTTTGTGATTTTGCATTAACAATCCTTCTTGATATAATTTTTGTTGTGAATCTACAGTGTATTTTTATCTTTCGGTTATTTTTAATTGAACAATTTCATTTATGCAAGTTTCATTTCTTTCATGCAACCTTTATTCAAGAAAGTGTGATTTATTTCATGCAAACTTTATTTATGCAAGTGTTCCTTTATTTCTGCAAGTGTGCCTTTAAATTTATGCAACTTTTGTTTGTGTTTAAAGGTGTTTCTTTCCAAGATCTTCTTCTCTTAATGCATACAACATTCGAACACCAACCCGGATTGACATTATTAATGGAGAGGATTGACAACTATCATCAACATGATCAACACATATAAAAAAGTTTGAGGTTGGGTAGATGGTTCTTTTGTATGATTCAAAATTTATGTGCCATCCTGTGAAACTCAAAGTGCATTGGTTGGGACCATATGTTATAACACATATACTTGATTCAGGTGCTTATCGATTACAAGTGTTGGATGGAACAATATTTCCCTGTTAATTCAACTTGAGTAGGTGAAGCCCTACTATAAATAAGCCTTCTTCATGTTTATAAATAAGGCAATGTTTCCATTTAGCTTAGGTTTCCCTTAATGCATTTTACTTTATATGTGTTTCCTTTCATTGTTTCTATGCTTTGTCTTTTAGTTTGGTGTGTTGTGTAATGAGTGCATTTGTGCGCATGTAGCCATTTACTATCTAAAGAAGGTTTTCATGCGCGCAGAGGACCACGTATACTTTTAGTGTGGGGTAGGAGATTTTGGAGAATGTAGAAGTGACAAACAGTTGGAGCGATGTTGGTTGGTGTCAGGGAGAGAAAAACATGAGCGTGAGGTATCTAAGAAGGAACACGCATAACATGGGTGATAAGGGTTAGAGATGAAATGGTGTCAAGAAAACTCTGTAAAAACCACGTATAATGATGAACATGCAGAGCAAACTGAGGTTGGAAGCAACAGGGAAAATCAGGTTTAAGACACAGAGGAAGATGTAATTCACACTAAGACCATGTGTAAGGATTTATGGTCGATATAGTTTGGTATGGCGAAGTTTGAGGAGGTAACGTGTGAGTGTGCGCATGAAAGAAAAAGTGCTAGACAAAATGTGTGGTATGAAAGTGCTAGAAAAATATGAATTTAGTGCAAAAGTATGGTGGTAGGTGTTTTATCTCAGTTTTGAGTTTACTCCAAACTATCAGATAACCCCTATGAAATTTTTAAAGCTGGTTTTGCAAAATTACCTTTATTAGAGAAAGTCGGGTTTTCGGGTTTCACCAACAGGTCAACATGTGTTTTGAATGCTTTATGTCTTGTGTTTCCCGAAACCCGAAACCCGCTTCAAGTGAGTCGAGTCGGGTTTTCGGACCTTCGGCGCATCGGGACATGCCTTATCCGGAACATGTTTTGTGTCGCCTGTCTTCCGATACCCGAAGTCTGATTTAGTCCTTTGTGTCGGGTTTTCAGAACTTTGAAGCATCTAAACATCTCATGCTTTGTGTCAATTGTTTCCCGCGACCGAAACCTGAATTACTCTACACACCTTTGTGTGGAGTTTCGGACCTCCCAGAGCATGCCTTGTGGGCGTTAATGTCGAGTTGTCGGGTGAGTTGGCACGTGCCAGCCGAGGTGTATTAATTGCAAATTTTCTTATAAATATGCGGATTTACACGTCATTTTCACCGGACGTGTTTTTAACTCGTGGATTTTCGTACATGCTCTTCCAACCTCGAAACAAAGCTCACCTGTGCCCGATTGAATCACCTGTTTTCGATCTTTCCTTTCTCTGGTTGAAGGTATTTCTCTCTCCATTCTTTGTTCCTAGTTTTTATGGATTGATTGCGCGTGGATTCTTCTCATTTTCTTACCGGGTTTTGTGGGATTTTTATTCTTCTTCTTTCTTGAGTTGTTTTCTAAACGGGGTTTAGGTTTTAGGGTCTATCTCTTCGAAATTACCACTTGGTGTTATTTCCTCAGAATTTTCTTGTAATCAAAATGTGCTTGGTACATGAATGGTAAAAAAAGAGATTGCATGTTTGAAATTCAACAAAAAACCTGTTTTTCTCTTCTCGGGTTTTGAAGGGTGTTGTGCAGTGTCAAAGACCCGAAGTATTTTGGAAGGTTTGGCGTGTCGGACTTTCCAGAGTTTTCGACATCATCACAAGTGTCAGACTTTCCAGAGTTTCCGACATCATCACAAGTGCCGGACTTTCCAGAGTTTCGACATTCTCAGCGCATCGGGTTTCTGGATTCCCGACATACTCCTCAGTGTGTCGGATTCTTCCGTTCTTCCGGCATCTCCAGTAGGTCAGATTTTTCACAGTGTGCGACATCCCCTGATCTTCGAAACTTTCTTCCTTCGACATCCTTCATGTCGGACCCTGGTCCATCTCAAGAAAAGACTGAGAAGTCGGGAAGAATGAAATACAAGTTTAGAAAGGTGGAGTCTCCATCATATATTGATTGCAACTACGACATCCGAGATACAGAGCTCGGGAATATAGATATTGAAGATTTATGGAGTAGGGTAAGGAGTTCCTCCCAAACTCCATGGATGAAATCTATAGCCGATAGTGGCTTACCTCTCGCAGTGGGTTTTCCCATGGCCGCTCAGTGCCCTGAATTCATTTTGGCCTGTGCCTCCAGTTATGACTCGGCTTCTCGTTCTGTGAGGAGTCAGGTAGGAGAAGTAGTAATCAAATTGGATGGAGGTTACTTTGATGACCTCCTCAAACTACCCAATTTTGAAGAGTATGGAGAGTTGGACATCAAGTCAGCTCAGAAAGCCTGGGATAATGATCAGGAAAATTGTATCAAGCATGTAAATAAGAAGTTCCTGATCAAGGCCAAACCGGCTGTCTCTAGATTCCCAAGACTGATCCCCAGGAGTGATTTCATCCAGGAGATCAATGACATCATCACTTTGTTGAGTCGGGTTTTCGGTTTACCCGAATCAAATGTGTTCCAAGGGTGGATGTATCAATTCATGATCACCATCAAGAAGAATCAACAAGGGATTGACTGGGGCACTCTCATTAGTAATGAGATAGATTCCCAACTGACAACAGTCTTGTCCACAGGGAAATTTTATATGTCTTCATATGTCACATATGCAGCGGCCGGGATGAGGAACTATCCCGGGTTGGATACCAAGGGAAGCAGGACAGGGAGCCATGTGTATCAATACTTCCCTCAACTGACAAGGAAGGGATCCCAAGACCAATTCAGGAGGGTGAATGACGCCTTCTTTTATGAAAACATCTGCAGGCTAAACCCTGAGTTGAGGAAGACAAGAGTCTCAGATGAGGCCTGGGCTGAAGTTTCCAAATGGGGATGTGTCTTCTTACAGTTCAAGAAGTTCACATATCTTCGGGTGGTCATGTACTTGGGAGATCCTTTTCACTGCCCCGATATCCAGGGGATAAACTGATATTGATGGAATTGGTTAGGCAGCTGTTGGATTTCCATAAATTCCAACAAAGTAAACATAAGGCTGCTGTATCCTTCCCAATTTCTATTGGGAGATACACTTGCTCAACAGTGGTGAAGGCTAAAAATGTTATCCATGAGCTTCAGGACAAGTTGAGGAAGCATATGAAACCTCGAGACGGTTTTGACATCCGAGGAGTGCTCAGGGCGTATGGAACCCTGCATCTGCACAGGCCAAACATAGAGGATATTTGGATTGATCTGCGTAATGAGGTTGCTGTTCGCAGAAAGGATAATAGTAGATTGACAATTGCTGAGATTCAAACACTTGAGCTTGCTGATTTACCCGAAGGTACCAGTGACAATGAAAGTGTTTTGGATCTTTCCTATGATGGACTAAATGAAGATCAATATGTTTTCCCACCTATTGATTGGTCAATCAGTGAAAAAGCCTCCATTACAGATAGGTCGGCTCTAATTCTTGCACGCACCAAAGCATGGCTCTCCTCTTGGGGAATGAATTTTAAAGATGATAAGTTTTCAAAGTTGGCTGCTTCAGAGGTGGGGCCCTCCAAAAAGGAAAAGGACAGAAAATCTTCTAGGGGGCCTATAAAGGTCAAGATTGTCAAAAAGAGGAAAGAAAGAGAAATCTCTTCAATTGTTTCTCCAGTTGAAACGGTGAATGTGCCAGAATCACCAACGCCACCAAAAATAGGAGAAATTACTTTGGAAGGAGAAGGAAGCCAGCCTCTGGTTTCACCATTTGCTGATTGCTCAACTGAAGAGACTTTATCTCTTGCATCTAAGGCTTTGGAGTCTGAATCTGTGCCTCTTTCCTCACAACCACTCCTACCTCCTTATTCTCCATCAACTTCTTCAGTAATGGCCAGTATTTTCTCTGGACTTTCACCCCTCTCTACTGGGACCCAAGTGATCACCAACACACCCCCTCATGTGCCTCTTTTTATTGGATCTACTACCACGTTGGTAACTATTCCTCCTCCACTAGTAGAATCTTCTCCCCTTGAGAGTATGATACCAGCTTCTACAACCGTGGCAACTCCCTCTGATACGCCGCAATGGCTACTCGAGCAAACTCCGAGGAAGAGGAAGGTGATTGTACCCCTACCAGCCTTTGATTTCAGCTCACTCAAGGCTCCTACTGCTAAATCAGGAAAGAAACCCAAAACAGTTTCAAGGGTTTTGGTGGACGCTTCAGGAGATAAGTTCGCAGAGATAGCCACTCCCGCGACTGACAAAACTAAAGAGGACATAACAGCCTCTGATTATCAGATAACCAGGGTGGCTCTAGGAAGAGTGATAGCAGAAGGGGCGCAACAAGATGCGTGGGATGCCACAAACGTGCTGTGCCAGAAGTTGAAAGAAACAAAAGACAACAGAGATGAGCTTAAAGGAAAAGTGGAGCAGTTGACTGAGGTTTTGCTTAAACTCTCAAAACCCCTTGAATCCATACCATCTTCTTCTGTCCCTGTCGGATTCGATTTCTCATCAGTACCTACAATTGAGAAGATTGCTAAAAAAGGAAGAGTGGTCGATGAATGGATCCAAAGGTTACTCCAACAGGGGAAGGAGGTGATACAAGATGTTGTGAAAGTTCATCAATCTGTGGGGATATTCAGAAGGATGGAGAGAAGATGGATGATGAGTTTTCTCAAGAAATTAGACATCTTGATTTGACTTATGAAGCTCTCCAAGTATTAAAGCAAATACCAGCACATCTCTTGGTAGAAGAAGGCGTTATCCCACATACGGATAAGCATTTTCAGCTGACTAAAGCCATCAGGTTCAGGGTGAGGATTCTCAACGAAGCCTGCGCTAAGTTGAGAGAATCAAGGGATAAATTGATTGATGGAAAAAGTGATTTGGAAGAAGAGTTGCTGAAGATTTGTCCAAAGGTGTCAGTTGGAAACTCAGGTGTCCTATCAGCAGATGATCTTTTCAAACAAGTCCAAGAGTCTGTTCAGCATGAACCAACACACGGATTTGGTATTGAGATCATTGATCGATTTGTAAGAATTGAACATTCTTTTGAGGCCTTGAGAAAGCTCAGCAAAAGATTGAAAAAGCTTCCCGGTGGTGCTAGTGATATCCATGAAACCTGCGAAATTTGGAATGATCATTCTACTGCACCTGACGAAAATGAAATGCAAGGCATAATTCGAAGGTTCCAAGAATTTCGGAACAAACAGGTGCAGCTGGAGGAAGAGAAAGATGAAGGAGTGAAAGATGATGATTCAGACTAATTCTTGATGTTTCATGTCATTTCAATCTTGAAATTGACATGTCTTTTTCATTTCTGTTTCGTCATGTAGGAAGCAAATTTTGACTTGGTCTCCTGCGTGAGGATCAAGCAAAATAGAACACTGTTTAAAGAACACTATTTTCTGGGATTTATCCTATTTTCTCTCGTTCCCTTTTATTATAAATAAGGGATGCTTATGCATTCCAAAGGGTCGAGATTTTTGTAATATTCGGAGCTATTGGAAAGAAGAAAAACTTTGTGTTTTCGTTCAATCATTTCGAAGAATAGAAGTTGATATTATTTTACAAACTTTGTGTTGTGGGATATATCTTTCTTAAGACATTGTTCTTACGTTCATGATCTTAAGCTATTCTTTGCATAGCATCTTATTTTTTCTAATCATCTCAGACATTATATTTATGATCTAAAGCTCATATGATTATTTCGTGCTCTGCATTTACTCGAAAGAAAATACGTTTCTCTCATTTCCTTTCCATTGTGCTTCTTTCATTGTAATAGTTTCTAACCCCGTTCATTTACGAAAGCATACCTTTGAATCGTGTGAATGCGGATTTCGGGATTCTATCCCAACCCCCAATGGTTAGATTAGTGTGAATCTGTATATATTGTTTTATTGTGTTTTAGATTAGTAGCAGTAATAGACCTCACTGTCTTTGAGGAGGGATTTAATCCCATATATTGTGGTTGAACCTCATATTTTGGGTTGACAAAATATCCAACCAACAAGGTGGCATGGAGATTAATGCGGGAAAATTTAGAAAACTATAAATAGGGAGTTGGGTGTATGTTATTTTTCACCTCGTGTTTATTTGTTGAAGAGATCTTGCGAACTAGGGCACCCTTGTAATAAATATGCAAAGCGTTGTGTGCGAAATGAAGAATTTGGCTAATTTTCGAGCAGATTGGAATGAAGTACATGGGCATGTGTGAAAGTGGTTGATTGAAGGATTCCTACAAGTTTTTATGTTGTCTTGTGGAAGAAGGGGTTTCCAAGTTAGGGTTTACAAAACTAGGGCACGAGTTTGAAGAAGTTGTGCAGAGGGATTGGAATCGAAGGATTGAGTAGTAAGGAAGCAAGACACAAGGAGGAATTAGCTAGGACACTGATAAGGAAAAATGAAAGCAAGGAAAGGCACAAACGTTTCACCCAAAAAGAAGGGAAAGGGAAAGGAAAACCAGTCACATCAACAAGTTTTAACGAAGAGTGGTATGCGGAGATGAAATACCTAGATGGTGTTTCATTGGGGATGTCAAGTATGTAAGATGGTTATAAGCGATTATAACCATAGGAAAAATACAACTAAAAAGAGATGATGTTAGAGCTTATTTGACCTATAGGAGAAAGAACAAAAGATGACAAACTGGTGTATGATGACTCTGTGAAGAGGAAATTGGAGAAGGTTGGGCTTTTGTAACTCTATGAGTTGCCATTTTAAAAAAACCTGAAAATTTAAACTAGTGGTTGATGTCATGTGTGCATGAAGATTACTTTTACTTTGTAGAGAGGAAAATGCACATAAGCGCACATTTGATCTCCAAGTACACTAGGCTTATTTGCATGGGAGATTACTGGATGATGACTTGGCGACAAGGATGTTGTTATCGAAACAACTAAGACATATGAATACAAGAAGGCGAGACACTACTTGATATTTCCAAGATCACTGACCCAATTATGAAGATGTTTGTACACTTGCTTACCAATTTGAATGGACATGAATGGTGGACGCAAGTGAACAAGACATGGTTGAACATTTCTAGAAAGATTTCACAAGGGACCATCTATAACATCTCATCCTTCATTGTGGAGGATATCATCGATGTCATGCATGATGGAGATAAAATAATGTATGTTAATATTCTTCTTACCATTATATTTTTAGATATTGGAGTGCTGTTGGGCCAAACAACTACATTTGGGAATACCCGATGAGAACCCTTCCCGGATAAGAGGTTTGAGGCATACACTTGTGAAATAATAACATCTTCTTACAAGTAATGTTTAGATAAGTGGTATAAGCAGATGCGTGATGCATTTGGAGCAGAGTGGAGAATTTCAGATCAAGCTGTTAGCCTAAGTGAAGGATGAAGATGAATTTGCGGTGTACCAATAGTTTTGCATTGGCGGAGTTCACGTTGTGAGATGGCATCAAGAGCCCATGGTGTAAAATACCTTTTGCCTTCACAACACAATATTTTTAGAGCGTATTCAATAGGTTTAAGGAGGCCAAGAAACTTATATTTGATCTAAGTGAAGTAGATCATGAGCATCGCACGCTGCACAAAACATTGGTGTATCCTAAGAAGTGAGCATATGTGGAGAATTATGTCTCTGGCATACATATGCTCGAGGTCCATAACATTACTACTTGCAAGCACAACTAGTGAAAAGGGTGTACATACACCTAAGGCCTAAGTTTGAAAAGGGTGCATACGTTGAGGATGATGTATCCATCCCTGAAGACCCTATTGGAAAGAAGAAAGGGATGAAGAGAGATAGGGAGGAAACTCTAACAAGCAGGGCACCAAGCGTGTGTGTGGTTTAGACCATAAGAGCACAAGATTCAAGCATGGAAAAAGAACTCATACTCGAGGAGGAAGAAGTCTCCTATGAAGGAGAAGTCCCCAGTGATAGAGGAATCTCCAGTGAAAAATAAGCGCGGAAGGTAGAAAAAAGTTAATACTCCGAGAAGACGAAGAACATGAAGGGTAATGAGACCAAGGACGAGGAGTGCGAGGAAGAAAGGAACCCACCTATATACAATGTGCATGAATCTGATGAGGAGAGGGATGAATCCTCAAAGGGCACTCATGAGGGAGAAATAAGTGAAGAATAAGTGGGGACCAAGGCACATGAGACCTCGCACCTATCCGGTGAAAAATTAGAGGACACAATGGAGAAGGAGGTGGTGAGCATCATCAAGTACTTGGTAGAGCATGAGGTGGAGCACAACGCGAGAGAATTAGAAAAGGAGAAGTATGGAAGCATGGATAGAGAAATACGTTTAACAGGTTGGTTTCCTAACAGGAACATGCACGGAGTTGAAAGGGCACAACAACAACATATAAAGGACCTATAATGACTTATGAGGATGATCCAAACAAGTTCCTATGTGTGCATTTATAGACCACGGTGCTTTCAGAACAACTCTTATGTTGGTCATAATTTGACAAAGATAGTGTGCACCCACGCACTAGGAAGATGTTGTCATGGAATTTTGAGTCCCATGTTGATGAACCAAAATTTGAATTCAATACAAGCGTATTTCTAAATACACCAAACTCCAAGGAAGTAAATCCCATTGTGGATTCACAGAAGCTAAGTGATGAACATGAATGTAGTGCGCTAAACAAGGTGTTGGTGGAGATCAAAGCATGATTTTTCGGGAGGAATAATAGGATCAAAGCGTTAGAGAAGGATTTGGAGGAGAAGAACAAGGAAATCATAGAGAGAGATAAGGAGATAAAGGGGAAGGAGTCGATAATTGCACAATTGAGGGCTGAGTTGAGAGAAGAAAAGGGGAAGGTGTGTGAAGCCTACAAGAAAGTGGAGAATATATCAGACTCCATTTTTTAAGCTCCGGATTTAGCCTGAAGAACAAAAGTATGAGTCATCCTTCCACTTCCTGGAGGATTTGACGCGCTTAATCATGATGGAGAAGCAATCACTTACACTGGAGTCAACGGAGAAAGTTATGGCGTGAAAAAAAGAACATGAGAAATACAAAATTGAGGAGACCATAACTCGGTACTCTGAGCTCCTTGCTTCAGTGAATACCGCAACACACATGGTCGAGGTTATCTACAACAATTGTGAAGATAGAGTCAAAGTGGCAAGTGTGCTGGTTTTTACACATGAGGTGGATCTGAAGGAGTTCTAGGAAAATAATAAAGGCAATAGGGTGGAACATGAAAAAATATTGGTGGAGGTTGAGAAGAAATATGAGACAATTGAGATTTTAAGGGCCTCTGTTAAAAATAAGGTAAAGGAATTATATCCCTAGGTTACACATAAGATGGATGTCATTGAACGACCTTAGCAAGTAGATAGAGAATATTGTTGATACACTAAAGGCTAAGGGTGAATATTTGACATTTGATGAAGTCAACACAATGATAGGGGATTTGTTTACACATGCATAGAAGGAGGTGGATGTTTGGAATGAGATTGAAGCATCCTTGAATAAGACTTTCCCAATCCTTGTACAACAGTAAAAAAATTATTTTGTTCTTTGGCATAAGCCAGATATAGGTTATTATTTCCTTCTATTATTTATTCTTTGTTGGAGATCATATTGTTTCCGAGGATGGACAACACGTTTAGTGTGGGGTAATCTTAAGGCTAGAAATGACTAAGTACGAGCAAAAGACGAACACATTTGGAAGGAAATATAGGAAGAAGGTGCACTGACGAAGAAAACACAGGAGAACTAAGCGCGCACGAATAGTTTAAATGGTTGAGTAGTTTTGGAGTGAAGGGCTTGAGTAAACATGAAGTGTATGGAGGTTGGCGTGTAGAAGCAGAAGAGGGTTATGAGACTTAGCCACATTATGGAATATGGTGTTGCATGGAAAACACATGAGGATGCGGGTAGGCGTGATAAGTGGATAAGGTTAGTGCATGAAGACTTGTGGCCCAAGGAAGGAATATTTTAGAGAATAATCAAGTGTTATCGTTGTGATTAAGGAGTTGTAAAGTGGAAATTAATCATAGATTTAATAAGATGGGATATGTATTTGAATATGGTGGAGCATGATCCCTCTTGCATGCGGCCTGCTCATGAGTAATCTTGAGGTGGTGGGGGAGAAATCCCACTCTATTTAAGAATGTACTTGGGTCCAAAACATAAGGCGATGTAGGTGCATATGATGTGTGTATGGGGATGTGAGGAGATGGGAGGTGATGTAGGAGGAAAAGATATGTGATGCAAAGCACAAGATATTCAGGTGCATAAGAGAGAGTATAGATAAAAACCTTTTAGTAGAGTCATTTTTTAGAGCTAGGGTGTTATTTCATAATGTATTGATCTGCTATGACCCTTTTGATGTAATCTAGCTACTATAAATAGTTTTGAATCAATGAATATGATGGATTGTTATGAATATCTCTGTTTATGGGTCCAAACCCTAGTGTTCTTCATATTGCTCATGGTTCAAATCTGATTTCTTTGTGATGTTGTAGTGTTTACTTTTACATTATGGTGCATATGTGCTTAGATCTAGTTTCTTCATTTCTGTTCTAGAATGAATACATGTGTTTCTATTTCTACAAATATTCCTCCATTAATGGTGAAGAATTCTTACAAGGTTCACATAAAGGAGGGGCTCGGTGCCCTCGCACACCTCGGGTGAGTGCCCAATCAAGGTTGCGTGATGTGCCAACGTGCTTGGTTTAAAGGGATTAGGGAAAGGTGACTACACCTCTTAAATCCAAACCACTCATCATGAGAGAAAATTCATGATGTTAGGTATCAAAACATTACTCATCAATAGGAAATTTATTGGGAGACCATGGGAGTCATCGAGAGATATACAGGATGAAATACAATGCTTAAAATAATAGCCACACAAGAGAGAACAAGTGAATAATGTTGACCTCCTGCAAAAGAAAATGGATGATACGAATGTCGTAAGATGTTGCGGTAGGTGAATATCATTCCTCTATTAGGGGAATGGTTGCATGAAAAGGTTCCACATGCTAGAGTTGAGTGCGGCGACAAATACTTCATGCAAAATTTCCACCGCAAAAGCATGAGTATGATAAGGATATTACCTTGGATGTAGTGATTGATGGGTGGTTAGCAAGCAATATTTTGATAGATACATGCACCGAGCTAAATTTTCTCACCTTAGATGCGTGGAATCAGATGGGGAGACCTATGTTATATCCATCTTCAAATGTATAGTATATGGTGAACAAAATGAGAGCTATTCCTATTAGGATTTTGAAGGATGCTTCCATTACAATTTAGGGAGCCAAGTTTACTAGGGACTTTGAGGTATTAGAGCTTGCTAAAGTAGAAACATTTCTAGCATTACTTAGGTGAGCATGGTGTTATGCAAACAATACAAACCTGTGCTTTAATAATGGGTACACAAGTTTTGAGAATAAGAATGAGCACATGATTATACCTCTGAATGAATCAAAATCTACACCATATGTCAATCCTTTGAGTGAAGAAGAGTTGATTAGTATTTATGCGTGCACAGTGCGAACCACGAGATTATGGACCCATCCAAGGAAGGCGTGTTGTAGTGGGAAGATGTGCGTCGTTAGCGATACAAAAATTGTTTCTTGTGATATTTGGGCCCATGACACGTATGAAATGGTCGGGCGTGAGATGAAGGGAAAGTAACTAGAATTATTAGAACACACATGGTTAGGTGCATGGGAAGAGTTCAATTACCTAGATATATAGGTGAATAAAATCCTAAGTATTTCCTACACATCATGGAAGAGTCTTTGGAAGAATGAGGGTGGTCGGAGGAATATGTTGGTTTATACTCTATGCGGTTTAGTAGCGCACTAGTGGGAGACACACATAGATAACTTATTGGGCTGCAAAGAGGTGAGAATTACCTTTTCAACCATGTTCACACAGAGCAATTCACCTATACATATATGTGAATATCATGGCAAGAATCCTTATTTGGTACACATTCATAATTGTGAGATAAAATGGGTGCGAGGCTAGGATGCCTTACCACCATCTCTGTGGGTGAATATGTTCTATTCCACTCTATGAAGCTACGCAAACATGTGGTATGTACATGCTGAGCTCAAGCAAGAGACTATAAGTTTGCGAGATATGACTGAAGGTATGATTCATACATTTGAATATTTTTATAATTAACCTCAAGTGTATGAAGATGTGCAGATTATAAAACACATCACATTGGGGATAAAAAGAAGGTAGAGGAGCTCATGCTTGAGTTGCTTGGAAAACCTAATCTCAAGGCACACTGGATGATGAGGAAAAAAAAGAGTTACAAATGGGATGCACCTAGAAGGAAAAAGAAAAGGAAAAATTGTTTACTTCATTGATGATGAAGAGGTTGAGAATTTGGAGGTTAGTCATATAGAAGGTTTACGTGAAGTAATGGATACAAAGATGAAGGCCCGCATGTACCATGCGCCCATGAAGAAAAAGAAGGTAAACATTGACAATAAAGATGCACCCAAAGGAGGCCATTATTGGAAATTATTGGTCGAGAATAGGAGGTAGAAAAGATCATTGAGCTTACGCATGACTTCCAGGATATGTTTTTGCGAGGATATCATGAGTTGAAGGGAGTGCACCCTTCATTGGGAGAAATGAAAATTAAGCTAAAATAAGGTGAGCGTCAATTCGAAGAGGCCTTATCGGATGAATCTGAAACTTTGCATGAAAATAAAGGAGGAAATTGATAAAATTCTTAAGTCTGGAATCATTGAACCAATTGAGGAATCGAGTGGGTTATCCCTATGGTTATAAGAATAAATAAGGATGAGAGGATCAAGATCTCTATGGAATATAGGGAGCTTAATGCTTCATGTGTCATAGATCCTTTTCCCATAACTTTCATAGAATAAATCATTAAAGGCATTGTAGGGCACAAGATCTATTCATACACGTGGGTTTTCAAGCTATTAGTAGGTGTGCATTAGTTTGTGAGGATCAGGAAAAGACTACTTTCACCATTGAATGGGGAAGATTTACATATATGGTTATGCCTTTTGGATTAAAGAATGCACCAGTAATATTCTCATGCATCATTATGAAGGCCATTCATGAGTTTATTCACATTTTCTTGCAAGTCTATCTTGATGATTGGACAATTTATGGCTTGGTTAAGGATCACTGTGATAATCTCAGGATGATGTTTGAGAGATGTAGGTAGCTAGGCATTTCTCTTAATATTTAAAAGTGTATTTTTGCAACACCATTTGGAAATTTTCTTGGGCACATCATGTGAAAGGATGGATTGTGGCCCAATGAAGATATCAGTGATTTTTGTTTAGAAGAGCCTACCAATCAGAGTAAAGTGTGCGTATTTTTGAGGCATACTAGCTAGTATAGAAAATTTATCAAATAATATGAAAATATTGTTATGCCCCTCGAAGAGTTGTTCAGCGAGGAGAGAGGAAAATTTCATTGGGGTGGCATACAACAACAAGTGTTTGAGGAATTGAAGGAGAAGCTTACCAAAACACCAATCCTGTTCTTTCCTTCATGGAACAAACCCTTTCATGTACATATTGATGCTTTTGGTACGACGATTGGAGTAGTCTTGAACAACCTAGAGAAGGTAATGTTGATCATCCTATTTTCTTTGCAAGTAGGAAGTTAACACCAGTAGATCAAAACTATACTATGACACTACGTGCTCCATATGTTTTGACAATACTTATTGGCTACACCATTTATTTTCTATATAGATCATATGGAATTGAAATACTTGATCAACAAGCCTATTTTTCAAGGGCGTATCAACAAGTGGATAGTTCTCTTTTAGGAGTTTGATTTCACAGTTGTTGTAAAGCCATGAAAGAGAAATTTAGGGCCTAATCACTTATCAAGAATCAATTCTAGTGAAGACATGTAGACTATTGAGGACACAATGACTAATGCACAATTATTTAGGTTGAACCACATGGACACCGACCTAGAGGATATACATTATTTTTGTGCACTAGGTTGGTGCTTTAGAAGGAAGGAAGTTCTGGACAAAAAATATTGCTATTCAAGTCGTGCCTTACCCAGCTTATTAGAGGTGACTTGCAGAATAGGCAGAGATGAAGTCTTGCATTGATGTGTACTTGAGCATGAGTGAGAAACCATTATGGAGGAGGCACATGGTGGAATAGTAGGAGGAAATTATATAGACATTATGTGTGTGCAAGATCTTGATGGCTAGTCTTTGGTGGGAAAGTTTGTATAAAAATGTTAAGGATTTTATGAAAGCATGTGATAATTGTCGTGTATTGTAAAAACACGGAAATAGAGATGAGATGCCACTTAGACTGATTGTAAGTGCAGAACCTTTTGAGAAGTGGGCCATTTCCTTTTTAAGACCTATTGCACCACCCATGTGTAGGACTAAAGCATGCTAGATTATTACATGTACAAATTACGACAAGGTGGGACGAGTCGATACAAACTAAGGATTGTCATACAACCACAAGAGTGAGGTTCCTTTAGGAAAACATTATTAATATGTATGGCTATCCATTAATCTTGACCAATGATAGAGGAACTCATTTATTGAATGAGATAATTAGAATTCTATTGGCGAGTTCATGGTAATGGTACTACATAAAAATAAAAATACCCCTTATAAAAATACCCCTTATCTCCCTCAAGCTAATGGTACTACACAATCTTTCAATAAGAGTTTGGGACAGACTCTCATGAATATTTGTGATGTTTGAAGAAAGGATTTGGATGATAAAGTGTCATTTATACTTTGTCCTTACAGGACCACATATAAATATTGAATAAGGCCACACTATTTAGTTGGTGTTTGGCATAGAGGCAGTACTACCAGTTGAATTCATGTTTCCATCCCTGCGTATTGTGTGCATAGGTGGATTAGATGATGAGCAAGATGTTGATGAGTGCATTGACAAATTGATGCAACTAGATGAGTGGCACACCATTGTGTGATGGATCCAAAATTGAGAAGGCAATGACGAGAAGGCTGAATATGATAGGAACATTAAGAATAAGACATTTATAGTTGGCAAGATGGTACTTCTCTATGACTCTAAGTTTTCACGCCACCCGGGAAGTTGAAAGTGCATTGGTTGGGACCCTTTGTCGTAACCAAGATACTTGAATCAGTGCATGTTAGTTGTAGGAATTGGATAACATCACATTTCCCGATTACTTCAATGGGAGTAGGATAAATCCCTACTATAAATAAACTTCTTGGTGTTTGTAATAATGCACTATTGCCACTTAGATCATGTTTCCATTTCATATTTTGGTTTAACATTTCAGTTGTTTGTTTTCCTTTCTTTTTTGTAATAAGTGTGCGTATGCGCAAGAAGATGATTACTATCAATTGAGTTCATGCATAAAGGACCACACATAATTTTAGTGTGGGGTGAACTAGGTGTAAGAATGAGAAAAAGAGATCTTGTTGATGCTTGGATGAGAGGTGAAGTTGATGAAGATGTGCATGCGTTGGTATAAATGTGGGATGATGGTTTCATGGTGTAAAAAAAAGGAAGGAAAAAGGTGTCACATGTCTTTGTGAAGGATGGTAATAATAAATATTTTCTCGATTGAAGACCACGTGAGAGAAAGCATTGTGCGCGAGTGTAATGTGAGGTAGGTAGTGATAGGATATGGTGTATGGTGTAGAGGATTATGTACTACAACGTAGGAAGGTGTGCACTAAGAGGACTACGGCTTGGGAATTAGTGAGCATGCCAAAAGGTTACGACTGCAACACAAGGAAGAAAGTAGGAAAAAACATGAAAAAGAAGAAAAATGTAATTAAAGTTGTAGTATAGTGGTAGGTGATGAGCAATTAATGCGATAAATATTTAGAAACCTATAAAATGGGCTTCAGGGAGAGTTCATTTTCTACTTACTTTGCTAATAACCTAGATGTTTTTAATTGTGAATTGGTGTAACTTCATGTGAATTTGAGTGCGAACCAGAGAAAATCAAGTGAAACCGATCTAGAAAACACGATGCCTAGTAGTGGAGCTCCTTTGAAATGAAGTTGGAAGCTTGAGGAAGGTGTAGGGGTTATTTCTGAGTAGGGTTTACAATTTTTGAGGAGTTAGGGTTTGTAGATTGACAGATCTAGATAAATAGATTTGAGCTAAGGCACAAAATTCAAGTAAGAGTAAATTGGGAAAGGTATGGTAACGAGAAAAGAGAAAACTATTTAACACAAAGGTTGAATATGCAACATAGAACTAAAGAGACCAACAACCATGTCACCCAAGGTGAAGGGAAAGGGAAAGGTGAAGCCCATGGCCGAGGACATACATGAAGAGTGGTATTCAAAAATGCAATACCCTAGAAGGTGTCATTATGGGGTAGGATTGGGTGTCTCATGTAAGGAGATGAGCATTAAGTGATTATAACCATCATTCAAATTCAAATGAGTGTGAACTAGAAATTTAGTTGATTTATATAACGAGTGAGAGGACCATGAGATGATAAGCCCATCTATGATGATAAGGGATACCATGTTTTGAGCAGCATCTGATCCCTTCAACTCTATTAGTTCCCTTATTTTGGTAAGCTTGAGTGAATTTTTCAGTGGCTTATGTCATGAGTCCATGAGGACTATTTATATTTTATAGGAAGAAGGATGCCCTTTACCACACTTGATTGGAAAATTTACTGGCCTCTTAAGCTTAAAGGCGCAGAAATCACAACTGACTTGGAGGATAATGATGTGGTGAAGATCACTACTGGTACCTTGAAGTATCGATGAGGAGGGAATGCAATGGATATCACAAAAATTACTAATCATGTTGTTAGCATGGCTACATGATTAATTATAAAATTGGGAGCACAAGGATGATGAAGATAGGTGAATAAGAGATGGCTTCACATAGTGAAGAATATGGTCGAGGAGTACTGTTTATAACCTTCTGGATTTATCACATAAGAAATTATAAAGGAAACACATGTGGGAGAGAAGATAAAATTTGTGGCTATTCTAATTTTAATATTATTCTCTAAAATTGGGGGCGCTAGATGGGCCAAATGAGAAAATGCAAAAGTTCCCCTAGAAGACAAGTCCCCTGTGAAAGAGGTTTGTCAAATATATGTGCAATGATAGGATCAATAACGCATATAAGTTAACGTGGAAAAATGGTATAAATGGATGCGCGAAGCATTTGGACAGGAGTAGTGCATTCCAAACAAGTTACCCTCGATTTGGATGGGAAGACAAAATTTTTGCAGTGTATTTACATTTCAGCCTTGACAAATTTTATTTGAAAGATGGAACAAAGAGTGTCCTTGGTGAAAAATCCTATTTTATTTTACATCGCGATATTTCAAAGCATTGGTGAAAAGGTTCTCGAAGCATGTAAAATAAATTTTGATGCGAGAAAAATTAGATTTTAAATATTATACACTTTGCACAAAATGTATGTATTTCCTGGAAATGGTGTGTATGTGGAGACAATGATATCAAATGATATCAATATCAACTCTACTACTTTGGTAGTTGGAAATTAGGAGGTCGCTAAAATTTATATCTACTTAAAGCCGAGGATGGTTGATGGGAAGTATGACTTAAAGATCCCTGAAGCACCCATGGGAATAAAAATGACAGGAATGAAGATTAAAAGTGAAGAGACCCCTCCTCCCTGGGAAGAAGAAAGTGAAGACAATGACGAGGAAGAAAAACTATGCGAAAGAGCTGGAAAAGGTGCGAGTACCTCTAGTGCGACCAAGAATTTTCCGAATAAGAAAATCCTTAAGAAAAATATATAAGTAAAGAATTCCAAAGTGAATAAGAAACCCAAAGTGTTTTTGATTGAAGAGATTGAGGAGGTAGAGAAGTCTGGAGAAGATATGCCTTAGATATCTCCACTGATTCACACTCTGGTGGATTCAGATGACGAAGAATGCATTTCTCACCATGAATATGGGCTGGAGAAGAGTGAGGAAGTTAGAAGGGAAAGATAATATTAATGAAGAAGGCTATGGTGAGCCCCATACAAAATTAAGAGGAGAGGATGAGGAGGACCGTGATGCCGAGCGCAATATTGGGCAAGAAATTGGGTGTAATGAAGAGGAAGAAAAGAAGGAAGATGAAGGAGATACAGTGCAAGAGGGAACCTTTCACTTTGGAGATACCAATAAATCCCGAGGGAAACGGAGAAAGCTGAAGCATACACCCTAGGGTCCTATAATACATTATATTGATGATCCTTCAAAAAAGTTTTGCATACGTGGTATCGAAGTTCACAGCCATAGAGGATATATTTTGTTGGTCATTATTTGACAAGGATGAGGCCCTACCATGTACCAAAAAGATGTTCTAATGTGTATATCAATCACATAAGGAGGTGCCAACCTTTGAAGTCAACATGGAATCATTAACAAAGACTAGATTTAAATCTATGCCAAATGAAACATTCCCAAGGATCGACACGAAGTTTTGTCGGATGAACAAGCTTGAAATGCACTGAATAAGCTATTAGTAGAAGTAGGGATCCAAATTTTTGATAAATATTGTATGATAAAAAGACCATGTGAAGAGATCAATGAGAAGTATGAAACTATTATGTAGCTGAAGCATGAGACGAGAGAGGAACAAGGATGTACACACGTAACTCATAATAAGGCAAAAAACATTATAGACATCATATGTACGGGCATACCCTAGCGTCATTGCAAATACTAAGGAATAATATGAGATGACATTACACTACTTGGAAGATATGACATGGATACTCTCACATGAGAAAAAAAAAAAGATAAGGGGAATGACTATGAGGAGTTAGCCACATAGAAGAAAATAGACAGGGAATAAATTGAATCCCATATTGCGCAGTATGAGGTGCTTTCTACATAGGCTAACGAGGTTACGTGGAAGGTAGAATTCATTTTTTATCAATGCCTAGATTTTGGCCAAGTTATGAGCTTGTTGGTTGCTAATGATGAGTTATAGTTAAAGGAGATCTAAGCCGAGGATGAGGAATAATATGGGTGAGAGCGAAAATTTGTTAGCAGAGAGTAGAGAGAAGAGGGACTATATATCACTTTTGAAGACAACAATTAAAGATATATTAACCAAAATTTTTCCGTAGGTTACACATAGGATGAATGTACTAGACAATGGTGTCAAACAACTAGAGAAATTGGTTACGGATTTGAAGGGGAAGGTTGAGGAGATCACTCTTGTGGGGTTGCAGATATAGTTGGTGCTGCACCTTGGTAAAAGAAACCAAGGATCTGGAAGGATGGAGGGAATTGGAGAATATATTGGTTAAGGAGTTCTAGTGCTCCTACCTCTGATTCAATCAAATTTGATTTTTGATTCTTTGGTGCAAGCCATATTATTTCATTCATTCATTCTTTTCAAGGAGTCATGCATTCATGAAGGGGATTATTTACTAAGTGTTGTCGAGGATGAACAACATACCAAGTGTGGGGTAATGTTGGTCAAAGGAAAAATGCTAAGTATTAAATTAGTAGAATCAATATGAAGAAGCGTGTGCATAGAATAAAGGCTGAAGCGCAAAAGGGTGCACGTGGATGGGAACATGGTTACATGTGATACTGCACATACAAAATGAAAGGAAAAGGACTTAGCCATTTTTCCAAGCACGGGCTAAAAATAGGAAAAGTGAAGATGGAGTGTCGACTGAGAAAAGGATCAAAGAAGGCTAACTAGGTGGATAAGAAATGGGTTAATTATGGAAAACCACATGTAGATCAAAGGTTAAATAACATACATGGATTCATATATTAATAGGATTAAAGAAGTGTATAAATAGGGTACTCTATTATTAGCAACTATTGTAAAAGCATGAATATAGTCTATTTTTAGCACACCTATTATTGGGAGAGTGCATGGGCGGTGAAGGGAAAGTCCCGACCCCTATATATACTTGTTGTATATCATTGTTGTAGCACTTAGTTCAAAGATTTATGTTATAGAAATGTTGTTCTAGTTTAGGGTTTTTGATGTCATGCATGGTTCTATATAATACTATCTTGATTAGTTTTGTAATATGCTTCTTTTTTATGTAATGAATTATGATTTCTAATGGATAAGTGTGGTTGGATATTGATTATTAATGGATATGAGTATGGTAATTTAACTATGCAATTGATATTGATTATTGTTTACTTGGATTAATTATTTTCCTTATTATATGAACTTTCAAAGTGATATGGATCTTATGGTTACTATGTATGAATGAACACTTGGTAAATTATCATGAAAATTATGCATGATAACATCTTGACAAGAAAACAAAATGGAGGGACTTGGTATTTGTGTGCACTTCAGGAAAGTGTTCATTTTTACCGAATGAGGTGGCATCGCGCATAACGCTTTAGCGAAATAAAAGGCTACAACATCCAAAAAATAATGCAAATAGAGGCACACCATTACGCGTTGGAGATATAATATTGAGAAGGTGTGAAAAATGGCTGTCATGATAGGCATATTCAGGAAAAAAACATTTGTAATTGACTAGATGGTACTTCACTATGAATCCAATTTTGTGTGCCACCCATGGAAATTAAAAGTGCATTGGTTGAGACCTTTTGTGGTAAAGAAGATACTTGAATCATCCACATGTTAGTTATAGTTCTTGAATGACATCATGTTCTTGGGCTACTTTAACGGGAGTAAGCTGAAGCCCTACTATAAATAAGCTTCTCGGTGTTTGTAATAAGGCAGTATTGTCATTTAGATTATATTTTCCCTTCATGTTTTATTTTTACATTTAGTTATTTATTTTCCTTGTTTTGTTGTAATAATCACGCTTGCATGCAAGAAGTTGATTACTATCTATTGAGTTCATGTGCAGAGGACCGTACATACTTTTAGTGTGGGGTGAACCAAGTACAAGTGCACAAAAAGAGATCTTGTTGATGCTTGGATGTGAGGTGAATTTGATGAATATATCCGCACAGTGGTATAAAGATGGGATTTTTTTGGAAATATGTGCACAAGTAAAGGAAAAAAGTGTCATAGGTGCTAAGGAGGATGGTGATAGTAAAATTTTTAGTAGATTGAAGACCACATGAGAAAAAGGCAAGGCAATGTAATGTGAGGTAGCAAGCGGTGGCAAGATGAACTACTTGGTACATGACGTAGAGGATTATGTATTACAATGTAAGGAGGCACGCACAAGGAGGTCTGTGGCATGGGAAGTAGTGAGCGTGCCAAAAGGTTATGATTGCAGCGTGAGGGAAGAAAATAGAGAAAAAAGTGTAAAAAAGCAAAAAGAATAATTAAAGTGTGGTACAGTGGTAGATGAGGAGTAATAAATGTGGGAGATTTTTGGAAATCTATAAAAAGGATGTCAAAGAAGGTTTATTCTTTACCTTTCGTATGAATAATTTGAGTGCAAAGTTGTGAAAATTTGTGCAAATTTGTGAAGAAGTGAAAAAAATCGATCAAACAACCCAGATTAAGAAAATACATGGTCTCATTTTGGAACTCCTTCGTGTGGATGTTTGAGGCTGAAAGGCATGGAGGTTTGAATTTGTGATGAGTGGTGAGCTAGGGTTTGAAGAAGCATGGGTTCAAGCCGAGTGTACCAAGTTTGAGTGAGGGCATGAAGTTGGTTGGTAGTGATAAGTGTTTGAGAACAAGGAAGGTGAATAAATGGAGTATTTGGTGTGAACTGATAAGGAAAAGGTTGTGAAACACCTAGGGCAAGTAATATTTTGGGATATGAAGTAAACATATATAAAATGGAACCTATGAAGGCATCCATGGTGGCAACCAAGGGTAGAGGAAAGGAAAAAGAAAATGAGGTTGAAGTCGAAGAAGCGTCGGAGGAACAATTTTTGGAGATGGAGTATCTTGGAGAGGTTATCATGAGACATATTTGGGAGACACATCTCAAAAAGTGCAAGGTGAGTGACTATATTCATTGCTTTGATGTCAATGAGTGCTAGATAGAGAATGAGTTGTGCAGAAAATAGATCAAAGGAATGACAACAATAAGCCAATTTATGATGATAAAGGCACCAGATTTTGGAGGGCATAGTAGTGCTTTGGATTTATGAGTTTCCTTTTTTTTGGCAATCTAGACCACCTCTACAAATTCTTGATGTCATGAGTCCATGAGGACTTCTTCTACTTTACAAGGAGAAGAGTACACATTACCATGCCCATGATTGGAAGGATTACAAGGTTGCACAACTCGGGTATAGAGATATCAAAATATTTGGATGAAAAATTAGGAGTGCAGGCCACTTTGTAGTCAAGATGAAGTACTAGCGAGAGGTTCACGCGATGGACATGCTAAGATGACTGATCTAGTGTTAAGGATCACCGCACATATGGTCACCAAGCTAAGTGTATAGGAGAGGTGGACCCATGTCAACAATAAATGGCTCTACATTGTGATGAAGATGTCTAAGGGAATGATGTATAACATTGATTCCTTTATTGCAAAAGGGATTATTGAGAAAGCATGTGTGGGTGACATGATTACTTAGGAGAAATCCTCGTCTATATCATCTTGAGAGAGATTGGAGTCCCAGACGGCCCCAAGGATAAGATGTGGAAATACCGGTTGAGAACAAATCCCTTTTCAAGATATTCGTAGATTAAAATTGCGAAGGAATTTTTGTCTAAAATACCCCTAGGGTTATTTTGGATTTAACAAGATTAAAAATAGACTTATCCATTTTTAAAGGGAAAAATACATTCAAACAACCGTCAAATTCCACCGCCCCAAAGCTCTTGGTCATTGACATTTAAAAGCATGTGGGATTAGCTTTAACCCATTATCGAGTTATGTTAAAAGAGCACTTGATGTTCATTTTTCCATAAAATTCAATGCCAAACATCAGCAGGGCCATGCGACAGAAGATCAACAATCAAAGCGACGGGACACATGCCACCATTCCAGATAACTTCAAAGCATTTTCCTTTCTTGGAACTCAAGTCCATAGAATAAATCAAGTTCAATAAAGCATTGGGTTTGAGTGGTTGGTAGGTCAAAAGGGATACATGATAACATTCCTATGGAGCTCAAAAAGTTTAAGTCCACCCAAGGTAGAAGTTGCGACGCGAAGGTAAAACCAATTAGATGCAAGCACGAAGCAGAGAGACTGACATTTGTGATGAGCATGGAGATTTTTCATTGGCTCATGTTTTATGGTTGTTAGTAAGGGGATATAAAAAAAAATAACATGTGAAGTAGTGTGGAGCTTTCCTATTGGCTTGTGCTTCACATTGGTCAATCAAGGTTATCAAGAACCCTGACACAACCTGAAATTTGTAAGGACTGTGGAGATTCCTCATTGGCTAGAACTTCACACTTTATCGAAGAGGTAAAATAAGGATTGAATTGTGAGGTAGCATGGAGATTTCCTATTAGCTCATTCTTTATGATGGATCATAAGGGATATGGATAGTATGACACTGCGAAGGAGCATGACATTGTCTTATTGGATCACTTTTCATTAAGGAACAAACCTTCTCGCAAGGACGAGAGGAATGTAGAAAAGCAAAAAGGAAGAAAATACCGACGCCGTGACCTAACCATAGATTGAAACATGGAAAAGGAAAAGTAATGCACACATTGGTAGAGGGGATTCCCGAGCTAATAAAAGGTTGCCATGTGTTGAGTTCATGCGCTTCATGAGAGGAAAATTTTCAAATGGCCATATTTTTCAATCTAGAACTCCAAGTTAGGAAGAATTTATATAATTGAAAAGGTCTCCTCAAGCCCTTCAATTTGGTATCATCAAAATCATATTTACGTGGTATTTGGTGGGAGGAAAAATGAAAAAAAAATCAGGCCATTAATATGCAAACCTATATGGCTCAACCACTTGAATTGATGAAGTACGAGGATCTTACCTTCTCCTTGTCTTCTCCAAAAGAAAAAGATCATTGGGAAATGAATTTGTGACCGGTTCTTATACAATTTCTAGATATGTAATGCATGTAAATTGTGGTTGAAGTTTGAAAAGACATGTTGCAGGGAAATATATAGATCTTCATTAATGATAAGATCAAATCTAATCTCTTTCCCTCTCTTTTCTTTCTTCTCTTTCTTCCTTGAGCTATATATTGTAAAATATTTCAAATTTGAAAGGATGAACATTCTAAACTATAAAGAAACTATGTAAAAATGGCTCTTGAACAAGCTGTGAGACATCGAAATTCATTTTGGGCTTGGTAATTTGTTCTTTTTCCATCCTATGCAACTGTAATGGTTTTTGCATACTTTTATTGCAATAAATCTTATTTTATGGCACACATGTCTATCCCAGCTCATTTTATCTGCAAACTTGCCTCTCTTTTACTTGATGTATTGTTTTGTGCATGTATTTCTTCTTTTCAAGTTCATTTTGTTGTGTTTCATGTGATAACATATGGTAAATGCAATTTTATGTCCGGCCTATACCTTCTCCATTTCCTTCTTCCTTCTCCCTCACTAGAGTTTCTCTCAAAATTTTTGGTTCTATATCCACCTTTTAGCTTAGGATTTCCATTTCTGCATCTTTCTAACCCTTCTCTCTCTCCTGGTCCCTTGGAATGTGTAGGTTAGGATTAGTTAGTTGCATTTCCTTCCTTAAAGTAGTTCTAGTATTAAATTAGGTAGAGGAACCAACCTTATCTAGAGGTTTTTCTCAAGTTGCAAGTCCCACAACTTGAGAGACAATCCCATGTTACCCAAAAACAATGATTTCTCATCATCCATTCATGACAAATAAAAGGATGTTGTTTTTGATGATAACAAGAAAAACTAGTGCCTATAAGCTAAGGGTGGATATGTGGTATAGGTGAATGAGTGACAAATTTGAGCATGATTTACACATTCCTAGTGACTTTCCCTTGGTCTTACATGAGAAGGAATAATTCATGGTTTACCAACACTTATGCATCGAAAGGTTATATCTAAAGAATGGTAAGAAGATCCCTTGGTGTAAAGCGCCTTATGATTTCATAGAATGCTATTTTTAGGAATAGGTGAATAGGTTCTTGGATGTACATAAATTAATATTTGATGCGATAAGGTAGATCTGAGACTACCACACATTGAGTAAAATGTATGTGTACCCAAGGAAGGTGGAATATATTGAGAATATGATATTTGATGATATTAATATTGGATCTATGACCTTGGCAAAGTAGGGAATCAAGAAGTGGAAAATGTATACATCTACCGAATCCTAAGTTAGCTGAAGGAATATACATTGAGGATGAGATGAATATCCTAGAACCACCTAAAAGAAAAACTAGTTGGGATAAAGAAAGCGTGCGAGGTCATTCCTCCAAATTTTGAAGAGGAAGAAGAGACTAAGGATGAGGGGGAGGAGGATCTTGAAATAGAAAATGACACCACGTTGGATCAAGGCTTTAGGATAAAGTTGAAGAGAACACATGTGGAAACATCATAGCAGAAGAAGAATACACCAAATTTCACTCCACCAAAGCAAACACGAGAGATGAAGAAGAATATATGGAAAGCTGGTGCACAAGGATGAAATCGATGAGGAGGAAGTAGTGGAAAAACTTATGAAGGATAAAGAATTAGAAGAATATGAGGTACACATACACTATGTGGATGAGGGAGAGAATAATGCACATAATGAAGAGGTGCATTAGATACCGAATAACATCACATGGGAGGAACGAAGGGAAAGGGAGATAAAAATCCAACCAAGGATGAATAGATATCAAGTGGCACTATAACTAGTGTGTGCACTAGCTCGTAACAACATATCCCAAAAGGTAGGCACATTGGCAGCATAAATAAAAAGGATGAGGATGTGTGCACACCATATATGACCTTTGTGTATGATCAGAAAAAGGTGTTGTGTGCATGATTTCGAGAGAACCATAGAAACTAAGGACCTCTATGGTTGGGTGGTGATCAATTCGAGGGTGTTTCCATGCACACTAGAAAAATGTTATCCTGGAGTATGCAAAATCACATGGATGAGCCTGAGTTTGAGGTTATAAAAGAAGCATTTGAACAACGTAAGATGAAGAAGGCACAAAAGGAGCTTTTAACGGTGAAAATGAAGAAGCTCACCGATTAACAAGCTAATAACACACTGAACAAAATGGTAGCGGAAGTAACAAGGCACAATATGGAAAAAGGGGCCACAATCCATGTGCTACTTGAGGACAAAAAGGATAAGGAATAGGAATTTCAATGGCTAATGAAAGAAAATGAGAAGGTAGAAATATGCACAAAGACTATCCTTGACATGGTTTTCCACATTGCAGATGAGATCATAACAGTGTGCCCTAAGCTCAATGATAGGACCAAGGAAGTGTACCCTCAAATTTACATTATTTGTAAGATTTTTTGCATATGATTTTGGAAGAAAAGACAAGTGTGAAGGGGCCAACACAAGAATAAAAATAATTTGAGAAGGATAATAATAAGAAGGTCATATCATGTAAGATAATTGAATATGAAGCCCGAGCTAGACATTGATAGATGTACTAAGGAAGGCAAGTTGGGCCTTTGATCATTGTCAAGACCTTGAACCCATCCTTAAAGCATACACTAATGAAGAGGAGGCATAGTTGGCATGTGCATAGGTTGTGAATAAGGAAGGAACACTTGGATGAGAGGAGATCCTAGTAGAGATTGTGCAAAGCGAGATTCCCCGAAGATAGTTAGGGATGCCTATGAAACTATGCTTAAGGAGTTGGGATGCCTTTTCGTGGGTAGGATGGATGGAATAGAAGGATTGATCTTAGGCCTAGATGGAGTGATAAGGGAGCTAAAGCAGAAGGGAGAGAATATGACCCCGAAGACATAATGGAAATAGCTGGGTTTATTCCTAAAAAAACTACTAAGGAGCTGTTATAATGGGGAGAGTTGGAGATCACTCTTAATAAGGAGTTGCCTAAACTATTGTAGATGATTCAGGAGTAGGGATCAAAGTGCACCTACTTATTCTTTCATTATTTGGGTATATGCCAAGTATTATTTAATTCTTTATTCTTTCATTCATTATGGGTATTCTTGATCCGTTGGAGATATTATTTTATTGGTGTTGCCGAGGACATAAAACATACCTAGTGTGGGGTAATGTTGGTCAGAGGTAAAATGCTAAGTATCATATTCGTAGAATCAAAACACAGGAGTGCACTGTAGAGTTAAGGATGACATGTTGGAAGGAACGTGCTGATTGTAACATGGTTACACGTGGGATTGCACATAAAAACTGAAAGGAAAAAGACAACCATTTTTCTAAGCACGAGCTAAAAATAGGAAAATCATGATGAAGTGTTGATCAAACAAAGGATTAAAGTGGATGAATTTTTGGCCAAGTAAAGGCTAATTTTGGAGAATGAAAATGCTGATTAAGGAAGAAAGAATACACATGGAGAGCTATTAATAGGACTAAAACAATGTATAAAAATATGATAGTCTATTATTAGCATATATTGTAAAAAACATGCATGTAGACTATTTGTGAGGAAGCCTATTTTTAGAAGAGTACATGGGTGGTAAAGGGAAAGTCCCCACCCTATATATATATATGTATTGTATGCTAGCTCAAGTAGAGTGTTTTAGTTGAGTTTATTCAAGCCCAAGGTCATGTTATTTTGATAGTGTTTGATGCTACATGAATGGATCTATATATTACTGAAATGACTAGTTTTGTAACAACTTCATGTTATGTAAGGTTTTAAATTATAATGTATATACGTGGATGGATTTTGTATCTAGCTATTTCTAAGTATGGTAATATAATAGTGAATTTGATATTACTTATTGCTTAATTCTTCTTCCTTATTATATGTGTTACTAAAGTATGATAAATGAGATTTTGAATTCTTCATGAATGGTTAATGGATAACAATATGAAAAATAGATTTAGAATGGAGCTAGTTTACACAAACAAAGGAGGGACTTGGTAGTTGCACACGCTCTGGGTGAGCATTCGGTTCTTACCAAATGAGGTGCCAATGCGCATAACCTTAAGTGGAAATAAAAATATTGCACTTAATCAAGCCCCATTCTAAAGATAATGGACACAATCACAATAACCATACTAAGGATGAACCTAGTACTCAATATGGTAAATATCAGTACCTCAACCATAATTTTGTCAATGATGGTGTCAAGGATAATCAAAATATGCAAAACATACATGAGCAATCAATCAAAAATCCAATCATACAACCTAGTGAAAACACCAGTCTACGCAAAGTCAATAGTTAGTTTTCACCCCTTGGAGAAAGTCTCTCTAGTGTCTTTCTATGTACATGAATTTGTTAGTAATGCAAAAAGAATTATAACTGTTGTTGCGAGGCTCACAAAGCACCCCGGATGCAGATCGAGCTTCTAGGGTGATCACTCTTGCATCAGTGTGATTGCACAACATGGAAACCTCTCTCCAAGTGTGGGGACTTGTGAAACTGAGAGAGGAATCTCCAGATTAGAGGCTAGTTCCTCAAACTCCTCTGATTTAGATTTATATTTGCACAACTACAGAGGTTCAGATCCTAATCCTACTCTAAATTGCAAGGAGACAGGGATAGAAGTGTAAAATTTTTAAACTAACTAAAGATGGTGATGCACCAAAAGGAGTGGTGAAACATTTCTATCATGAAATAGACACAAACCAAAGATTGCAACATAAAACATACATGATCGATAAGATATAACTTTGGATCTGAAATGAAGCAAATAATACAAACAAAGGATGAAACCCATTCACAAAGTGCTTGCATTATCATTTGAGTGTCAAAACCATGCATTACAACCTCGAGAGGTAAAAAAGCTATTACATGATCTTTGAAGAGGTCTCGATTCTTCAAACAATCACTTGCTTTGGAGGTGAAAGAAGAAGATTGCTATGTCCAAAAATGTTTTTCCCCAAGAAATGAGCCAAATCTAGCTTTTACATTGCATGGGTCGAGCCCAGGAGAGAGAAACATACAAAAAACGTGAGAACCCATTCCTCCTTGACTGCAGATGCATTAAAATGGCATGGGGGACCTTACAAACCCATACCCTATCATTTTGACCGAATTACAGGAGAATGCAACCCATTCTGCGTTAAATTTTGTCGCTGAAATGTCACTTCTGGTCATGAACACGTGTTAGAGCTGTTTCTTAACTTTCTCTCTCTAGACTGCACCAAAATTAAAGATAAACCTTGGAATCATGTAGAGAATTTCATAAGCTTTCCATTGATATAAAGAACGTGCAAATTTGAGCTCTGGATCGAAACATATGGTGATATGAAGTTTTAGGGCACAAAACAAAGAAAATGAGTTTTGAAATTTTTTCCCACGCTCCGCCACCTAGATGACACGTGTCAAGCGCTAATTGGATGCGTAATTCTTTCTCCTTCCCTGTCCCGTGGGTTTTCCTTGAAAGTTTTGACCTTTTGATGATTTTGGAACATTTTTCACTTTTTCCCCGTGCCCCCGCCACTTGGGACACGTGGCATGATCGATTGGAGGACAGGGCGCAGGTCATCCTTTACTTTTTAGTTTTTGCCAAAACTCTCACCAAATTCTCTAATCCCTCCTTGAGCTCCGCACTTCCCTACTCCATTGGACACGTGTCCTCTTTTTATTGGCTCGGGCTAGCCCTTCAAACCTTGCCCTTTGAACTTTTGGACGTTTCCCCTTGTGACACGTGTCATGCTGCGATTCGTCCACGGGCCTGCCGGCTTTTCGCGTCCCTCGTGTCTTTGCGGCCCGGCTGTCCCAAACTGCTTGGGACAAATTCCTCCGATCCACCTGAAATGGGCTTCCTTGTCCCTTTTCTGCCGATGACACGTGGCGTGATCTGATTGGCTCTCGGCTTTCTCGGCTCCTCGCGTCCCACGCGTCCCTATGTCCCAACTATTCCAGTGCAAAAGTTCTCCATTTCGGCCGATCCGGCTGGTTCGCGTCCTTCGCGTCCTCGTGGCCCAAATGTCCGAACTGTTTCACTTAGTAGTTAGTCGATTTTCCTCTGACCTTCGGCCGGTTCGCCTTTCTATGGCCCACGTGTCCTCGCGGCCCGGATGTCCCTTTGCTCTGCGAACCGCCTGGTGCCCTTTCGGCCGATTTGCGCCCCGATGTCCCAACTGTCCCAAGGACCGCCTGGACTAGGACTTAGCCATTTTCATGATTTTTCCTGGCCCAAGCTTGTTTTTTGCAACTTTTTCACCCTTTCTCAGAACTTGCCCTTTTCAACCTGGACAAGAGAGTTAGAAAAAATATGAGGGGACCCTAGAAACATGATTTTTTTCCCTGAATCAATCTATTTGCCTGGGACTTGAGTATTCTGATGTATGTTATCAATTTTTACCATGGGGGTGCAAATTGGATAACAATTGGCGATTCAATGGGGTCATCTCACCTACTAGATGAAAAGACCCGTAGAGCTAAAGCGGTCCATTGGGCATGGAGTCATAAAATATTCTGTTTAGAACCCCAACTGACTCAGTATGTGCAAGGAGGAAGATGGAATATGACCTGATGGAAGCAAGGACTGCAAAACATCTCCATGGACAACAAGCGTGCCAAAGCACTTAGGGAAAACAAAACTAACCTACAACAAAACAATGTGCACAAGCACTTGGAGGAATTGCACATATTAATAATGTGAACACCATTCATTCCTAACATTCACCCCCTTGGTGTGAACATTATTAAATCCCAATATTCACCCCCTTAATGTGAACACGAAGAAGAACCATATTCACAGAAATTGAACCACCTCCTGAAAGCACTTCTTAGACCAGGTACAGACTCCATAGATTATCTCTTTACCCTCGTAAAGGCGTAGTGTCAAGCCGAATTATGCAGGAATGCTCCCTTCCTCTTTAGGTTCCTGTGGGACTTTCCCTTCCTCTCTGGGTGCCCGAATTCTGAATCTCCAAGATCCACAAGCTTCACACTAGCTGGATAACCATCCCTTGAGTCTACCTCGAAATCTTCTCCTGCTCCCCAAAAATGAGTATTCTGAAAACATGACTCCTCCAAAAAGTTCTGAAAAGGGTTTATTCAGAAAACCATCACTCTGCAAAACAAGAACACTGAAAATGAAAAAAACACAATTGCACATATTAATAATGTGAACACCATTCATTCCTAACATTCCCCCCCTTAGTGCGAACATGGGGAAAACCTGCCTTATACTTGCACCTGCTCATGATCTGATGATTTTACAGGATGATCATAAACCTAATAGATGGTTTTTCATAGGGTTGACCATAAACCAAAAATGATGGTTTTGCAATTGGTTTACCATAAACCAAAAAGGGTGATGGTTTTGCATAGGGTTTACCAACAACCGAAAATGGTGGTTTTACAAGTGGTGTACCACAAACCAAAAGGGTGATGGTTTTGCATAGGGTTTACCAACAACCAAAAATGGTGGTTTTACAACTGGTGTACCACAAACCAAAAATGAAGGTTTTCAAGTGGTTTACCTACAACCACATCATGATATGCCAAGTATTATTATTAGCCCTCATCACATCTCACTGCAGGGAATAACATAGGAAATTCTGTTGAAATCTGCTGCATATATAGAAAATACCAGAAATGTAGAAAACTAGAAATGGAACATTGAGATCATGTTCCCCCCTCAATGTGAAATTTCATTTATTCTGAAAACCACAATAGGAACACTGCAACCAAACACTCTACCAGAAATACAAAGAAACAACAGGAACACACTGTATTAAAAAATAATCACCATAGCTGATACGGCCCCGTCGTTGGTGACTGACGAGAGGTTGAATGACCTCCAACCTCCTGTGCCTCCTTCCTCCAAGAACTTCACTTAGAATAGAAATTCTTCAAAATTATAGTCAATTTCATCATTATTCGTTCATCTTGATTTCCCATTCTACAATTTTGCTTACATCTGTAGGTGCTTTTTCTTTTCCATCTACTATCCTCCATAGATTTTTATTCATTAACTGCATCTGGATTTTTACCCTCCATGTATGGAATTTCAGCCCATTAAATTTATCTAATGGTGTATCCATTTTACTGAATCTAAATATCCAAAAAAAATTGAATGTAGATTTGAATTACCTTTGATTCTCTGATTTCTTCAAAAAACAACAGTGATCAATGTGCTGTATAGTAAATTGCACGTTTCTCCCAAACTACGAACTGGGTTATGCTGAAATTTCTCTTTAGCTTTTTGTATAATAGATCATTCCACGCACAAAATTTTGGAGAAACCCAGATCACGAAACAAAAGTTACAAGATCATCTTCGAGACAGATTTAACCTGCTCTGGTACCAAATGTAGAAATTAATCTGATCTAATACAAAGAATCTATGAAATAGCTACAGACAATGGCCCGCGCGTCCTTGCAGCCCAGATGTCCCTTTGCTCTGCAGACCGCCTGGTGCCCTTTCGGCCGATTTGCGCCCCGATGTCCCAACTGTCCCAAGGACCGCCTGGACTAGGACTTAGCCATTTTTCATGATTTTTCCTGGCCCAAGCTTGTTTTTTGCAAATTTTTCACCCTTTCTCAGAACTTGCCCTTTTCAAACTCGGGACGGAGAGTTAGAAAAAATATGAGGGGACCCTAGAAACATGATTTTTTTCCTGAATCAATCTATTTGCCTGGGACTTGAGTATTCTGATGCATGTTATCAATTTTACCCTGTGGGGTGCAAATTGGATAACAATTTGGCGACTCAGTGGTCATCATCGCCTACTAGATGAAAAGACCAAGAGCCTAAAGCAGTCCATTGGGCATGGAGTCATAAAATATTCATGTTTAGAACCCCAAGCTGACTCAAGTATGTGCAAGGAGGAAGATGGAATATGACCTGATGGAAGCAAGGACTGCAAAACATCTCCATGGACAGCAAGTTGTGCCAAAGCACTTAGGGAAAAAAAACTAACCTACAACAAAACAATGTGCACAAGCACTTGGAGGAATGAAAATCTAATCTAATATAATTACACATATTAATAATGTGAACACCATTCATTCCTAACAGTGAACTCCCTCTAGAAACAATGCTTGAGATAGATTCCATTGACTGGAATCTGCAGTTCTTCACCATCCAATGAGGCCAATTGGAAAGCATTGCTGTTCTTGCACTTCGTGACCATGTATGGGCCACTCCAAATGGCATCAAATTTTGAATGCCTTCCCGGTTTTCTCTATTCACATCCCATTTCAACACTAGATCTCCAACCCGAAAAGATCTATCCTTGGCCTTCCTATCAAAGGTCTTCTTGATCAATGCTTGATCCTTTTCCATTGCTTGGGATGCCTAATTTCTGATCTCTTGCAGCTCCATCAACTCTGCATACCTCACCTCCATGGGCTCAAACTCAAGCAACTCCAGCTGCTTCATGAGTTCTAATGTTGGCAACTCAAGTGACATGGGCAAGATTGCCTCTCTTCCATAGACAAGTTTGAATGGAGAGTTACCTGTGGATCTCTTGGGAGTTATCCTATCAGCCCATAAGGCTGATTTCAGTTTGGTATGCCAAGACCTCTGATTCTCGTCAAGAGTCCTCCTAATGATCCTCAACAAGTTCTTGTTTGTAGACTCGGCCTGGCCATTACCTTGAGGGTAATAGTTTGATGAAGTGCTTAGGTAAATACCGTTCTTGACAGCCCACTCAGTCACCTTAGATCCAATGAATGCCAATGCATTATCAGAGATTATTGTAGTAGGTACACCAAATCTGGTTGTTATCCCCTCATAAAAGTCTAAGATGCTAGACTCATTTGCCTCTTTGAGTGCTACTGCTTCTGTCCATTTGGTGAAGTAGTCCGTGGCTGTCAAAATCCATTTGTGCCCTTGGCTTGAATTGGGATTAATGACTCCAATGAAGTCCAAACCCCATTGCATGAATGGTTGGTCAACTAAGATTGGATGCAATGGAAGGGTAGAAAGTCTCTCCTTTCCTGTGAAGAATGCACAATTCTTACACCTCTTGATCCATGCATAGCAATCACTAAAGATTTTAGGCCAATAATAACCAGCCTTCATGATTTTTAGAGCTGTCACTCTTGGTGAAAAATGACCACCAGCTGGTCCACCATGAAACTCTTCTAACACCCTTTGAATCTGATTTGTGCTAATGCACCTCAGCAGTACCCCATTCACATCTTTTTTAAACAAAACTCCATCAACAATGGCATACGGAACAACCTGCAATCTGAAGTGTCTCCTTTGGGTCTTGTTCATCTAGGAGGGTATAGGCACGTGCCTAGGAAGTGTATAATGCCTTGGGTCCAGCAAGGAGTGGGGGTAGCATTGTCTTCTTCTTGATTGCCACTTGGCTCATGGCTGTCCCTGGATGTCAAAACAGCCTCTTCTTCATTGCATACTTCTTTTTGCTTTCCCAAAACCAGATGCTCACACAATCCTTTCCCTCTTACCAGCTTAGGGATCTTGATCTCAATGTCATACTCCATGACATGGGTGATCCAACCTACCCTTTTCTCATTCAAATCCTTGTTGAGGAGGAAGTCCCTATCCTCAAAGCATGTGAGACCAGAACTAGACCTTGTTGTTTGAGATTAAATGCTTGAATTTCTTCAAGCTTCTGATTACTGCAAGTACATGCTTCTCAATAAAAGAGTACCTCACCTCATAGTCATCTAGGCTCTGGCTAAAGAAGGTAATTGGCTGCTCATCATTGTCCTTGTTCTGCTATACCAAAATGGCAGAGATAGTGTCATTACCTCCAAATGCATAGAGGATGAAATCCTTGGAGAAGTCCGGGTTGATGAGAGTTGGTGCTTGAGAGATAGCTTCTTTGATTGCTTCAAAACTCTCCTTGCCTTCTGCTGTCCACTTGAAAGCCATGCTCTTCTTTAAAATTTTGGTGATGGGCTTGACCAGGGCTGCAAAATCTGGGACAAACCTCCAAACAAAGTTTATCCTTCCCAAGAAACTCTGAAGGGCTTTCTTGTGGCTTGGCAATGGTAGTGCTCTTATGGCCTCAACCCTCTCTGGATCAATTGCTAATCCTTCCTTGGAGACAATATGGCCAAGGAGCCTTCCTTCATGTGCAAGAAAGATATACTTCTTAGGATTCAAATACACTCCAAATCTCCTGCACCTTGTGAAGACTTGTCTCAAATGAGAGAGGTGGTCTGCTGCTTTTTTGGAAAAAACAGTGATATCATCAAGATAAATCAACACCACATTGTTAATCAAACCTTTGAATGCCATGTCCATTGCCCTTTGGAAGGTAGCACCAGATTGAAAAGCCCAAATGGCATTTTCATGTATGCAAAAGTTCCCCATTTGGTTGTGAAGGCTGTCTTGAACTGGTCCTCTTCCTTCACCATAATTTGATTGTAGCCTGAGTAGCCATCAAGAAATGAGAACCTTTCTAAACCAGCTACAACTTGCAATATTTGCTCCATGGAAGGGAGTGGGTAATGGTCCTTGAGAGAGGCTTTATTCAAGTCTCTGAAGTCAACACACAATCTGATCTCTCCACTTTTCTTTATGACTGGAACTAGGTTGGTAACCCAACTAGAATGCTTGATTGGGAATATGATCCTTGACTCAATCAGCTTATCCAATTCCTTCCTCATGAGAGGCTCCATGTGTGGATTGACTGGTCTTTGTTTCTAGCCTGACAGGCTTAGTATTTGGATCCAATTCAATGGTATGCTGAGCTAAGTTGGGATTAAAACCTTTCAAGTCTTCATAGCTCCAAGCAAACACGTCAGGGAACTCTTGACACAGTTGTATGAACTCATACCTTTCTTGTTCAGTTATCATCCTTCCAATTTGCAATGGTTTGTTCTCTTCTACCAAGATGGATACTGAATCCTCCCTCTTGACCTGAATGTTTGCTTTCTCCTTTCTAAACTGGTCATTGGGATTAAAAATGGACTCCAAAGTGATAAGTCCCTTGGGCAACTTGTTAGTTCTCAGCTGTACTACCTGGTCACCATACTACTGTTCTAATTTTTCTTGATTCTTGGCTGAGAACTCAGCTTCTTCTTGCAAGAAATGGATGATTTTCCGGTCATTTTCAAACACTTGCCAACTGACATTGTTATCCGGCACTGAAGGCCTCACAATCACGTGGATGTTTGGCTGTACCTTGTCTTGTTGAATGCTTTCCACAAGTGTCAAAGGCTACCCCTCACGCTATAAGCCTGTCAGTAGCCTGATTCTCTTTCCTAGGAATGGATTTGATGCTGAAACCCTCAAAATCTTCCATGAGGTCCCACACCCTATTCTTGTAGCACCTGAGTAGATCATTCTTGGCAGCATGCTATCCCTTGACCTGGTTTACAATCAATTCATTGTCACCAAAGACTTGCAAGTTCTTTATTTTCTTCTTGATTACCCAATGCATCCCTTGCACTAAGGCTTCATATTCAGCAGTGTTATTGGAGCATGCAAACTGAAATCTAAAAGCTAAATAATACTTTACCCCTTGAGGTGAAACAAGCATAGCTCCACCTCCTGCACCTTGCCTACTCCTTGATCCATAAAAAAAAAGCTGCCATACCTCATTGTCATCTTTGTGGTCTAGCTTGGTGATGCTAGGAATAGGCTGATTTTCTTCATGTATACAATAGACTCCCAGCTCAGATTCTTCTACTTCTTGATAAGGATGAAATGCATGTATCTTGTTTGCCCATTCATCAAGAGTTAGATCCGGGATGCTTCCAACCTTGGTGTCAGCTTCATCAGTGCTTGGGTGATCTTCTTGATCAAATGCTGAGCAATTGGCATTAATCTGACTTGGAGCGTAAGGCTCAATATGGAAGTTTGCAATAGGTTCAAACCTGATTGTGGCCTTAGTTCCATACCTCGTTCTGAATAGCATGTGTGACCAATCAGCAGAAAAATATCCCCCAATCTTGGCCGTGAAGTCCCTTGATAAGCACAGGGCAAAGAGTGGTGGAAGGTCTATGACTGATACATCTTGTAAAACGACCACTTTTGGACATGCATGCAAGGTAAGACTCAAGTTTCTAATCACCCCAATTGTTGTTACTTTGCTGTCCCATCTAGCTGCACTATCCCTTTGGATATGGTTTCATATTGAAGTCCTATTTGATTAGCTATTTGCTTGGGCATCACCGAGCTACTTGCCCCGGAATCAATCATGCAATTGTGCAGTAGCTGATTTCCAATGATCAATGAAACATAGAAAGGAGGGGGTTTCAACATTTTACCTTGCTGTCCTCCATGATTTCCCTCAGGCTGGGCAGCATTTGTAAGCACTTTGTCTTGCATCTGAACTTGCTGATTTGAAGTTGGCCAGTCCTTCATGGCAGCTTGCAGCAGATCTCTTTGGCCTGGGATAGATAGGGATTCCCACATTGATATATTGACGTTTGTCTTCTTCATCTGATCAATGATACTAAATGGGGATGAAGTATCCTTTTGCTGTCCCTTGGTCTTGCACATTCACTCCTTGCATGTGGGCAGCAACAACTGGTATTTGAGTTGGCCTAGAAGCTGTCTTGGCTGCCCTTGTGCATTTAAAACTGGATTTTGCTTGCCAACCATTTGTGGAGCCATAGAAGGTTGTGGATTGGTTGGGGCTAATGGCTATTCTTCACCCAAATTCCTCCTTTTTGACCTTGTGTTGGCTGCAACACCTTGAGAAACTGCGTGGTTCATGCCACAGAAATCTTCTACTTGCCAATTTACCAATGTGGTGTCATTTGGGGCTGATTGCTGTTGGAATGTTTCTTGTTGTTGACTGTTTCCTTGACTACCCTCACCCTCCACACTAGTAGTTGTCACCATTAGTGCTTGATTCAAAACACCATTGAAGCACATGGATTGGTTATGAGGCTCATTGCATGGAAAACACAAGTCATACTCCTGAGCAATGTTGTTTTGTGTTGGCACTAATGCCTTAGAGGCGAGATATGGCATTTGGATTATAAGGCTGAAATGGTCTATTGGCGGAGGCCTTGTTTGATTCATATTTGCAAGCTGGATTAGGTGGCCTTTGTGGTTGGTATGGCTGCTGTTAGGCTGAGCACAGGGTTGATAAGAAGGTCGAAACCTTGGGCTTACTACCTCTTGAGAGTAACCAGCTCGTTGCCTAGGTTTTGCAATTGCTTCATGACCTCTTGAAGCTCATTTGGGGCACTCGGAGATGAAGTGGAGGCTTCGTTTGAACTCGATTTCTAGGAGTGGGAGAAGGAGCCAAATTGGGTGCTTGATTGGTGTTTGGACTCTCTAAGCTTGGAAAAAATGGCATGGGAGGTCTAGGGGCAAGTTTGCTAGCTTGGATTAAACAATTTTCAGCCCTAATGGCAATGCTATAAGCCATAGGGATAGTTATGCCTCCCATGGACTGTATTAACATAGAAATATCAGAATTTAGAGCTTTGAGATAGTAGAGAAAAGCACCTTCGATGTTGGCTTGACCTGCACTTGGAATTCTCTCCCAAGTCCTTTGAAATATGAAGTTGAAATCAGTCACTGCTCATTGGGATCTCTCTTGATAGTTGCCAAACTGCTCCAAAAGAGACAAGTTGTCTCCCTTCTCTCCAAATTGCTCATGAAGTGCTATACATAGCTGATTCCAATTTGTGATAGAACCAGATCCAAGGATTCTAAACCATTGCAATGCTTTACCCTTGAATGAAGATGCCAGTAACTTGACAGCCACTTACATTTCATTGATTTCATGGATTGCACAAAGGTTAGCAATATCTTTAACATGATCACCTGGAGTAGTCGATTTTCTCCAAGTAAAGTATGGAATGTTCTTCAAGGCTGCAATAGGAATTGGATGTTGTGCATTGAGAGCAAGTGGGCTGCTGCCTGTGAAGTTGACGTAGGGGTTGTTTTGTGCCATTCTAATTGGTCTTAAAACCCTTGTTGGATCGAATGAAAGGCCTACCAGTGGAGGAGTTGAGAGAGTTCTGTTTAGTGGAGATGGAGACCTTTGGATCCTTCTTCCCTTTGCCTTCTTCTTGGAGATAATTGCAGGTATTCAAACAAAGCACTTCTTCTCCTCCAACTCTTGACCTTGTGGTGATTCTTCTCATGAGTTTTCAGGCCTGCACTGCTGAAACCAGTTGATTCTTCCCCTTGGAGTCGCCATATATGCAAATAATAACTCTTTTTAAGCAAGAAAATTGCAGCAGATGCACATCAACTTTGCTACAATAAAAATGAGACCTCTAGTGTCCCACCATCATGGCATGCCAAAACTGTTGTTGCTGCAGCTCACAACACCCTTGGATGCGAGATTAGGCTTCTAGGGTGATCACTCTTGCATCCAATGTGATTGCACAACATGGAAACCTCTCTCCAAGTGTGGGGACTTGTGGCCGAGAGAGGAATCTCCAAATTAGAGGTGGTTCCTCAAACTCCTCGATTTAGATTTATATTTGCACAACTACAGAGGTTTGAGATCCTAATCCTACTCTAAATTGCAAGGAGACAGGGGATAGAAGTGAATTTTTTTAAACTAACTAAAGATGGTGATGCACCAAAAGGAGTGGTGAAACATTTTGTCATGCAAATAGACACAAACCAAAGATTGCAACATAAAACATACACAGATGATAAGATATAATTTAGGATCTGAAATGAAGCAAATAATATGAACAAAGGATTGAAACCCATTCACAGAGCTTGCATTATCATTTCAAGTTGTCAAAACCATGCATTACAACCTTAGAGAGGTAAAAAAAACATTCTGATTTTGAAGAGGTCTCGATTCTTCAAACAATCACTTGCTTTGGAGGTGAAAGAAGAAGATTGCTATGTCCAAAAATGTTTTTCCCCAAGAAATGAGCCAAATCGGCTTTTACATTGCATGGGTCGAGCCGGAGAGAGAGAAACGTACAAAAATGTGAGAGCCCATTCCTCCTTAACTGCAGATGTATTAAAACAGCATGGGGGACCTTATAAACCCATACCCTGTCATTTTTGACCGAATTGCAGGAGAATGCGACCCATTCTGCGTTAAATTTTGTCCGTTGAAATGTCACTTCTGGCCATGAACACACGTTAGAGCTGTTTCTTAACTTTCTCTCTCCAGACTACACCAAAATTCAAGATTAACCTTGGAATCATGTAGAGAATTTCATAAGCTTTCCGTTGATATAAATAACGTGCAAATCCGAGCTCTGGATTGAAGATATGGTGATCTGGAGTTTTAGGGCACAAAACAGTGAAAATGAGTTTTAAAATTTTTCCGCGCTCGCCACTTAGATGACACTTGTCAAGTGGCCGATTGGATGCGTAATTCTCTCTCCTTCCCTATCCCGCGGGTTTTCCTTGAAAGTTTTGACCTTTTGATGATTTTGGAACATTTTTCACTTTTTCCCGTGCCCCGCCACTTGGGACACGTGGCATGATCTGATTGGAGGACAGGGGCGCGGGGTCATCCTTTACTTTTTAGTTTTTTGCCAAAACTCTTGCCAAATTCTCTAATCCCTCCCGAGCTCCGCACTTCCCTGCTCCATTGGACACGTGTCCTCTTTTTATTGGCTCGGGCCAGCTCTTCAAACCTTCCCTTTGAAAACTTTTGGACGTTTCCCCTTGTGACATGTGTCATGCTACGATTCGTCCACGGGCCTGCCGGCTTTTCACTTCCCTCACGTCTTCGTGGCTTGGCTGTCCCCAACTGCCGCTTGGGACAAATTCCTTCGATCCTCCCGAAATGGGCTTCCTTGTCCCTTTTCTGCCGATGACACATGGCGTGATCTGATTGGCTCTCGGCTTTCTCGGCTCCTCGCATCCCACGCGTCCCTATGTCCCAACTGTCCCAGTGCAAAAGTTATCCGTTTCGGCCAATCCGGGCAGTTCGCGTTCTTCGCGTCCTCGCGGCCCGAGATGTCCCTGCAGACTATTTCCATTTCAGCCCGATTAGTCGATTTTCCTCTGACCTTCGGCCGGTTCGCCTTTCCGCGTCCCGCGCATCCTCACGGCCCGGATGTCCCTTTGCTCTGCGGACCACCTGGCGCCCTTTTGGCCGATTCGTGCCCCGATGTCCCAACTGTCCCAAGGACCACCTGGACTAGGACTTAGCCATTTTTCATGATTTTTCCTGGCCCAAGCTTGTTTTTGCAACTTTTTCACCCTTTCTCAGAACTTGCTCTTTTCAACCTGGACAGGAGAGTTAGAAAAAATCTGAGGGGACCCTAGAAACATGATTTTTTGCCCTGAATCAATCTATTTGCCTGGGACTTGAGTATTCTGATGCATGTTATCAATTTTTACCCTGGGGGTGCAAATTGGATAACAATAACTAACACCTAGTAGTCCTAAAACAAAGCTAAATCGAAATCAATGCACCATCATGCTTAGAGCTTAAACAAGACTAATCTACCAACATCCTTGCATTAGAACATGAATAAATATTCAAACTAACATGTTAATCCATTAATCTCTATCTCTATTGAATGCTAATCAAATGAAATGAACCTATTTAGATCCTTAGCAATCAAAGGTTTGATTGTATGTTTGAATCCCAAGGTTTTCAAGAATGGAGTCTTGTCAATCCATGACTACAAGACCATTTGACATATCTCCACATGACTTCAAAACTTGGATGGATGTAAGAGATGCAGATAACTAGCTCTTCCAATGAAAATTACTCTAAGATGATGCTATTGGCTATAGCTTAGGCTCTATGCTCATTTAGGTGTAAGAAGAAAGGTAGGATGAGGGCTCCTTATATAGACCAATGGATAGAAGAATCTCTACATCCCTCTTCATGTGGGATAAATGGAGAGGTTGGGTTAGTTGTGGATAAGGAAGGTTTAGAAAGGGTTGAGTCAACCTTAAGAGAGTTTAGTTTGTCCTTTAGTGACCCATGGGGTTTGAGGGGATTTATTAATTAACCCAAGTGATTAATTAATAGGTGTGCAAGCTTATAGAAGATTTTTAGAGGAATAATTAGCATGATTTAGACTATGGGAGGAATTTAATCAAGTAAATGATGATTTATTGATTTAGTGGAAGAGAAAGCTAATTAATTAATAATAATTAATTAGTCTAGATAGAAAGGGGGATTAATTAATGAAAGGTCGTTAATTGGTTTATTTGTTGGATAGAAGGGTTAATTAACTAGCATAATGTAGCTAATTAATGGTGATAGAAGAGAAAGTGAGCATTATTGATGATATGTTGTCAATTTGCGGGAAAGGGGATAATTAACACAATTTAAGTATTTAAATTGCTCAAGCTAAATTATAGGTGTCTACATTTTCCCCTCTTTGGGGTGGCATATGTGACACCACTTCAAAGATAGTAGACAGATAAAGTTTTGAAGGAGTAGAAGAAAAATTAGTAGAAGTGAGAGATGCCCCCTCGAGTGTCGATGGGGTGAGGAAAGAAGGTGATCAATGATTGAAAAAGGTGAGAGAAATGAATAGAAGAATTGGTAGGGGCAGGATGCCCCAAGTGAATCAGAAGAATATCATTGATAGGAGAATGATGTAGAAGAGGAATGAAAATAGAAAAAAACAGAAAGCTTTCATCTAGTGTATTGAAAAAACTTTAGTGTCATCATATTCCCAAAGATCTTCGTCATCGGTCCTTATTACAAATATAAGCATACAAAAAAGTAGGATGACATGAAAATCCATACTACAAATAGTTGTCCATTGCTGAAAACACCCAATCAATGCAACATACAAAAAGCAATGCAATATGAGAAGGAAACAAGCTCATTTAATAGGGAAAACAAGTACAAACACACATATTCCAACCAACAATGGTCAAGACAATTGTACAAATGTTTTGTTATCAAGTTGAAGATCCCCAAATGTTCATGATTGATGACAAGGGTTAAAAAAATTATTCCCTAAGAAAGGATACATGCAAGGGAAGATGATGGACACCAAATCCAATGAGAAAGCGTAGTGTGTGATGAAATAGTACTAGGCAAGTAGATCTGCCCCAAAGTAGTGATGAAACAAGCATGCTAGCATTGTAAATGGTTGTAAATCTGATGATCCATGAGTCATTTGATCTGTGAAGATGTGAAATTTCTAACAAGATATGGAAATAATACCACGCACAAGACACGAGTTTCAGCCGCTATGAGCTAGTTTACCTAGTTTTGTAAGTTTTACAATTTCTAGGATTTATGGAGAATTTTGAATTTTTTTGGATTTTGGATGGATATATATTTTTTTGTTTTTGATTTTTGATGGTTTGGATACGTAGAAGAATTAATAAGAATCTCCCAAGGGAAAAGAAATTCCCAAGGAGAAGAAAGAAGCAACAGATGGCAAATAATGGGCCAACACAATGGAAAAATTAATAGAATAATTATTTAATGATAAATAATTATTTTTGGAATGTGTACAAGAAGGGATATTGCCTAAGAGAAATAAAATTTCCCCAATGAGAATAAATGAGTACCAGATGGCAAAGAATGCCCCAACACGATGAAAAATGAAAGAAAAATAATTATTTAAATAAAATAGTAATTCACTGAAAGCGAAAGAAGAAGGATAGAGCAACAACAACAGTCAAAACAATCTTCCAAGAATTACGGCTAGTGAGAATGGTTTAATATACCCCACCTTGGGGGTAAATCAATATGAGCAATTCATTTGTTACTGACCGCTGCCAAATTTTACCGTGAGACCTCTGATAGTGATGAGGACGATGGTGAGAGGACGAGCTCGCAGGAGACGCACCGACCAAGTTCAGGAGTATGCGCAACATGCAGACGATGGATCCTTCATGAGTAGCTTGACCTACCTTGTCAATTACACATTTAATGTTATAATTAATGCATTAATTATTAGGTTAGACATAGGATGTAGCACATGCGCGGCTGGCGGGGCGTAGGCACCTTTAAGGTGACACAAGCACCCTTGAAGCGTATTTGCGCACACGTAGGTACGTAAAAATGTGTGTGCACACACGCATATGCCACAAAAGCGTATGTGCCCGCACACATGTAGATAACATCTGCGCATATACATAAGTGCCAAAACCCTACCGTACACATAACACACACATGTGCACACACGGAGGTAACCCAAACATGATGTAAGCACCTTGAGGTAGATCCATGCATGTGCGCGTGCAAAAGGGGGTGCATATTCCATAAGGCGCACACATACCCGGGTAATGGGCTAGGAGGAATACATTGTTACATTAAAATGTTTGGTTCTAGGTTGTTGACAAAAATAAGGGCGTGGGCTGACTTGAAACTGGTTATATACACACGTGTGACTTCGAATCCACTGATCATGAGAACTTCCTTTTTCTTGGAGGAACACTGAAATGGAACACAAGACCACCAAATAAAAGTTAAACAATATATGTAATGGAATGCCTAGCGTGTGCTAGATCCGGGAAGTGTGATACTTCTAGCATTTATCAATCCACTGTTTAAAAAAAATTAATGTGAGAAATAAAGGAAATCCTATTGTAGTTAAAATGATTTAGGTATCTCATTCATCTACAATAAGCAAATTCATTCACAATAGGCTAGCTATGATTGAATCTGAAGGTCAATGTCTTGTCAAGGTATTGGTATGATATTGGTCAGGGTGAGATTCTAGGTGGTTTTGGGTATTTGGTGGAAGTTTAGGAGCTCTGTTCTTGGTTTCTGGTAAAAGACATAGAGACCGACGTCGGTCTGGTATGACCGGTATCGGTTTAGGCTAACCGGCGATGGTTGTGGGTAACCGGCATCGGTATGGTTGGGGTACAGGAAACTCAATAAAACTTGGTTAGGTGATAGATCTGAGGTTAGATGAAGATGGAAGGGCAATGAAAGATTCGTATGGATCTGAGGTATGCACAAGAATGATTAAGGTCAGGTATGGGAAATGTAAGGGTGTGGATAAAAATATGGTCAAGTTTGCATGGAGGTAAATGATGGGGGAATGGAAATGAGAGAAAAAACTAATAACAGATGTAAAAGGATCTACCAAATGATAAATGGATAAGTGTTGGTTAACAAAACTTACTATTTATATGAGCTTGATGCCTAGTTGGTAATGGTGGGTGATCAAATGGAATGAACTTGATGTAGTGTTGGTGCTTCCCGGATGCTCCCGTGAAGGCAGATGGCTGTGTGATTGCTTTAGGTATTGGCTATGGATGCTCTGATGTGTATACTAATGTTGGTTTTGCTTGCATGCAGCTCTGGTTTTGTCACTTGTTCTCAAAAGATGTGATTATCTCTCAAAAATGTGCCAACCTCAAAATAAGGTTTTTTTGGGATTAAATGGTAACCGATGGTGGTTTCGGCTTAACTGGTGGTGGTTAAGGGTAACCGGCGTTCGGTTAGGGTGGGATTTCCTAGGTTTACTAAACTAGGTAGATCCCCTTGATTTTTGGGATCTCATTTCGTTTTACTCCATGGATTAGCATGGAAGCTTCCTTCTAATGGGTGGGAATGTGGTTAGAGGGAATGTAGGCATTGATTTTTAGGGTTTGGGTAGGTCTTAGTTAGTTATGGCAACTTACTAAGAATAGGTCTTAGGGTGAGGTGGCTAGATGAGGTGTCTAGGGAGGTGGATATGTGGGCATTATCCCAATTAGGATATTTAAATAATAAATATGGTGAGGATAATGAATTAATTTAATTAAATTAATTAAATTAATATTATAGTGGGGTGAAGGGGGCCATGGCTAGGTGGATGTGTTCAAGGTGTTTATTTGATGGGGACCAAGGGGAGTGTGACCTAATTTTAGTGTCTACATTTTGCCCCTTTTTTTGTCATGTAGCTTGTATTGGTAAGCGACACTGACAAAAATAAGATGTGGTTGCCCCATGTGTGTGGTGGTGATCCCCCTCAAACCAGGAACTGATGAGGTAGAAGGAAGAATCGGTGAGTGGTTTGATAAAAGGTGAATGTGATGAAGAGGAAGGTGGGTAACGGGGAAAAAGGAAAAAGGTCTACTCGGGTAATCTAGGTAATGGGTCAGGGTCAAAGGTAGTAACAGTCAAACGCACGCACACGTATAAACTGCAGCATGACAGTACCAAGTTGAAGAGAGAAAACTCTACATTGTCTAAGGTCGATAGGTTTATCCAAACAAGGTTGAGGTGATTCTGGTATCCAAGGTATAGGATATGGTTAGGAAACATGATGTAGGTTAGGTGTAGGAACGTTTAGGTATGTTCGTACACGAGGGTTGGGTCAGGATAAATGGTCATGAAAGAGGCAAGGTAAGGTCATTAGGTCAATCAACATAGGTAACATTACCATAAGGTATAGCAAACACATGAGGTCAAAGGTCACTAGCGATGTTCCAAGTCAAGTATCTAGGTCACACATGGGTAGGGCTGAGGTATGGGTAAAATAATGAGTCCCCAAATGAGGATGAGGTTAGGTAGTAAATGATAAGGTCAAGAAGATCAAGTGAAGTGAGGATGGGTGAGGTGAATGGTTAGGGCAAAAAAGGGTTAGGGGGTAGGGTAAAGGAGGAAAAAAAAAAGAGTGAGGGGTAGGGTAATAGGGTGAAATTGTGGGAAATGTGGAAGAGAGGAGGTGGGTGCCGGTCGAAAGGGTAACCGATGCTTTGGTATAGGGTAACCGATGCGGTATGGTAACCAACCATAGTAAGGTAGGGCACGTGACCGATGCGGTGAAGTTAAAACGGTGTCGGTTAGGTCGGGGATGTTATAAAAAAGAAAAATTCCATGTTTTTCAAATCATTTGTCTGTGAAATAGAGGAAAATGAAAATGAGAGAGAGAGAGAAAAGTTGGAAAGTGAGAGAGAGGAATGGAAAGATGAGTTGGTGAGCCGAACGATGGGTGATTGGTAGTTGAGAGGTGGGTCCATGAGATTAGATTGGTTGATTTTATTGGTTGGAGGTGAGGTGATAGATTGGTGATGGCAAGAGGCCTAGAGAGGGATCGGGCGGGCCACGGTGTAGTGCGCCTAGATGTGCCACCATGGTGATGGTAGCATGATGAGGTAAGTGTCAAACCCTTTTCTATGTTTTGTGAGATAGATTAGGTGAGAGGTCGGGTGGTGAAAAATTGGGTTTTGGGGGGTAAAATGAAATTTGAAATGTGGGAGGGTGAATTGGGTAGAATAGGAGCGGGAAGAGAGGTAAGTGGGTGAATAGGGGGTGGGATGGGGTTAAGGGAAGTGTAGGTGAGAATGGGTGGGTAGAAGGGTAGGAGAGGGAGTTTTTTTGAGAGGGGAGGGTTTGGGGGTCACGGTTTTTGCCATGTGTGATGGCGCGGTTGGTCGGGGGTTAGCCGACGTCGGTAGGGTCAAACTGGTATCGGTCATGAAATAGGTGACCGATGCTAGTTTAGGGGTGACTAGGGTTGGTTAGAGATAACCGAAGCACCTAGTCGGGTTTTGGAGAAAAGGGGCCGAAAAGGCCCTAGGTCGAAGTGGGTGAGATAGGGAAGGGTAGAATAGGGTGTGTTGGTGAAAAACCTAGTGTAGGATGGGGGGTAAAATGGGTATGGGGAAATGATAGTGGGTGAGGGTGGGGGGGGAGAGAAAATGTGATAGGAAGGTAGGTTGGGAAGAAGAAAGAGGTGAGATAGTGGGTATAGGTGAGGTGTTGTGGGTGAGTATGGGTATGATGAAGGTAGATTAATTTGATGTTTGTATTGGATGCAGGGGAGAGATCAGCTGCGGATGAGAGACAGGGTGCCACCCCTGCTCTTGAGAGTGTGAGGTGTGGATGAGTTGAGGAGTGGTGGCACGTGGAGGAGGTGGGCCTGATTGGGGTCCACGCTATTGGCATGCATTCCGGAAGCCAAGTTTGATGGTCACTCTCATTGATAGATGGGATTTAATGACCAACATGTTCCACCTACTGACGGGTGAGATGATAATCACCCTGGAGGACGTGTTTAGGATCCTGTGGTTACCGATACTGGGGACGCGTAGTGTACTCGATCTCCTCGAGGCCTCGGAGGAGTTGATGTTGATAGTGTTTGGGGAGGGACTAGTAGACATGACATTCCATAGTGCTAGTCTTGAGTTATGGAGGGATGTACCTAGCCCATCTAGAGGAGACGAGGCTAGTTGTTTTATTGATGGAGGTAGTGTGTTGCTTTCACACTGCTAGATGTAGAGGGTGGGAGATTTCCCCACTCATTGATGGGGTGTTACATGACATGGTGATGGATCGGACCTGCTTTTCCTAGGTGCTAGCATTCTAGTGTAGTTATATAGAGAGTTGTGGGCATATGGGTGTCTGCGTAGGTTTAACTTATGTTGCACCTTTTTACTACACTTGTTGGGCCTATGAGCACATAGTTTGTGTGTGCCTAGTGGGTATGCCCCAAGAAGATGCATTTCCTTGAGATTGGTGTGGGTGGGGTACAGGTGATGGGTACCCGTGATTGATTGGAGAGTGGTGATCAGATAAGGCTACACATGATGTAGCATACTACAGGTGGCTATTGGAGGGATTTCTGGAGTGGACATCATATGGAGACCGTATGTGGGTTATCCCTCATACAGGTGGATGCATGATGAGCTAGATGGCCTTCAGCTGCTGAGATGGATAGAGGGTGCCATGTCGGGGAGCACGAGATGATCCCAATTGATAGGGTTAGACAATAGTTTGGACTACTACAGGACATACCTCCACCCTTCCTGTAGTATACAGGAGAGATGACATGGAGAGGCCATTACCTCTACCATAGCTGATAGTGCCCACAGGGTAGGAGGAGTAGGTGGTAGACGGTGGATCGATGATGATGTTGGAGTGATAGAAAAGATATAGATAGTGGTGGGTGGCTCATTTTAGTAGTACCACCAGAGCCTAGGCGGAAGCAGCCGGATTTAGCCATGATCACGAGTGTAGAGAGATGCCCTACAGGGGTAGGTGGCGACCTTGATTACCTAGTTGGGTATGGTGCAGGGATAGTTAGCTAGTTCAGAGGTGGAGGTGGCTGAGTTACATGCACAGGTGGCAGTCTTCAGGCCTAGATGGCCCAAGGGGGGATGGAGATGGAGATGGTGATGATGGTTGGGTGGCCGCCCTACAGGCATAGGTTATAGGGTTATAGGGCCAGTTAGCCATGACACAGAATAGATTGGGGCCTTTACGAGAGCCTAGATACAAGCACAGGGGTAGAGGCTGATGGCACCACCATAGGCACCGGGATAGGGTCCCAGTTCACAGGAAGGGGTGGGATAGGGTCCCACAGTATAGGGTCAGAGGCCGATGGGGCCACCACAGATAGTACCTGTATCCAAATTGTGGGAGGTGAGAGATGAGGCCGGTATTATCCAGGATTAGTTGATGATGGTAGGGATAGATTGTCTATCGTATGCCGAGTACAGGGCACAGTAGGCCTCTAGCGAGAGGACCAAGATCATGCACCCATAGCGTGGAGAGCACAAGGGGCCATCGAGCCCCGAGACATGGTCAGGGTGAGGCCACCAGTTCATGGAGAGGCCAGTTCTAGTTGATGTACTAGTAGGGACCCAACCACCACCTATGATGGGTGGGGAGATGTTATAGGTCACCAGACAGGGGCGAGGAGGAGAGGGGACAAGTGAGATAGATATGGAGGATGTCCACCATGATGATGTCTGATATATGGCCCTCGATTTTGATGTAGTTTTGATTTTGATATATTCGCTGCGTGTCGAGAGTTTTTATACTTTTGATCATATATAATGGCTTTGTGTACCAAATATGGTGAGGTTGTATGAGAGTTTTATATTTTTGATATATACCGGCCTGCGTGTTGAAGATGGTGAGGATGTATATGAGAGTTTTGAGAGACTGGATTATATACACCGGCCTACGTGTCGAAGACATTTGACATTATGTATATGGATATTGTATTTATATAGATGATGATGATTATGGGCATTATGTGTTTGTGTTGATAACATTTTATTATTATGCATAGATGGACTTATGGTAGGTGTGTTAGGCATGGATTGAGTTAGGTCATGGATTTAGGCATGATGGAGTGGATCGATGGTTTTAGGCATGGTTGAGTAGTTGGTTTTAGGCATGGTTGGGTCGGGGTTTTAGGCATGGATGAGTTAGGTTTAGGCATGGATGGAGTCGGAGTCATAGGCATGGTTAAGTCAAGTCATGGTTTAGGCATGGTTGAGTTAGGGTTTAGGCATGGATGGATGAGTTAGGTTTTTAGGCATGGTTGAGGTAGGTTTTGGTTTAGGCATGATTGAGTCAGGTCATGGTTTAGGCATGGATTGAGTCAAGTTTGTAGGCATGGATGAGTTAGGTTTTGGTTTTAGGCATGATGGAGTCAGGTCATGGTTTTAGGCATGGATTGAGTTAGGTTTTGGTTGTAATTCATTAATATTTGCAATGAATGATGATATGGGTCATTTTAAGATGTTTTATAATACATGCATGATGTTGGTAAAGAAATGGTAATCAAAATAAATGTATGTTTTGATGATGATAAAAATGTGAAGCAATTTGTTCGTTTGTTTGGTTTAATTTCCAATTTTTGATATAAAAAGGAAACGAAGTAGGGTAGAATGTGATTTAGGAAAATGAAAGATGAATTGGTTAGGGTAGAGAGTGGTTGAGCTAACCTCCAAGGGCCCCATGCCCTCGGAGTGTGCTACCTACATAGTCCCGGTGAAAAGGGACCTCAGGCCGATGTAGTTCTCCCATAAGCTAGGGAAGAATATGAGGAGATATGAGAATGAGATGGTAGGTTGTAGGCATGATTTGAGTTTAGGTCTACTAGGTATGGGTGAGTTGTGGGAAAATTGGTATAGGTGATTTCGATTGTGGTAGAAGAAGAAGATTACCCCAAAGGTAAGCGTCGAGGACCAAGTCTGTATAAGGTAATCAATATGTAATAAAGAAGGTTAAAAGATAAGAGGGGAAAGAAAGCCACCTGATTGGTTAGGATCATACTGAGTAGGTCATACCTTGGAGGAGTGGTGATGGACGTAAGACCTAAAAAGACATTGCATGATTGATTGTTCTAAGGGTGAAAAGTAGTCACATGATCACCAAATGTCATGGTTTCAAGAGGTCCCTTGAGGTGGTAGGAAATGGGAGTGTGAATGGTGAGAGGGGTGAAAGGTGGTTAATTTTTATATGGTATGAGGTAGCATGCTCTTTGGGCAAGAGATCCAAGGTCACAATGGGTAAGTCCATGACTAAAAGGCTTTTTGTGTTGATTGATATTTGAGATAGACTGATCGATGTGGGAAGTCTATATGGGATGAGGAAATTAACTCCTTGAGGTCTTCGTGAAGTTGATCGATGTGGGAAGCTTCAGATTTCTCTTCTTTTTTTTTAAAGAGCTTTACATAGTTGTCCTTGAGGGAGCAGTCTATTTATAGTAGTGATTATAGAGAGGAAGATGTCCTTTTGAGGGAGTCATATTTTTATTGGAAGTTTGACTCAAGGAGTTGGATCCCATGTGAGGGCTTTGAAGTCATGGACAAGACCAAGGTGAAGAATAGGATTCTTGTTCAGAAAGTAGGGTGAAATGACCATGGGATCTCATCTAAAGGTAGATGAAAAGTATCCATGAGAATCATGCTATGTGCAACACCATGGTACACATATTCAAGAAGAAGAAAAAGTGATGGGTACACACATGATTCTTATTTAATCATTGGTGATGGTGTAGGAAGTGGATAGTGCTCAAGGGATGAGCATGGAAAGAGGAAAAAGGTGAGGTAGGACTAAAAGTCAATAGTAGAATGGTTGAAGATGCAAGGCATTAAGGGGCTCAGGTTTGGGTTTACCATCGAGTGAAGATAAATGATAAGCACCTGATCCGTAAGTATGGGTCACGATGTATGGTCCAAGCCAATTAGGAGAAAATTTTCCCGTTTACTTTTTTTTGCTTTAGTTACATGTTGATTTTCTTTCAGGATGAGATCACCAACGTGAAAGGTTCATTCATGGACACGTTTATCATAGGCACATTTGATACATTTTTGGTAAACTTGAAGGTGGTCAAGAGCGTTAAGATGATGTTCATCTAATAACTCAAGTTGTGCTAAATGGTCTGATGAAAGTCATCATCATTGAGCATGTCATGGAGAGAAATGCAGAGAGTGAGGAATCTAGACTTTGAGAGGTAGAACAACCTCTATACCATAGACCAGAGAAAAGGGTGTGGCAGCAGTGGAAGTATGAATACTAGTGCGGTATGCCCATAGGGAAAAAGGAATGTGCATATGCCAGTCCTTCCTAGTATCGTTAACCACTTTCATGAGAATTTTGTTCAAGGTTTTGTTAGTGGATTTGGCTTGGCCATTGGTTATGGGTAATAAGGTGATGAGAAACTTAGTTGAATGTTGAAGGTGTCACAAAGTTTTCACAATGTTTTATTTTTGAATTGTTTTCCATTATCAGTGATGAGGCGATGAGGAACACCAAAGTGAAAAATGATGTGATGATTGATGAACTCACATATTTTCTTGGCTTTCGTGGAGATGAGTGGTATGGCTTCAACCCATTTTGTGTAGTATTCGGTAGTGGTGATGATCCATTGATGTGGCATTGGGAAGAATGGGGATTGATCTCTCGATAAAGATCCAAACCCCATTGAGAAAAGGGCCAAAGGTCACGGGGTAACTGTAAGGTGTGACTGGGTGTATGATGAAGGTTGGCATGTTGTTGGACATTTTACACAATGCTTGACGTAGTCACAACAATCATGGTTAAGGGTCGACCAATAATAGCCTAGGTGAAGAATATGCTTAGCAATAGTAAGGCCACTGAAGTGACCTCCACATATGCCATCATGAACTTCCTTAATGGTATAAGGAATTTCAGAACTCATGAGGCATCGTAAGAGAATACCATCAAAGCCATGCTTATAGAGGAGGCCCCCCATGATGATGTAATGAGAGACATTTTTTAAGGAATCACGTTGTCCATTATGGGTGAGATGGGAGGTAAGATGGAGAGAGAAAGATAGTGAGTATTGTTTATACCAAAGGTCACTTGGGTGGGGTGGTGGTTTCGATAGAGTAAACGTTGTGAGGTAAATAAGAGGGTGATTGGATTCATTGTATGGTGACAAAGATTTTAGAAGTGGTTATATGATGACAAAGGTATTTGAAGAGAAGCCAAGCGAGGCCATGGTATCGACAAATTTGTTGGTTGAAGCAGGGATGGTTTGAAGGTGTAAGCGGTCGAAGGTGGTCAAAAGTATGTCTACATGATGTTTATACTTTTGAAGTATCTCATTATGACATTGGTATATACCATTGACTTGGTTTATGACCAATTGAGAATCACCAAAGATGTTGATTGATTTGACATCTAAGGTAGGCGGCTTGGAGACCTAATATGAGTGCTTTGTATTCGGAAATATTGTTTGTACAATCAAAATCTAGTTTGAAAGACAAAGGCATGGGTTCACCATCAAGGAATGAGGATAACACCAGCCCCACCCCCACGTTGACACTTGGAACCATCGAAGAAGAGTGTCATTTGGTAAGTAGGTTCGTCCAGGGAAAGGGTAGCGATTGACTCATCTGGAAAGTCAAAATTAGAGGGTTGATCCCCGAAAATAGGTGTGTCGGCCAATTGGTTGGTGATAGCTTGGCCCTTAATGGATTTTGATGAATGAATTCGAGGTTGAGGTAAGCAAAAGCATAAGCTAGCATGCGGCATGTTGATTTTGATAAGGTTTGGCATACATGAAGTGTAAGGGGTCGATGTTGGTCACAACATAGGTTTTGTGGTTGAGTAGGTAATGGCGGAGTTTTGTGGCAACGAAAACTAAGGCTAAGAAAATTTTTTGGGATGGGTGTATCAGGTTTTTAGTCCAAAAGAGTACGATTATGTAATAAAACCCCTACTCTCTCTGTGTTGTTCATCAAGATGAGTGAGCATGGCCCCAAGGAGTGATCGGTAGTTTGAGATGTATAGGTAGAAAGGTTGATCGTCTTTAGGTGGAATGAGTATGGGGTGGTTGAAGAAGGTATTGTTTTAAGGCCTCAAAAGATTTGTGGCAAATCATCATCCCATTTAAAGGAGACATCCTTCTTGAGAAGGTGATGAAATGGTTGACACTGATCAGATAATTGTGAAATGAAATGGTGAATAGACTGCAACTTACCTTGTAGGCTACGGAGTTGCCTAAGGTTAGTGGGTGGAGGCATTTCTAGAATGGCCTTGAATTTAGTAGGGTCAACTTCTATACCATGTAGGGAAATGATAAATCCCAAGAGTTTTCTGAGAGGACCACAAAGACACACTTCTTGGGCTAAAGGCGAACACAATATTTAATAAGGCGGTCAAAGATGGTTTTGAGGATGGTGAGGTGCTCGGAGTGGCATTTAGATTTGGCAAGGAGGTCATCGTCGATGTAATCTTCCAATATATGATGCATGATGTCATGGAAGATGTAAGTCATGGCCCGTTGATATGTGGCACCAACATTTTTAAGGCCAAAAGGCATGACTCGATAGTAGAAGGTCCCCAAGGGGTGATGAATGTAGTTTTGTGTTGATCCTCTAGGGCAAGTAAGATTTGGTTATAACCCGAGAAGCCATCCATGAGTGATAGCATCTCGTGACCAATGGTAAGGTCAACCAGTTGGTCAATACCAGGTAGAGGAAAGTCATCTTTTGGGAAAGCTAGATTGAGGTCACAAAAATCATGTAAATACGGAGTCCCCTTGTCACCTTGGTGACAGGGACAATGTTAGAAATATAATGAGGATAATCAATGGGTAATATGAAGGAAACCGAAAGAAGGTGTTGAAGTTCTTCTTTGATAAGAAGGGCAATGTGAGGGTGCATTTTCCTCAACTTTTATTTGATGGGCTTGGCATCGGGAATGGTTATGATATTATGGACCACTATGGTGGGGTCAATACCGGGCATATCTACGTAAGACCAAGCAAATGCATGGTTATGATCTTTGAGAAAAGAAGTGATGGCTTCCTACTTAGCATCATCTAAAGATTGACTAATCTTTAGGATGTGTGGGTCATCATGAGTATAAATGTTGATCTTGATAGTCGATTCATTTAACATGGTTTGCATCTCAGAGGGTAATGAATGATGAATATATGAGTCTTCTACACCAAGGTAGGTGAGTATAGATTCATCATCCTGACATTGAACGACGTTAATCGAAGGTGTATCATCATCGACCATTTAGGAAGGTAAAGAAGAAGAGAGGAAGGAGCCTCACCCTCGTGTTGATAAGTCAAAGGCCCCAAGGAGATGGTATTTATGAAAAATTTTTTTAAGGAGGAATGGATTTTAGATCCATTGACTCCATCGGTGAAGGTGGTGATGGTGGTGAAGAGGGTGGAGAAGGGCTGATGTCCTCGATGAGTTCAATGAAGGCCTGCTTGGTAGGTGGTTCAGCAAAACCGATACCACTACGGTCGTTATGTTTGCGGGTAGTACATGGAATAATAGAAGATGGTGACATTTCTTTGTAAAATCCAAAACCAAAACCATTCCATGCACATTGGTGTAGGAAGGTGTGGGAGAAACGGTGATTAGTGAGTGATTGGAAGTCAGCGGAAAATGGGTGGGTTTATGACGGTGGTTCAGGTGTGTAAGTTGTAGTATCAATTCCCCATAGGTGAGACTTGTATGAAGGTGAGGAGGACCATAAAGGAGGTGTTCTCCTATGGTGATCATAGTGAGGGTGTTGGTGAAGACTTTCTTACTCTTATGGAGTAAGAAATGTGTTAACACTATATAGGCGATACTCCCCCAGAATGAGGCATTGAAAAATGCCTTCTAAGGGATCAGTGGTTAGTATGTGGGTAGCTAGAATAGATGATGTGTCAAAGATTGACGTCGAGGTGGAGCTAACGGATTAGGAGACTGATGGGTCAGCCTTAGATGTTGTGGTAGTGGTAGGAATGGAGGAGGTATGTGTGGTTGAGGTAGCGACTGTATTTGTAAGTGGAGGTGTAGGTGAAGTGGTAGTGGTCATGGAGGCGGAAGCCTTAATGGGTATAAGCACATCATTGGGTTGGTAAAGCATGTTGTATGTTTTAGAAGGTGATGGATTAGTTGGAATAGTATAGGTGTGTCCTTCATGCTCAAACTTTACATAGCGATGCAAAGTGGAAGGAACACAACCCATGAAATGGATCCAGGATCTGCCAAGCAATAGGTTATACTGAAATCCCCCCTCCAAGATGTAAAATAATTCTAGAACAGTACGGGGGCCCACGCAAATGTGGAGGATGACGATGCCTAGTGTAAAGGTGATAGCATCATTGAATGAATGCAACATGATAGGATGTTTATGCATGCAATTGTCAAGAATGCACATTTGAGCAAATGCATGGGATGAAATGATATTAATGCTTGTGCCCACATAGATCATTACACATCATACACATATATCATCGATGTGGATAGAGATGAAGAGAGCTGGATCTGGGTCATCAGTTTGGTGCAATGAGATCTCTTCCTCTGAGAAGCTAAGGGAGGATATTTGATGAGTAGGTGGAGGTGTGGATAAAGGTGGTAATTGTTGACAAATTTTTCACTTGTGCAAAAATGGGCAACTCAAAACTTTGTTACGATGGGTAGCCTTGGAGAATTATACCTAAGCTAAGGGAATTTACATCAGATTATTTTGTTACTGCTGATTTGTGAAAGAGATTAAGTGAAATCTGCAGCTATGTGTGCTGTTACAAAACATAACAGATCACATAGTCTGCAATTTCATGAATATCCTCAGCAAAAGAACACAAGCCCTGAAGGACAATTGTGTTATCTTGATGAAGACACCAGATTGCAGAGTATGTGAGGTGTATAGTTTTGGAACAATAGACATAGGGCGTTATTATCTTGGTGCCTATCAGATTTATTGTCTGTGTTCATTAGAGTTGTTTGTGATTAATGAGATTACATCCATCTACACTGTCATAAATGATTACAACTGACTCCTTTCCTACTACTTACGTCAAGAAAATACTGACAAAAAAATGGTGACAATAATGTCTAAATGTAAGTAGCAGGAAGGAGTCAAGTTGAAAGGCATAGGCTAAGACAGTCAAACAACATACAAGGAGACACATCTCATTCAATGGTTATCCAGTGGAAATTATAGGTATTCACTTTAAGATTATCCCTTATGTTAATTCATTTTATTGAGATATTGAGTTGCCTACATCATTGTACAATCAAAGGAAAACTGAATGCAGAAAGAGATAATCAACTCATTATTTCAATTTAATGCTTTATTCATAAGAGATCATAAGTTTTCCCACACAAGCCGTGGGATATGACTAAGTGCCTCATCATATACATGGAAATGAGAATACTGCATGTGCTAAAGAACAAGAGTAGAGGAGTAAAAAGGAACCCATCATTGCCTTTCTGTCTTCTATCCCCGCTCCTCATCATCTCCATCTCCATCTCAACTCTTCCATCTTCCGCTTCCATCTCCATCTTCTTTCACCTGCAAGACAAGAGCAGTATCTATCAAATTTTGAGCTCAGGGTACAATGTTATTCCAATACTCATGTTCTAAAGCAAATACATATTCTAAGTTCAATGTATCTAATGGTACTTGAAGGAAAGAAATACAAAATGCATGACACAGGATGAGAAAGAGATACAGATAAGCTGGCAGCAAAGGAAAAGTAGAGTACATAAAGAGAAATGAATGGCAAGAGAAAATCAAAGAAGCTAAGGATTGGGTTAGAAAAGGTAGAATCTGAAGAAGTTTTAAAAGAAAAGATGTGGAGATAGCACATGAAAGAAGTTGGAAAATAGCTTGCAGAAGAAGGAAAGAAGAAGAAATAAACCACATGGATACAAGAGAGGCCAAAAATCCTATTTATTTCTAACTTATTTCTGAATTTTGTAGGAACAGGTTGCAACATTGAATGAAATTAGTTTATCTGGTTAAGAGGAAAGCAGTGACTAAAAGGGAATAAGCATCAATTTTAGATGATTTGCAGGAAGCATCAAGCATCAGAATGGGTCAAGAAAGACATATTTTGCAAATCAGGATTGGAAATCTGAAAAGGGAGAGAGAAAATAGGATTTTGGAAAAATTTTGCCAGAGTCTCCCCTTGTAAAATTGACTTTTGATTTAAAACAAAATTGAAATACATGTTTTTAAGCTACTACATGCTTTCTAAACTATCTGAGCTTCAAAGGGAATAAAACAGATCAAGAAAAGTACATGTTTCATCACTTCTAAGTTGATATCATGATCAAATGAAACATATAGGTATTCCAGATTTTCATCATGCTACAGCTATTAAAAGTTCCTTTTAATTTCCAAATTCAAGTGTGAATCAAAGGGAAACTACTTCACAATTTTTAGAAGATGTAATGAATCAAGTAAAGCTAGCATGGATAGCTCATTCAAGTGATCAGACAAGCAAGAGAGATGTTTATATCTTTTCAGAATGGAAAAATCACAAAAATATGGAAAGAGAAGGATTACGGAAAAAATTGCCAGAGTTTCCCCTTGCAAAATGGACTTTTCCAGAAAAATAGAAATGATATTTTAAATGCAAAATTTGAACATAATTGCTACTATGACTTCTGAAAAGGAAAAAGTCATTTCAGAAAAAGAGACTAAGTATTTTCTTCATTTTCCAGAAAAGAAGCATTTATTTCATTATACAGAATGGGATGCAATCATGTTTGCAACAAGGAAACAACATACAACCTCCAGAGAGTCATTATTCTAAATTGAAGAAATAAACTACAAAGCTCAAGCAAGTATTCAATCAAAGCATGCTTTCCAGAAATGAGTTCAACAAGTCAAGCATGCATCTACAGGGAAGAAATTACTCAGAAACAAAGCATTTTTTGCCTCTACAGAATGAAGAAGCAATAAAATATCAAGTATATATTTACAAAGGGCACAAGATCCATTCCAAGTCTACATGAAAATGGAGTTCTATCAACATAGAAAGGGAAATGAATCACAAGAGAAGTGAACTACTAGTGCTAAGTATTCATCTACCGGTATAGCTCAGCAATATCCTTAAACATTTCCAGAAAACGGTTACAACAAGCCAAAGATACATCTAAGGAGAGGAAGGAATATTGACGTGTATATATCAAGACAAAAGCAGTCAACATTCCCAAATGCCATGACAGGTCTGCAAAGAAGTATCGTCAAAAGCAATGTTAAGAAGTGAAGTTCTCTCACTACATCTTCAGACAGGACTCAACAATACGAGCATGCATCTACAAAATGAAGTGAATTCCAATACAAATTTGACAAGTGCCTAAAGGGCTTCTACAACCAAGTTTACGTTAAATGGGTTGCATCTACAAGGAAAAGGAAGAAACAGAGTTCGAATATAGAAACAAAGAACCAAAACAGTCAACACTCCTAAGTACTGAGCGAATTTACAAACAAAATATCAAACTCATGTACAGAAAGGAGCTTTAACAAATTTTAAATGACGAGTCAGAGCTCAAAGGCCCGCTTTAGAAGGAAAAAGACTGAACCCACAAAATATTTTCAAATATTTTACTTGATATTTCCATGTTTCAGAGTTGCAAAGTAAAACCCGAGCTCAAAAGGAGTGATAAGAAAATAGGTAGCAGAACTTACCGAGGTGAAGACAAGTTAACGAGAAAAATGGTGGCAACTTCCCTCTATAGGCTCGTGTTGAGCTCATTGACAACTATCAAAATCACAAAATCCAGACACAAAGACCGAAGCAGAGATTCATCATATTCCATGAAGAGGATACAAAGCAGAATGAATAGATCTAAATGATCTATTAATCATATATGAAAGAAAGTCGAGCCACAGGAAACCGAACAAAAGAAATACCTCCAGGTTCATCAAAAAATGCATGCAACAGTCATAACCATGGCGTTGAAGACCTCTAGATCAAAATGTAGGCTCAGATACTTCCAATCTCCATGTTATTCGTCAAGAAATCACAGAGCAGAGAAATTTTTTTCTAGGGTTTCACCCACAAAATGAAAAAACTGAATGAAATGACCAAGTGCGAAGCCCAAGTGTATAAACCTTCCATCAAACTAGGGTTTCAAAACCCTAACCCACGGTTAAGGATCAACCGATCACCAAATGCCAAGTGGAGGATCAAACGACGATCAATAAACACGGGTTTCAAAGTGATAAGCCTCAGGTTAATGTCACCGACCGTAATTAATGTCAGGGTTCGAACCCTAACCATGGTAAAGAACCAATGGTGGTAGAGAAACCGAGTACCAAGATCAAGGGCCAGCAAAGATCGCAAAAAAAAACCAAGTTAACCGAGCCCAGTTAGGGTTACCACCGCCTAAGACCGCAAGGGTCGAGTCATCATAGAAGGGGGCCAGCCCACGTGGGCAGAGCAATAATTATTTGCCAAGACTTTACAAAGTCTAAAGTATGCATGCCCACAAAAATCAAATATCATTATATGCCAAAAGTCCGAAAAGGTAATATTTGTATTATGTGCCAAGGTCTAAGGGTGGCGAGTTTAATACATGGTGGGCTAGCCAAAGGGTGGTGCCCTTTATATTATACACATGCTAATGCCTAAGTCCACAAGGTGGCAGTATCAAACCATACGAACAAAGGTGGTCCCCACATGGGGTATTAAACCAAAATTTGCAAAGTGTCACTCATGTGACCATCTAGAAAAGTGGAGAAAATCAAAGCATGTATACATTGGAGGTGGTCCCCATTTCAATTTTATTGTGCAAATATTGCTAAAGGCTGCATCCTTTTGCCTACACACAAGAGATGATATTTTGCATGCCTTCACAACAGGACAGAACAGAGAAGATGACAAATTTGCATGTGCAAAGAAAGAAGACTTGCCTAGCAAGCAATTTGTAATTTTAGCAAATTATTCACCTTTCTTTCTTAAAAATAGAATAGTCAACTTCAGTTTGACTATATTGTATCTAAGGCTGATAATGCCTATTTTATTACATGCTCTAGTTTGTATTATTTTATTAGGATAAAATTAGGATACATGGGCGAGTACAACTTTTAGGCTATTTTTAGGAAGGGGGTGAACTTTTGCTATATATTGTGTGCTCTTGCAAAGCACAAGGGGGAATTTTTCAGAGATTTTTCCTAGAGAACTTTTGATATGAGTACTGAAGCAATTTCTACCAGTTTTTCCCTCTGAGTGTGAATTATTCTTGCCTTTCCAAGTTATTCTGCAGTCTTGTGTATGTCAATATTAATCTTGTGAATTAATATTCCCTGATTAATCACTTTACCCTGCTGCAAATTTACCATTTCCTGCTAAATCTTATTGTGCATATTAGCTTACTAGTGCGTTGTTGTGATTCTCCCTCAGCACAAATTAAGTGTTTTGCCCTTATTTCTGCAAAAAGTATTAATTGGTTCATGCACCTAAATAATTCTTCACAAATTAGTTGTGTATGTCACTCAGTCAAGTTATCATCTCAAATTTGGTGTATCACCTTAGTATTATTTAAATTTATAGTCATCTTTTGCCCTTAAACTCCCAAGAAAACTTTAGTTTAGTGAACACCAATAAGGAACCAACCTTTTAACCCCAGAGATTCACCTCAAAATAGGTATACCCACAGACATGAGGTGTCCCCATTGTATCTACGAGAGAGAGAGATCTATTGCAGACTTAGAAAACTTGCTGCCATCTCTTTGCTAGATGCAATTTCGAGAGATAACAATTTTTCACACACTTGGTGGGACCGCGAATTAGATCTGCATGCAAATCCTAGATTCTAGAGCAGATCAAAAGTAGATTTACAGTAAATAAAAGTTACTTTCGGGAGCAGAGCTGCAGCAAATTAATTCTAAAGATTCTACTATCTTTTGGTGACTCCGTAAAGCTAATTTCAGACTAGTATTACAGCATGTTCCATGTCTAAAGTGAATACAAGATCATTGGTAAGAGGAATTCCTCCTGAATTTATTTCTTTACCTTTGAATTCTGCTAGAAGGAGAAGGGTTGGTAATACTTTGCCTTATAACAGACTTGGTTTTGAAAACCCTCCTGATATTCCTTCACCGTGTATAATTTTTCAATCAATATCCCAATTTTTCAAATGGCTATTCAACCACCCAAAAATTTTGTGGCCTTCACTAATGACAGCCCATTAGTAATTCTAGTGTACCATGATATTCCCAACACTGCTTTGAAAATTTTGCCATCATTTATTGGTGAAAATCAAGTTACACCTCACGAACATATTAAATATGTTCAACCATATGTACAGTCCACAATATTACTCATGAAGACGTAGCTTTAAGACTTTTAATTGCATCTTTTAAAGGACAAGCCTTGCAATGGTACATAAATTTAGAAATTAGAAGCATAAGAACTTGGGATGAATTAGGAGAGAAATTGCTGGAACAATTCCAAGACAATTCAGATCATTTGTGCACGATAGAATAGCTATCTACTAGCAAGATCCCCTCATGAATATTTGTCTAGTTTCAACATTCATTTTGCTAGAACTTGGGAAAGAATCCCAGCAAGTGTTAAGCCTCAAGTTGATCATGCTTTCCTTTATTATCTAAGAGCTTTGAATAGTGATATTTCAACCATGATCCAATCCATGGGAGCTTTTACTCTTCCAGAGGCCTATGACATTGCTATAAAATTTGAAAACAACCTTATACAGGCTGGAAAGTTAGCACCAAGACCTACAATGCCATTTTTGGCAGATCTAGCTCCTATCCCACAACCTATTACAATCGTAGAGCCTACTGTTGTAGCCCCATCCCCAGATATGTTTAAAGCCTTGCAGACCATGGGAAATAAGCTGACATCAATTGAAAATAGGCTTACATTGCCTAATAGACCATATCAAGCTCCTTATCAGCAAAACCAACAGAATAGGCAACCTTACCAACAAAATCAGAATTATAGGCAACCGTCTCAACAAAGACATTTGGTTCTAATGTTCCTAGTGCATCTAACGCTTTGGTTCTAGTTAATATGGCTACAAAAGAGTGGTGCCAACCTTGTAATTAGCCTCATCAAGCTGTAAATTGTCCAAATGCTTTCCTAAACCTGAATCTTGTTGCACAACCTCAATCTGAAGCATTATTCATGCCTCAAATGGAGGGTGGGTAGTAAGAAAGTCATGTTCAGAAAACACCTGAACATAATTTGGTCATCTTTAATGAGGAGGATTTCATTGTTGTTACCACTAGAGCTCAAGAGAAAGCTACCAAGAATAAAAAACAACAAAACAGACCTGTGCTGCCCACTATTACTAATATATCAACATCTACAGCCTCGAAACCATCCAACAGTCCTACTATCCCTCAAAAAACAACAAGTGTTGTAGCTGGTAAAGAGCAACAAAAACAACTTCAACCTGATCCAAGAAGATTGTTTATCCCTCAGATATCCAAGGTGCTTGAAGTAGAATTAGTTTTTGCTAAGGCTTATGCTAAAACAATTGAATCTATCTCTAAGATGGTTACTTCTTTTAATATTGTTGATGTGATGAAGAAGCACAATGTTAACATCTTAATGTGGGATGCTTTATGCATTCTAGGACAACAGGATTTACTCCCCCATGAACTAGCTAAACTACAGATTTCTTTAAAAATAACAGTAAAGGAAGTTCATAATATAGATATGGTCCTTGGAACACTTGATTAAGATCACGTAAAGGATGTTAGATGGATGGTTCAAAAGGTTTTGAATAGTCATGACATAAAGAATCCACCACCTTTTTATCTATCCCTGATTATTGGAAAAAAATTAGTTCATAAGCGCATGGTGGGCGGTGGTGCTAGTAAGAGAGTTTGATTATGCCAAAGTCAATTGCTGAAAAATTAGGTTTGCAGTATGAGCCAATAGAAAAAAGTGTTCTACAGCTTGATGGGACTGCAACCAATACAGTTGGTATAATCAGAAATTTGGAGGTAACGTTACATGCTTGCCCAAATGTTTCCATTTTGCAAGATGTTACTGTTGTGGATTTACCTCCATATTTTGCTTTGTGCCTATCTAGAGACTTTACAACAAAAATAGGAGGTTACCTCTCTTCTGATTGGTCTTTCTTATTTTTCACTACACATTATGGCACTAAAGCTACCATCAATTCTGAGCCATTGGCTAGATTTCAGATTGAGCCTCATTCACCAAATGTAGTGGCAAATTATTCCACTCTAGATCAATTTGATTTTGATGATGTAGCTTAGATTACAACACTAGAAGGTGTGTCTAACATGTTTATGGATGAGAAAACAGTTGAAGAACACACTCATGATCCTTTTAAAGAGGTTGAAGAACATCTTTTTGGTGTATATTGCATGCATGAAGAAAATGCAATAATTCTCTTGCTGTCCAAAACAGAAAATTCAATAGAAGGGATTTGGAAGCTTCAGTTTGATGGAGCTAAGAATAAGAAGGGGCAATGAGTAGGTCTAATGCTCACTTCCCCAAAAAATGAAAGGTATTTTACATCTCCGAGTCTTTAATTTTTGTGCACTTTGTGGGATGAGTTGGGCACATCGACATTTGGGTGGAGGTTTGGAGAGGTCATTGATGCAAATCATGTTAATTTCAAATCTCAGAGGTGGTTTTAAGAGCTGTGGAGGTAAAGGTCCAGGTTATTGAGTAGGCAGTGAGGGAAGAGCTGTGGGAATGGGTGTTGGTGAAATGGGGTCATCATTGTCAAAGTTTTCTTTAGGAGAACACAACTGGATAAGGATAGTTTTCAAAGCCTTGTAGTTCTCCACATCGTGTCTTGGAACATGATGGTAGGTGAAAATTTTTAGTGTCATCAAACCATTTTGGCTTGGGTTTGAGAGGGTCGTAAGGTCGAGAAGTGGTAATGTGATGACGAAGTATTAAGGAGGTTGGTTAAGATTTTGACATAGGACCCTATTAGTGGGTCACAATGGGAAGTGAAAGTGGGTTTGCATGTAGGTGTGGCTGATTGTTGAGGAACAATCTTTGCAGGGGGGAGTGGGTCGAGCTATGGTTTTGGGTCCTAGCGTGGTCTTTGGTGTTGGTCATACTTACGGATAGGGGTATAGTAGATGAAGAGACGAGAAGGGTGTATGGTTGTTTTTACTACCTTATTGGAGGTAATATGATTTTTGTCTTTGAGTTGCACCTTCTTGGGTAAAGGTGATTTGGATGTATGAGATCTAGAAGGAAAAGTGGATGGGGAAGAGGGTGAGCTACCCACAGGTATACAGAGGTGTCTTTGTGAAGGTAGATGACACGGGTCGTGAGGGTGTGAGGAAAGAGGCTGAAGTGTAATGGGTAATGAAGAAGTAACCGATGGTATTAGAGGAATTGGTGGTAAAGATCTGCAGTGCAGTGTAAGTTATGTGAGGCACTTGGGTATGTTAGAGGTTTGCGAGGAAGGAATGGGCCATTGTGTTTTTGGTTTTCTTGATGGGTGGAGGTCTCTTAACCGTCTTTGGGAGGTTGAGGTCCTAAGATGGACAGAAAGGGTGAAGGTGATGAAGGTGTGACTGGCACAACTGGGGTATGAGTTCTATGGGCTTGGTTATTCTATTTGGGTGTCGGAGTAGGTTTGGTGTTGACTTTGGAGGATGCAGATAAATCTAGTTTGATAGGTGGATGAATAAGGCTGGTGGTTGGGGTGACCCCTAAGGTAGTAATATGTTTAGTCAAGGAAGATGATGTAAGTGTGGGTTTAGATTTAGGTGTATGTTGGGTTATGGGTAAGGGTGTGTGTTGAGATATGTTGGGTGTCGTGGAAGAAGTTGTGATAGAGGGGGTTATGCTTGGTTCAATTAGCTGAAATATTTTTGGGTAGATAGTGGAAGTGTCAGCAAGTGACATCTGCATTTGCGTTGAGACAGGAAGTAGAAGACACCCCCAAAGTAAAGCTCTATCCACATAATCTAAGTGATTAACTAAGTGTGAGAATGACACATCTATAGGTGAGGTTGATGAGGACCTAACGGAAATTCCTGTAAAATGTGTCTTAAAGACGGGAATTTTCTAGCTTCAGCTTATGTGGGTAAGAGAGCCGAAAATAAGTCTATAGGATCTTGGGTAACTAATGGAGAATGGTCACCTAAAGATAAAGGCATTTCTACTAGATCTTTGATGGGTGGAGGAGCTGATGGGTGCTCTTCTGTAGGTGGGGGAGATGATGGGTGCTCCTCTTGTGGGTGGAGGAGATAAACAAGTATCCTCCATGGACTGAAGAAGTACTGTGGGTGACGGTTCTCTAGGTGGAGAAGCCAAAGGTGAAATAGTCTTGATATTAATGGAAGGCTCCTCCACAGGTGATGAAGGAGGTGGAAGATGTTCCTCTATAGGTGGAGGAATAGGTGAGGTGGGTTCAAGTGCAGGTGGAGGAATTCAGGCTAGGATTTCCTCTATGGAAGGAATATGAGGTAATTGGGCAGCATCAGGTGTATCACTAAAAATAGCATGGACCTTGCAGGGTATGGCTATCATGAGTCAAGGTTTCTCTGGTTTGATCAGAAGAAGGGGCATGATTAGGAAAAGGTTTCTTGAAGATATGTAGGTTTTGATTGGCAGGTGTGTTAGGATTATCCAAGGTTAGCTCGCCTTTCTCAAGCATTTCTTGGACAATGTTTTTGAAGGTGATGCAATTTCCGTCAATATGACCCTTTACTCGATGGTAGTTGTAGAAGTCATGCTCTTTATACCATGCAGGTGTGGGGTGAACAGGTCAAAACTAGTGTGTTGTTTTATGGGAGGAAGGGTGATGGCCCCAGATTTAATGATATTTTCTAAAATAGAAGAATAAGGTTCCCCAATTGGGGTATATTTCTGTTATTCCATCTGAATTGAAAAGTTTGAATGGGTGAGAGATTAGATGAGGGGCTAGCCTGATTTGATGGATGAGCTGGGCCAACTTTGAGTACCATTGCGTTAGCAGTTCTCCTTGGCCTTTGAATAATTGTTTTGTGGTTTTGAAGAAGAAGAGGTATCATTTGAATTGAATTCGAGTTCTTATTGCGTAATTGAATTTTCTTTTCTTCAATGGCCCAAATCTCTAGATTTCGTGCCATGGTGAATGCTTTGTCAAAGGTTCTGAAATTTTGGACCCTACAGGTCGATGAGATATGCATAGCACAAGCCTATGTGAAAAGGTTCGATGAGTTCAGTTTGCAGTAGTTGGAATGTGAATTGATTGATTAGGCTTTGCCAACGAGCAACAAAATCTATGATAGATTCATCATCATACTGGATGCATAGAGTATAGGTCATCATGGTAACCTTCTTAACGATATTAATGGAGAAGTGATCCAAGAAGGCTTGGGCTACCTGATTAAATGAGAATATAGAGTGTCTAGGCAACCCACTATACCAATCTAATGCGGGTCTAGTCAAAGACATGGGAAAGGTCCTCAAGAGTAAAGCATCATCATGGGCGATCAGATAACACCCATGTTTGAAAGACCACAAATGTTGTTGTGGGTCTTCTTTGCTATTGAAATGGTTGAATTTAGGCATTTCCCAATGCATGGGATATGGATGGATAGGAATGGATGGATGTATAGGCTCATTACAAATCTCATCGTAGGTGAGAGTGTTGCGGGAGCCAGAAACCGATGCCTCCAATGTTTGCATCTTGTCCATCATTAACTTAATTAGGTTGTTGGTAGGTTGTGATGGATGGGTGACTCTTGTAGTGTAAGAGGTTGGTGTTGGGCATATAACGGGGTGACATTGCAATATATGGTGCTCTTTATATAGGTAGATTGAGAAGAAGGTAGCGAAATAGGGGGTACATACCTAAAGTGAATAATAGATGAAACAAGAGGCTTCTGATAGTACGTATATGGAGGTGTAAGGGTCATGGTGACCCTAGTGGAAATGGGGGCTAAAGATTATGGAATAGAAAGGAAAAAAATTTGAAAAGGGGAAGGGGTCAGCGACACGGGGGTGGTAATGTAGCTACGGGTATATGCAAGATAATAAGGGTGGATGAGGTTGTGTTCTGGGTGGTTGGCGAAGGTAGAGTGGATGTGGCAGTGTAATAAATGTGGCGAGATGTAGCGGTCATAGTAGGTATAGGGCCTAGCGGTGAAACGAAATGTGGCAAAGTAGGTGAGGGTAGCACAGAGCCATATGGGGCTGACACGGGAGAGAAGGAACGAGAGTCGGGGGATAGATACGGGCATTCCGTATATCAACTGACCCAAGGCATATCAAGTGGATGAGTGGGAAAGATAAAACTACAAGGTGGCAATATTTTGGTCAAGGAGTTGTGTGAACTCCTCGTCTCCAGTGGTAATAGTGATAGGTTTGGTAGGATCCATGGGTGATAAAATAGAAGGTGGTGAAGGACTAAGGGGGAGTGGTTGATGATTGATGTGGAATATGAGGGCATTCACTTGGCTTCGGGTCAACACCATGTGAATAGGTACTGATCACATTGGACTATTTTATGTAAATGACACAGAAATATGGTAGAGATTGGAGAAATAGGTGGGAGTAGGTGGATTAGGTACCAAATGCCAGTTGGAAGATTTACAGAGGCTAACTAATGCTGGTTAGTTAAATTGATGCAGTCAGGAGTAAGCTGCTCTTGTCATCTCTGTGGAAAGTGGAAAGTTGGTCAAAAACAAGGTATAAGGCCAATTTTTCCAGGTATGCTAAATATTGATGAGACTTACCAAGTCAATGGATATGATAAGAGTGACAGAGACTCTAAACAGCTAATGAAGGGGAATAGGTGTCCTTTTGGGTAGATTAACTAAAAGAACAGAGGCTGATCTTTGGTTGGGTGAAACTGATGATGGTCAGAGGGTAACTAATGAAGGTCACTGGAATGACACCGGTTAATGTGAAATTGAAACAATAATGAAGAAATTATGGTTGTGAGTTAAAATTAATGTGGAATCAAACCCAGAATCCTGAGAATGATGGGAATATGGTCTAGGCACACTCAGATGAAGCTGGAATACACCAACTGTGATGAGGAGCGTGCAAGGAGAAACAAGAAAAAAATGAAGAATGAAATCCTCTCACCTCAAAACGTAAGCCAAGTAGAAACACTAAGAAAAATATGATCCTAAGAGTGATTTTTCTATTATGTTTGTTTAGCTTATGCTATTTAAGGACTAACTCATGAATTGTAGAATAAATTTTTTTGGTGAGGATGGCTTCCTACGAAGAAGGAGATCTACAAGGAGAGGTTTCAGGTATGTTATGGTGGGGCGGGCCATCCTCTGATGGGGTACTAGATAGAGATAACCAACGAGGTGGCCACTGTGCCATGATCATGTGATCACCTACAACTTCTTGTGGGTGAGATGTTGTTTAAGAATGTGTATATATATTTTATTTTGTGCTTTCTACAATTCGTTTGTCAACCATCAGCTGGGAATGACTTCCAGTGTATAGGTTGCCCTTAATTAATGTGAGTTAATGCAGAAAAGTAGAATGAAATGCAATAATTTTTAAACCCAAATCGAGATGTAGAATTTAATGCCACAAATAGATGAACAAGAGAAGGGATGCTCTTTCACTAATGCAATACTAATGAAAGGGAAGAAATGTTCGTTTTAAGCACCAAAATATGATTGCTTTTAGACAATAGAAGAGAAGAAGATTCCATGGGAGAAAGTTTAATGTAAGAACTTTTTAGAAAAGAAACAAACATACAATGTTTTCACCTAGAAATAAAGGAATGCAAAGAACCCGAATGGGTCCCACCAGCATGCCAAAATGTTTCACTGATTCTAGAGCGTTTCTACCAATGTTGTGAAACAAATAAGGGTAATGTGTTAGGAGGAATACACTGTAGAAATTTTGGTTATAGGTTGTTGTGTGCGTATGACTTCTAAATCCACAACTGATCATGAGAAATTCCTTTTTCTTGGAGAAACTACCTGAAATGGAACACAAGACCACCAAATAAAAGTTAAACAATATATGCAATGGACTGCCTAGCATGTGCTAGATCCAGGAAGTGTGATACTTTCTAGGCGGTACATCAATCCACTGTTTAAAATAACTTAATGTTGATAATAAAGGAAATCCTACTATAGTTAAAATGATTTAGGTATCTCATTCATCTACAATAAGAAAATTCATTCACAATAGGCTAAGCTATGACTGAATTTGAAGGTCAATGTCTTGGTCGTGGTCGAAATCTTAGTCGGTGAGATTCAGGTGGTTTTGGGTATTTGGTGGAATTTTAGGAGCTCTGTTCTTGGTTTTTGGTAAAACACATAGAGACCGATGTCGGTTTGGTATGACCGGTATCGGTTTAGGCTAACCGGAAATGGTTGTGGGTAACCAAGGTCGGTATGGTTGGGGTAAAGGAAACTCAATAAAAACTTGGTTGGATGATAAATCTGAGGTTGGATGAAGATGGAAGGGTAATAAATAGATTCGTATGGATATGAGGTATGCACATGAATGATTAAGGTCCGGGTATGGGAAATGTAAGGGTGTGGATAAAAATATGGTCAAGTTTGCATGGAGGTAAATTATGGGGGAATGGAAATGAAAGTAGAAACTAGTAACAAATGTAAAAGGATCTACCAAATGATAAATGGATAAGTGTTAGTTAACAAAACTTACTATTTATACGAGCTTGATGCCTAGTTGGTAATGGTGGGTGATCAAATGGAATGAACTTGATGTAGTGTTGGCACTTCCATGGATGCTCCCTTGAAGGTAGATGGCCGTGTGATTGCTTTAGTCATTGGTTATGGTATACTAATGATGGTTTTGCTTTCTGCATTCTGGTTTTGTCACTTGTTACGAAAAGATGTGATTATCTCTCAAAGGTGTGCCAACCTCAAAATAAGGTTGTTTTTGGGATTAAATGGTAACCGACGATGATTTTGGCTTAACCGACGGTGGTTAAGGGTAACCGATGTCGATTAGGGTGGGATTTCCTAGGTTTACTAAACTAGGTAGATCCCCTTGATTTTCTAGGATCTCGTTTCGTTTACTCTGCGGTTAGCATGGAAACTTCCTTCTAATGGGTGGGAATGTGGTTAGAGGGAATGTAGGCATTGATTTTTAGGGTTTGGGTAGGTCTTAGTTAGTTATGGCAACTTACTAAGAATAGGTCTTAGGGTGAGGTGGCTTGATGAGGTGTCTAGGTGAGGTGGATATGTGGGCATTATCCCAATTAGGATATTTAAATAATAAATATGGTGAGGATAATGAATTAATTTAATTAAATTAATATTATAGTGGGGTGAAGGGGGCCATGGCTAGGTGGATGTGTTCAAGGTGTTTATTTAACGGGGGACTAAGGGGAGTGTGACCTAATTTTAGTATCTAAAATGGGACCATATAGCGATTGGGCACCCGTAGGTGCGTTACATGCCCGAGTTCCTGAGGACTCAACATATATGGCATGGGTCTCTGTGGGAGATGATGTACGAGGGAACCTAGGTAACATCTATTATTATTGACGAGAGTTCGATGAGATGCAGGAGAGAGATATCATCTAGAGGCCCTATAGGCACATACAATGGCTTGAGGATAGAGTGGATCTTGGTTTCTGTGTGGTATAGCACTTCCTTCATGGAAGCCGTAGCTACATTATAGAGATATAGAGGGTAGACCAGTGTTAGCGATGATTGGGCATGATTCAGGGCATCCCTCAGCCTGATATGTGGTATGCTCACCACGATGTAGAGAGATGGACCATGGGGCCGTGTATTTAGGTGGCTCGAGCTAGGGATAGTTTCTTACAGGTGGTACCATAGGTTTGGGCCCCTTCCTGTCAGTTAGAGATCCAGGAACCACACTAGATTACTTGGCATGGTATGCACCTGTCCGACACGACGATTGACTATACCGATGGGGCATGGGCGGAAGGTGTCCATCCACCCCTAGAGATCCCGTATAATAGTGATGAGGGTGATGACATAGGTGTAGGTTGTGTTAATGATCCATTTGATGGTTAGAGACATGATGATGGGGATGACTGACAAGGTCCAACTTAGGATCCTAGACAAAGAAAACATGAGAAAGGAAGGGGGCAGGCTCAGGGACAGGTTCAGGGTCCTAGGTCTAGAGTATAAGAGTAGGGATAGGTTCCCACAGTACCTTAGAGGTTTCCCTAGTTCAGAGGGGGATGAAAGGGGAAAACTAACTTCCTTATGACAAAAGATGCAACAGGTGGTAGCAAAGAGAGACCAGGCCCGAGATCATATTCAAGTTGTGATAGCTGAGCAGGACTAGGCGAGCCTAGGAAAGCTAGGGAGGATATGGCACTATACATTTTTAGTATATATGACAGATGGCCACCCAGATGGCTTAGGTGATGAGCTTATTACAGTAGTCCCGGACTTAGATACGAGATAGTGATAGCCAAGAGAGATTGACTTCGTGTAGAGCAAGAAGTAGGTTAGGACAAGGTTGCGCAACTATCGGTAGAGGTAGCATCCTTACAATGCAAATATGGGACAATGGTGACTGCATGTACCCACAGAGATTTGGTGACCACGGAGGGTAGATCCTCCTATTATCGGTCTTCATACTACGAGGTAGTTCCGGTGGTTAGCGGGAACTTGCCTATAGCCAACAAATCAAGTGGATTGACAAGGTTAGAGAGGCCTCAGACATCAGTGGAGTAGCCATGAGGGTAGCCTATAGGACCGCATGGTACATAGGTCATGGGTCCTCCCATGTCTTGTAGGACAACCGATTCAACCGAGGGTTCTAGTCAGCCATGACTCTCATTGTATCTATTGATTGTACTTGTGTTATTATATACATGCCTCTTATGAAGGTGTTATCATTTTTGACAAATGTATACAATGTACCTTTTTTTTATGTACACCTTTGATGAAGGCTTTAGCATTTTTTGATCGATGTATAGCATTTTTATGTACGCCTCTGATGAAGGCATTTATGAGTTGTGCCCTTTGATGGCCCATTTTGTATTGATGATGTATATCCTCTTTGAGACAAACATTTTATACCTATATATATGGACATTTTGATGTGGCACAATTGTTATGGGATGATGGATTTTATTGTTTTGATGATTGATTATATGGATTATGGATGTGTCATGATGTTATATGGTTTGGTTCCTCCTTTTGTATGTATCATGTTGTTGATGTATCACATGTGTTTTGATTTTTACATGATAGATCTGCAGATGATATCAATTGTATTGTTTATGTGATGTTCTAGATTAGTGGACGGGATGACATGATGATATTGGTGTGGGGGGATAGATTTTGATATTTTGCGATCCCTCTTGCCCCCATTTGATGATAGGATATGTGATGATTAGCTTAGCATCCATGTATGATGTATACTTAGCTTTTTATTTATATATGATGTATAGATTATGTTAGATGTGATAGCAAAACTATGTACATGCGACAAGTAAATGCTAACAAACCTAACCAAATATACAATGCTAACCAACATGAATTAACACAACTATGTACAAGCATGCAAAAAATCACTTCATATGTACAAGTAAAAATGAATCTAATCCAACCAAAAAAAGATCAATCTTATAAAATTATGTCTAAGCAACAAACTATATAAATTTACAAACAAGGAACAACTATACAAGCAAACAATGTACAAAAATAAAGCAAGAAACAAGAAAAAGTAAGTAAACTAAAGTTATGTTTTTGTAAGATTGTTTTGTGAAACACTTTTCTATTGTTTTTGTGTATTGTTTTTTTCTATTATTTTGGATTTTGATCATATTTGAATGTTTTTTTAATTTCAAACATATTTTAATGTTTTTGCAATTTTCAAATATATTTGACTATTTTTGTGATTTTCAAGGTTTTTGAAGCTATGCATAGGTAGCGAGAAACATGGATGCCCCTAGCGTTAGATGGAGAATATACAAGGGCATGTGCCACATGTTTATAAACAAGAAGGTGAAGTCATAGAAGTGCCCCCAATGTTAGATGGGGAATATACAAAGACCATCCATCCCTTCACTGATTTACAAGAGGAGAAAAAGTCTAATCAAGGCTTGACAGGATAGGTTCACAGGGAATCTTGGATGTAGGTGTGGAACTAGCCCTAGGTTGAGTAAAAGTACCCTTTAGATGCAAGATGCTTGTGAACAACGAATCCTTCTAAGGTGTTGGAAAATGGTTTTCACCAAGGGACCTATCCAACGTGCCACAATTGTGTGGTTTTCACATATGAATGACTTGCTTTCTATTTTTCTTTTTCTCTTATTTTATTTTTATTTTTTATTTTGATCTTTTATTTTTATTTTTTTTTTTTTTAAATTTTTGCGCTATGTTTAAGCATAGAAGCGCTTGAGGTACATGGAATTCATAGGCTCACAAAGCTCATCGCCATTGGGATGGGAAAGTTTGTATGCTCTGTTCCATGTTTTACTACAATGACATAAGGTCCTAATTAATGTGGTTCAAACTTTTCTTTCTTCTCTCTTTCTACCCTTGTGTTGAACTGATTTTCTTTCATGACCAAATCTCCAACCTCAAACTGATGAGGTATGATGCTTTTGTTATAGTTTTTGGATACCTGTTCTAATACACCATGAGATGGTTAAGGGCACAGATGTGATTTTCATCCAGGAGTTATAATTCTGCCAGCTTGGCCACTCTATAATCCTCATCCCTGTCTAGATAATACCTAAGAGATATTCTCAGGGAAGGAAGATCAATTTCCAATGGGATGATGGATTCGGTTCCAAATACTAGGGAATAGGGTGTCACACCGGTAGGAGTGCGAATGGATGTCCTATAAGCCCAAAGGGATGGGTGAATTTGCAAATGCCAGTTGTGACCTATCTTACTCACCATCTTTTCCATGATTTGAACCAATATTTTGTTAGTGGCTTGCCTGCCCATTACCTTGAGGATAATATGGCGTAGACCACTTTAATTTTATTTTAAATTGATGACAAAGGTCCTTCACTATCTTTTTGTTGAATGATTTGGAATTGTTAGTAACTATGGCCATATGAATGCCATATTGTCAGATAAGGTGATTCATGATAAACTTTGAAATCTGAGCACCTGTAACATAAGTCAAAGGAACAGCCTCCACCCACTTAGTGAAATATTTCGTAGTTGTGATGATGTGGGTATGGCCATCAGATGAGGTAGGGGTGAGCTTCCCTATTAAATCAAGTCCCCATTTATAAAATGGCCATGGGGTTGTGATAGGTTGTAATGGCTATGATGGTGCATGGATGAAATTTCCATACTTTTGACATAACACGCACTTCCTCACATAGTTGTAGTAGTCTATTTCCATAGTAGGCCAATAGTATCCTACTCTCAATAATTTCTTAGCTAGAACCATTATATTTGTATGGGCACCACACACCCCTTCATGTACCTCTTTGATTTCTTGGATTAACTTTGTTACATCTAGACAATGCAATAGATTTCTATCGTAGTCATGACAATAGAGCGTATCTCCTAAGAGGGTGTAATGGGTTATCCGGTGGATAAGGCTTTATTTTTGGGCCCGGAGATGTCGGGAGGGAAGATGTTGTTTTTAAAATGAGCAAAGATATGTGCATACCATGGGAATAGGAACCAACAACTTCACAAGCCAAATAAGATTTTGGCATGTCATACATAGGTGGCGTAGATTCTCAACAAAGAATGGCATATCATTACTCTCTGGAGGAATTCATAGCATCAAACCCACGGTTTCCATTACATCTACGGAGAAGTTCGTGCTCTTAGGATCTATTTGAATGTAATACACACAAAATATTCTTTCAAAGTTTCCACTAGTTTCTTATAGGGGATGAGATTTTCATCCTTGAATTTGTATTCATCATTGACTTGTTTAATGATCAATTGTGAGTCACCAATGAACTTAACATGATGGATATCCCATTTGATTGCTAGCTTCATCCCAGCGATGATGAGCACGATATTCTTCAATATTATTTGTACAAGGAAAATGAAGGCAAAAATCCTAAGGTATAGGGTGCATCGACACTAAAATTTTCCTCCGTAATTTCTATTTCATTAATGTATGTATTAAGAATAGGATGTTGTTAAGTATAATTAGTAATAGCGTCGATAGAAGATAATGGCGCCTGGTCAAGATGCTGTCTTGCCAATAATGTGGAGTACGGTAATGAGTCAAAGTACAATAGGAATGTTGTAAAAGTAAATATTTGTCGTAAGTGGTCCGGTAATGTTAAAATGTCAAAGTTTGGGTAATTAGAGAAGTAGGGTCTACGTGATTAGGAATTAGAAATATTATATTGGTAATAAGGACAAGGAGTGAGGTCATAAATATTTTGTATATTTTATTTGTAAAAAGTTTAAAAATGTGGAACCCATGTAAAATGATAAGGTTTATCTTATCTTAAAAGATAAGCTTACATGTACAGATAAGAGTTAAGGTATGGAATATGATTCGTCAGAGTGGATTTCTTATCCTATCTTAGAGATAAGATGGATAAGTTTGGAATTTCTATAAATAGAGAGGCCACCCCCTCATTTAGCATAGAAGGAAGTAGTGAGAAATATTGCGGGAAGTGTGCGAAAGAAGCCATCGGTTTAAAGGTGTGTTGAAGAAGACATTAAGAGGTGTAATTGTAAAGTTTCTCCCATAGTCTTGGTGAAAGGAAAATGAAATCAATAACACTTGAAGTACCTCATGGGTGAGATTATATGATTTCATGTTAATATTATAATTTATTTTGATATTTCAGATTTGTCATCATTACGTCTTATCATAGTCGATGGTATTCTTGTGTTATGTTGTTGTTTTGTTTCTAGATTACATCCACCAAACTAAAGGCTGTGCATTAGTAAATAATCATAGCACAAGGAGCTCCTGGTGAAGAATTATCATAGTGCCGGATTGGTGTTGACAGTCGCCTAAAGGAGTAATTTATACCACACTTGCCTCGAACCATGAAAAGTGAAAGATCCATCAAAGTGCACTTGCCACATGACATATTCCTTAATATACATTAATGAAGCATATGGTAGATCTAGATTCACAGGATCTATTCACGGTAATGGTGATTTTGCTAAGCGATCGGTGAGCACTTGTCCATTAACCAAATTTTGGTGTACATACTCAATGTCAAATTCACTTAGCAGAATGATCCAATAAGCCATTCTTCCTATAAGGGTGGGTTTTGACAACAGGTACTTGAGCAGGTCAACTTTGGATATAAGCTTAGTTTTAGTATTCCATAGGTAATGGAAAAGTTTTGGAAGGACTATGTGGATGATATCCTCAGGAAATGTTAGGGTGATCTGCTCTCGTTTTGGATTTCCCGATGATATCATCCACATAGTCCTTTGTGATGTCATGAATCATATCATGGAAAATCACAATCATTGCCCTTTGATAGGTTACACCTGCATTTTTAAGGCCAAAGGGAATTACCTGATAACAGAAAGTCCCCCAAGGTGTTATGAAGGTTGTCTTGTGCTGATCTTCATTGGCTATTTTGATTTGATTATAGCCTGAAAAGACATCCATAAGAGATAATATTTCATATCTTACAGTTGAGTCAATAATCATATCAATATTGGGCAATGGGAAATCATCTTTTAGGCACACCTTATTGATTTCTCTAAAATTTGTACATACTCTAATCTTGAAAGGTTTCTTTTGCATGGGAACTATATTTGATATCCATTCTGAGTAGTCAATAGGTCTAATGAATCCTGCTTCCAAGTAATCTTTATAGCTCTTCTTTAACCAACATGAGCTACCCCCTGGATGTATTTTTCTAAGTTTCTATTTCATGGGCTTGGTGTCTCGCATGCACAACTATGGATCCAAGCTTGGCATATCCTTATACGACCATGTGAATATATCTAAAAATTCCCACATAATAATGGTGAATGTATTTTTCTCCCGTCTTTGAGATTGAAGCTCCCACTTGACTATCTTTGGGTTTTCTTTTGTTACAATATTTACATCAATGGTTTCTTCTACTAGCAATTTTGACAAATCCTCCATATGCGTAGGATCGGGAGGAAGGCTGATATCTTCTTCCAAGGGTGTCTCTACAAGATTTTCACCATTGGCGTGGTCAATTTTATTATCCATTAATTTTTTCACATGTTTGTCGGAGTAGCACCTCAAAGATGTTCTTACTGTGTGACTTGGAATTTAATTTTTGTTGAGGCTTTTTGTTGGAACTTTTTCCCTCACTTTTTGTGAAGTTTTGTTGACCATGAAGCTCTTCTTCCTCTCTCGAAGTTAGCACAGTATCTAAGTCAATGTAGAAACCCTTCTTATGGTCTCCAATCAGAATTTTATCCCGAATTCCCATGAATTCCGCAATGGCCTCATCATTTTCAAAGAGGTCCAGTGGTACATGACGTTGTTGGTCCCATTCGACAAGGAAAGGGTAAACAAGGTAAATTTTAGGTTTAGTGGGGGTTAAGGTAAGGACAACGGTATCCATGAATAGGTTCGTGGAGGCAAGATCCTCGTATTGGCTATAATGGGAATCTATGTCATTGTCTAAATAATCAAATCTATCTTTACGTTGAATAGGTAGCACCTTGATCATTAGGGTGCGATCCATAGGGTCAAATGTTGATACCGTATCTTTATGTCTTGAAATGTGGGAGAGGAACTAGTTCTCTCGGTCCTTTCTCATTCTTTCCGCATCCTAGACCCTTGTAGCCCATAGAATACATCATTTGGATAGACTTCTCATACTCAGGGATTTAGTAGCAAGTTGGTTGAGTATCTTTTGGGACTCAAGTCGTAGGTGGGTCCAACAATTTCTCTTCATTGAGTAAGCCCCTAGGTAAAAATGACCCAATAGTTCACTCATATCTAGGCCGTCTGAAATGATAGTTAGGTCACCTCTAGTTTTAGATGAAAATGATAGGTCCAAAACCAAAAGAGCTTGTTGCACATTATATTCTCCACAATCGTATTCCGTAACCTTCATTTCCCATGAATTAGAAGGAGAATTCGATGTAGAAGCTTTACGGGTGCAAGAAATTAGGAATTTGACTCTACTCATGATTCCATGGCTTTGAATTGAAGAGGAACAACTATATCAGTAGAGGGACACATATAAGCACCCTTATGTGCAAAACTATTGAGAGCTCTATAATGAGTGAAGGGCTCTGGATCTCCTTGTATTGTGACAGTGTGTCCCTTGTGTTTCAATTTGATGTACTGATGGAATGTTGATGGTATGGCTTGCATGGTATGAATCCATGGTCGGCCAAGAAGCATATTATATGGAAGTTCCAAGTCTAAGACATGAAACTTCATTTGATGAAAATTTGGTCCTACTTCCATTGACAATGTGATTATTCCAGTTGATTCCCGCTCCACGTTGTCGTAAGTGGTTATGGTAATAATATGGGACTCTAGATCTTCTTTTATATGTCCCAGTTTCTTAATTAGTTTTAAAGCACATATATTCATCATTGATCGTTGTCCACAAGCACCCGTTTTATCTTTTGGTAGGTAAAAATACCTCAATATATAGGGGAAGATTATGTGCAAGATCTTGAATAGGGATCTCCTTATGATTAAAGGATATGTACTCAATTGGGAAATGTTTTCCACCGTAGCTTGAAGATGCGAAGGGTCTACTTCTAGTGGCACTCGACCTTTGAATATTTTTCACAAGATGTCCTTATATACATTTGATATTTTAAGAAGATCCAAGATTGAAATCTTGGCAGATGTCTTCTCAAGTTGTTCTAATAGGTTGTACCTACCATCTTGCAGGGTCGACGGAGAGGGTTCGGGAATCATGAGGTGGGCACACCTTGTTACCGCAATGTAATCCTTTCCCTTGATCCGAATGGTATTCACATGGTCATTAGGAGAGCGGATACATCCAATGAGAGAATCATAATGATTATTGTCATTCTTGGTATATAGATAATTTTTGCTTTGTAACTCTGGGATGACTCTCCTCAATCCAAATTTTTCTCATTTGACTTACCATGTTTAGGGAATGGTTCTTTGAATATTCCCATATTTTTGTTTGGTGTCTGAGTTTTTTCTGGGGTGTCAACTTCTATCTCCCCATTGTCAATGAGATATTGGATGTAGTGACGAAGTCATAGACATTTGTCTATTTTGTGTCCCTTGACATGATGTAATTCACAATAGTCATGCTCTTTGTACCATGATGGCTTTGGAGCATTGTCATCAAAGGGTTGTGTCATGGGATAAGTCACCATGTGAGTTGCATCCAATTGCTTCAATATTGCAGAAAAAGGCTCATTAAGAGGAGTGAATGTTCTACATTTGGGTGGTGGTTGAATAGGTCCCTTGGTCAGTTAAAAAGGTTGACCAACCTGAATCATTTGTACACGTTTGGAATCTATGATCTCGACTCCCACCATGTTCTTTTTTAAAAAATATTTTTGGATTTTTCGTGGGTTTTGCATTTTGGTTATCCTTAGAGTGTGATTTAATGGTTCCTTTGGCAATAAGGGATTTATCTATTTGAATTCCCTTTTCAATGACCTCTTCAAAGGTGTGAACACAATGCATTTATAGATGAAAAGTGATGTCTAGGTTTAGATTGGGCACAAATATAATCACAAACAGCTTTTTTAGGGAATACGTAAGGGAAACGTGGCTATCCCTCTCCATCTTTACAGGAAGCTAGCGAATGTCTCGTTGGGGCATTGTTTAGTGCCACACAAGTCCACCATGGTTATGTCACTTTCTATGTTGTATGAGAAGTGTCGTATAAACCTTTCTACCAATTCAGGCCATGTGAAAATAGACCCATGAGGTAAGCGAGTGAACCATTCCAAGGCTTGGCCCCTAGACTCTTTGGAAAGAGTTGTATGAGGTAATTGTTGTTATAGGCAACTTCTTGGCATGCCATGTAAAAATCCTTCACATGATCTTGTGGGTCACCTTTCCCTCTATATTTTTCAAATTTTGGCATATCGAACTTCTTAGGGAAGGGTTGCAATGTCATAGTTTTATCAAATTAATGGGGACATAGTTCTTTGTATTGATATTTTATGCTATTCCCCACAGTACTCTCTTGGAGGCTTGTAAGTGTCACTTTCATAGATTGCATTTCTTATGTGAGTAATTTTTCTTTAGTAGGAGAAACAGGGATATATATGTGATTGTATTCCATATTGTCTCCTCCTTGATTGTCCATGTGAAGTTCACTAATTTTGACCTTAGGTTTTGTCTTTTGTACATTCTTGTTTGTTTCTTTTTGTACATGAGATGTTAACAAAGCTAATTGTCGACTAAGGTTACAAATTTGTTTGTTGAATAATGACTTATTCTTCAAGAGGTTCCTCTTCTTCTTCATGACGCGGAGGTTGTTCAACATTTTCATGTTCTATTCTGACTTTACGTGGTACTTTAATGAAAGGCATTCTATATCCCACTACATTATCATTTCCCACGTTAGAGGTAGAAGCATGTCCATGTGTTAAGATATCCTCCATGTTAATGAGAGGTTTCTCCTCGTCATTAGTATCATTTGTAGGTGGGATTATCTCTTTTTCAATAGGCATTATATATCCTAACTCCACCACTCATGCTAGTACCCGATCTTTGTTTCTAAAAAGGAATTCATCTAACAAGGTGGGTTTGAAATCAAATTCCACGTGTGGTGATTCTAACTCGTCACCGCTATGATCTATCATTTCTTCTACTTCTTTCTCTGTAGAGAATAAAGGCCCAAGATCATGGCCAATAAAGGGATTTGACCCTTGTTTGTTTGAGGTTTCCCAAGTTTACATTTTCTTGCTTCCAAAGCCTACTTTTTGAGCCCTAATCTTGTTTTAGGGGCCATGACGTGTAATAGTTTCACTAAGGTGTCTATGAATGTGTTCAAAGATTTTATCAAACCTAAGTGAAAAAAAAGAATGTCAAGAAATCAAGGTATATTATGAATGTCAAATAACCAATGTGACACAGTGATTTCTCTTAAATGAACGAGTTAATAGTGACAAGAAAGATTCAATCACACAATGTTTAGTTTCAAACCAATCAATCAAATGAAGCACTTCCTAAATTTATTTTCAAAAAGGTAGTTGGTGTTGTAAGATGATTAAAAAATGTCCCTACTTATGTCGAGTTCAAAGAAATGAACAAGGTGTAAGTAATAACAAGAAGTTAACGTGACCTCCAAACAAAGTATACTAGAAGCAAGACCAAATCCAATCAAGACCTATATTCCAAAAAGTGTCGAGTTATGATTGTGAGTGACACAAAAATTTCTCCAAGATATGTTAACCAAACTTTGCCAGAAAGTAAGGTATTGATATCAAGATGATATTGATATAACAAAAATAAGTGGTCACACTTAACACTTTCCAAAATGAGGTAATAATTGGAATCAAAATAAAGTGATAGTATAACTAGGAATTGTTAAAGTGTATATAGCGTAACATCACATTATAGATATTTAGGTCAAGTTTACAAGAAACAAGATGTAAATACCAAAATTGTAGTGACACAATGTAAACAAGATAACCGTTCAAACGAGAATCAAAGTGATGAAAAATCCTAACTACGATGACGATCTTGACTTGGGTATCAAGATCAAAAAGGCTAACAACGATATAAAAATGTCTCCACACTTCAGATGTTTAACAACTCAAATGCAAACATGGATGAGTGTAAACACACAAAAAAGTGGTGAATACAATCAATTAGCAACACAAGGGTAGTCACTCTTCTTCTGATAAACAAAGTGTCAAAATAAAGTGAACGAAGTAGATCAATTGGTGTTGAAAAATGTTGGCCTCACTTCGGATGAATTTCACCTCACCTTAGGTCAAGTGAAAAACTAAGCAAATGTAACACTTCACATGTTTCATGATGAACAATGGCTCTCAACTCAAATTGGCTTTGATATGGTCCAAGTTGGCTCATGGTCAAAGATAGATTCCTAGGTGGTTAACTCAACTAGGTGTCACAAGTCATCTAAGAGCCAACTTGATTTACCAAGAAAAGTCACACTGACTAATTCTTGGAGTATCTCGACTTTACTTTACCCCCTTAAAGCACAGAAGGAAATAAATGTTTCCATCATGTACTCTCACTGGGTTGTGATATGGATGACTTGTGATGCTAAATCTCACAAATGGTAATACTAGTCAAGTAGGTTGTGTAGAACACTTCTCGTTTCATCCACAAGGTTCCTTATTGCATGGACTACTTTGGGGTTCCTAGGATCACCCCCATTGTTGTAGCTTAAGGCTTATGCCAAAGGGGTTATGTGATAGTTTTAATTGGATGGGGCGTACCCTTATCCGAACCTGGAAGTAAAGTGTGATGATTGTGGTGTGTTTTTAATCTTGGTTTAATTAGATGTGGTTTGCTTGAATTCCTTTTGGCAACCTACACGGAAACTGTATTAGTAGTTTAGTTTTGTTTCAACTCCACCTTTCTTTGACAAGCATTTTTGGTTCTACACAACAGATTAGTAATTTTCCATAAAAAGAATAAACATCATTTCTAATTCTCAAGATCATCCTAAGACACAAGAGAAGAGCATACACGATGTAAAATCCAAGAAAAAAAATGGAAACACTTAGTTCAAATGCAAAATATATTCATCTTTGCTTAATTTGGACATTCTACACATTTTCAAAGAAATAAAAGATATAAGAATCATTTCGATTCCCAAGATCACCCTAAAGGATGTGAGGGAAGATCATACATGACCTTACTCTTATAATTAAGCATGCAAGGTTTATCCAATGTCTAGTCTAGAAAAAGCATGTAAACATACCCATGCAAAAATAAGAATTAGCTAGATAAAACCTGTAATGATGTTAGCACTTTAGGACACAAACCTTTGGAGACCTGGAACTAATAAGTCAATTCAGACTAAGGCACCTGCACGCAAGTTAGGGAATGTGCATGTGGGTTAGGGAGTTACACCCCTTTGTGTAAATCTAGGTCTATAGTGCACTTGCACTACCCGAGAGATGCCTACACTAGGATATGTGCGCTGCGCCACGTATACAAACAAATAACGTGTGTGCTAGTAGAATGATGCATGCACTGAGGTTATAGTATCTATGTTGAGGCTAGGGTACATTCGCTAGCTGAAAGGTTTTGATAGTAGCAAAGGTACAATACATAATCGTATGTCGTGTGTCTTTGGGATGTGTGCTGCGAGTGGTTTAGTGTTCTGCGCTTGGGTTTGTGTACCTGTGCCTCTCTTGTAGTCAAAATATGACCAAATAACACAAAAGTTCAAAATGCTCCAAATTTTAGTATGTTAGCTCGAAATTGACAATAACCCATCAGAATTAAAGCTCTAAATGAGATTCTACACATGTAAGATTGCAAAAAAAGTCATAAAGATCACTTCACATATGTGTATAGAAAGGGTTAGCCAAATGTTGAAATAACAATAAAATTTGAACTTGAATGTTAAGGGCCAAAGGTTCAACTCCCATTGGGCATGCAAAATGTGTACTTGAATTTGTTAGAAATGCAAAAAGAATTAGAACTAACATGGTAGTCCTAAAACAAAGCTAAATCGAAATCAATGCACCATCATGCTTAGATCTTAAATAAAACTAATCTACCAACATCCTTGCATTAGAACATGAATAACTATTAAAAATAACTTTTAATTCATTAATCTCTATCTCTATTGAATGCTAATCAAATGAAATGAACCTACTTATATCCTTAGCAATCAAAGGTTTGATTTTATGTTTGAATCCCAAGGTTTTCAAGAATGGAGTCTTGTCAATCCATGGCTACAAGACCATTTGACATATCTCCATATGACTTCAAAACTTGGATGAATGAATGTAAGAGATGAAGATAAATATCTCTTCTAATGAAGAATACTCTAAGATGATGAAAATGGCTATAGCTTAGGCTCTATGCTCATTTAGGTGTAAGAAGAAAGGTAGGAGGAGGGCTCATTATATAGCCCAATGGATAGAAGAATCTCTACATCCCTCTTCATGTGGGATAAATGGAGAGGTTGGATTAGTTGTGGATAAGGAAGGTTTAGAAAGGGTTGAGTCAACCTTAGAAGAGTTTAGTTTTTCCTTTAGTGACCCATGGGGTTTGAGGGGATTTATTAATTAACCTAAGTAATTAATTAATAGGTGTGTAAGCCAATAAAAGCTTTTAGAGGAATAATTAGCATGATTTAAACAATGGGAGGAATTTAATCAAGTAAATGGTGATTTATTGATTTAGTGGAAGAGAAAGCTAATTAATTAGTCTAGATAGAAAGGGGGATTAATTAATGGAAATTCGTTAATTGGTTTATTTGTTGGATAGAAGGGTTAATTAACTAGCATAATGTAGCTAATTAATGGTGACAGAAGAGAAAGTGAGCATTATTGACAATATGTCATCAATTTGAGGGAAATGAGATAATTAGAGCAATTTAAGTATTTAAATTGCTCAAGGTAAATTATAGGTGTCTACACTTTCAAACTCTAAAAGAGGCTAGGATGATAAAATATCCACTTACAAAACCATTTCTGAAGGGGAAGCGTAAGAACCGAAATTACATGTGCTACATTGTCGAAAAATGGGTTCCTAAATCCATTAGCAGTATATATTTATAGCCTAGACATTTCTTCTCAGCTTTTACACGCTTTCTTCTAGCTTCTGCTTCATTTTATGCATGTTTTGACCTTTAGTGTCAAAACACGCCCCTACCTAGGTGATTTGTTTTGTAACCACCGCCTAGGCAAGGAGATGGTTTTTCGACCGCCTTGCCCTAGTCAAGGCAGCAGATTATGTGTTCATCACCTGCGTAGGGTGGCGGTTATGTGTGATTTTTCTAGAAACCTTCATGTGAAAATTAGACATGCATGATTTCAGTTAACTTCACTTCCAAGGTGCGTTTGTGAACCAAATTAGCTAAATTTAGGCTTGATTGCATGGTCTTCTCTCCCTCTTCTATTTTAAAATAAATTTAATTAGTTTGAACTGCCTCTTCACCCAATGAGTTGGAACCTCAAGGCTTCCTTGTGTGTGAGTTCACAACCCAACCAATTTTTATATAACCATTGCTTGTTCTCAAGCAAAACCTAAAGAATTTTGAGTATTCTTGTTATTGCAAAGTTCTTTGCCTTTCTTGCTGGAAATTGCCAAATCCAATCTCAGTTCAATTGTGCTTGCATTCTTCCACTTGCATTGCTTCCCAGTCTGCCAATCCAAGATACTACTACTCATGCACTTTTCTTCTTCTATTTTTGTTGCATTCCCACCCATTGGACTCATGTGGACATAGAAATCAAAAGGATAAACTAAGGGGATGAATATTCACACAACCAGATTTTCCATTGTTCTTGCATATCTAGGTTGGAGGTGTTGTTTGTCTGCTTCATTGATTTTAATTGTTAATTCTAAATTTATCAATCCAAATCCATATCAAATACAATAGAGAAATTGTTTCATTGTTTCAATTATCAAGCAATTACATAGATCAGATCACATTAGAAAGTTTGCTCTTCAATATTGTCAGGGAAGTTGTAGGAAATAATAGCTTCGTTGAAGTTGTGATTTATTCTCTACCTCTGAGGTAGGATTGAGGGTTTTGTTAGAAATATTCAATTGATTAATTAGTTTAGATTTAATTCACAAATGCACAAGCAAATAGCCACATCCAACTGCTTTGTTTGTTTAGGATTTATTTGTTTAGAGTAAAAGCAATTGTTGTTTGTAATTATGATGTTTCAGTTTTGTTGATTTATTTAGGTTAGTTTCCTTTTAATAGTAGCTTAGATTGCTAATTTCATATTGGTTAAATTGGACACTTCAAACTAGTTTAGTACCTAGATTCAATCAAGTAGATCAAGCCATAGGGAATTTACGCTACCCGTTTATAGCCACCAAATCTCCCTTTTTACCGATTCCGCTACTAGGAAATCACACTACCAAATCTTAGTCACTAATTTTCCTACAACTAGCCATCCACACTTTCCACATCGGCTGCCCTAACAAGACCTTGGGGGGTCAAGTGCAGTTGAAGGTTGCATGTCAATTTTTATCCATACAAATTGGTGAACCCGACTTAAATGATTAATTCCTTCTTGTTTCCTTTTTCTTTCATTGTTATTACCTCACCTCTCCTTTTCTTCCCCTATTTTGGAAGGTATTTTATACTTTCTAAAATATGTCTAGAAGAGAGTTTGGTGGGCCTATTATCTCTAATAGATATTACACCAATGTTCAACCATAACGTCCCCTTCTCTATCAAGGTGGGGTGACAATTACACAAGCAATGTCTAAACCTCCCTAGTTACACTTCAAATCCCATTAGCTATGTAAGGGTGAAGCATATTGATAAACCATTAAACATGTAATACATTTAAACCAATGCAAACCATGTTGTTATCACAAATGAAACATGTTCTTACCACATAGTCTTGTCAAGACCTCGCATTTCCATGTAATCAACGAGAAGATGATGTATTTGCATGAATAGATAATCATCTTCCTAGATAGATGAGTATCTAGATAAAATGAAGGCTAAAACCTCTCGATATTTCAAATTCCCATCCTAAGATTCTTACTTTTGAGGAAGACAAGAATTATTACACCAAACAATTCATGACAGGGTATCATGAGCCTACTTAATCAAACCCTATGCCACAGGCACCCCAACAAGGGACGTAATCCTCTCACAACAATGTCAATTCTACTTTAGTAGGGTGGATTAGAGAACTAGAGAATTCCCAACCATCACAACCAACTCATGCAATAGGGCAGAACATGGGATATCCAGTAGATAACAAGGGATACATCCCTACCAATGAACAACCAATGCAACATCCTATACAACAAGGTTATCTGGTTCATTCAAATCCAGGTGATCTTCTCACGGGATTAGACACACTAGGGATGGGTCCTCATCCTTCTCAAGCTTATCCTATGCAAAGGCTGGCCAGAAGTGCATTCTTAAATGCCTCCATAATAGGAAATGTGGTGTTCCCTGGTTTTATGCCCACTAGTCCATATCCTAGTATCATCCCACCTTACTTGCATATGTATTCGAAGTCCCCTAGATGGACCCATATGTTACCCCTACTCCTTATGCACCATATCAAGGAGCTCCATATGTTCTAGTTAATGCTTATAATGCAACTTATCCAAATCCTCCTCCTCCACCTCCTCATCAAGGATCTTCAATGGTGGAATCTTACGCAATGGGTACTTACACTGAATACTTAAAGGAACCCCTTGAATTCACTATATGTGTTGTCATGCTTCCGTGCCCATTGCCTGATCTTCCTAAATTTAAGGGAGAAGGAGACCGAATGCTCATATCAAGGCTTATGCTACTGCTATCAGGGAACTACTTTCTTCGGATGATGTGGTAGCTAAAATATTCCCAAAAATCTTGAGGGAATGACATTAGATTGGTATTATCATATTCCAGAAGCCTCCATACATTATTTCAAACAACTTGTTTCAGAATTCATCAGAGAATTTGATATGAACAAGTTGTTACATACAAGGATTAGGGAGTTTCTACATATTAGACAGGAGCAAAATGAATCTTCCACCCATTTCATCTAGAGGTGGCGTCAAGTTCTTTACTCTTCTGCAAGTGCACCAAATATGGACCAAATGGAACTTTGTGATCTCTTCCTTCATTTTCTCAATCGAGAGACCAGGGAAGAAGTCCATAATTTTCCTTTCTGTAGTTATAAAGAAGTACTGGAAGGTGCACTCCGAATTGACCAGGAAGAAATTGATAGTGGTCAGAAGACTTATGGCTCGAATGGGAAACTAGTCACTCCTTCACAGGTAATTACCCCAATGGTTCTAACAACAATCAAGGGCCTAAGGTATTTAACAAGAATCATGGTGTTACAACTGATGGTGTCATTGACTAGGTTAGGAAGCTGAACATTGGTAACACTAACCAAGAAAATAATGGTAATACCAATGGTAACTCAGGAAATCAAGTAAGCCCTAACTTGATTAACATGGCTGACATAAACCATCCCCCTTAGAATAAAATTCAAACCCAAGGCTTAAACCAACATTAGAACTCCGGCCAAGGGGAAAAAAACCATGGTTATAACAACCAATTTCAAAACTACAATTGAGGTTATAATCAACAACAAGAAGATTCTTATCAAAGGCCAAGAAATTACGATCCTAAAAATATTGTGGTTTCCATAAGGTTCAAGGTCATGATGATAGAACTTTCCACAATTATAACAAGTTTCTACAAATACTTCTTGAAAACTAAAGACATATCTTTATAGACATGTTCTTAGTAAATCTGGAAACAAATCGTAGTCTAACTATACAGGACCCATAGCTCCTTAGAATGCTAATGTGAGCATCTTTCGGGATCCACTCCCTATGCATCTTGATAATTCAAGGTGAATCCTTAGAACATAAACAAAGGCATTCCTATAGGGAACAATGACCATGAGGCCTCAACTTCCAATAACTCTCGGGTTTCTCCTAACCTTGGTTTGAATGACAATACAAAGATCATGGGATTAATTGAGCTAGAATTTGAACCAAAAATTAATGCAACAACTTGGGCGAAGGAATACTTTCTTACAACCCTACCCATTATTTCTTCTTCACAGGATGACATTCCTATAATTGTAAAACCATTAGGAGCCTATGAATTAATATCAGATTTGAACAAGACCTTCTCTCACATCTTATTCCTAGATTTCTGAATAAATCACATGTGCATCATTCTGCACTTCTTAATGCACTAGGTAGTGGTCATCTAATCCAGGTTACACCTCCTCCCAATGCTCAAATAAATCATATCAACTTTAACATTCACCCTCCAAGAAAGAGTGATAGGGATACTGGGTTTGATTTCGATATAGAAAAGATACCATCGATACTAAAATAGCCGAAGAAGTGATCCCGACATGATTTATGATGGGGATCCAATGAATGTGGTTCCCTTCTCTTCCTTGCAAAATTTAGTATATGGGGAGACCGATTTCTCCTCTACAAGAAACACACTACGAGGGTATGACAGTCTTAAGGTTAATTCAATTGCAACCATAGTTCTTCCTGTCACCCTTGGGCCAAAAACCATCTTGAAAAGTTTTACATCATCGATAGAAAAAACTACAACATGATCCTTGGGAGGCCTTGGATTCATCGAATAAAGGCTATTCCTTTTACCTTGTTCTAGGAAGTTAGATTCCTTCATTTGGGAAAGGTCTTCATTGCCCAAGGGGATTCTAAGCCCTTCGATAAACACTTAGATAACCTCAAGAAGAACAGAGAAGTTCATACCGAGTATAAGATCCTTGCAAACCAGTTAAACAAGCCACCTCCATCAAACCAATTGGTCATGACCACCCCGAATGATCCAAGCGCTGAAATCGTTCATCTAAAAACATTTGAGGTGGCCAAAACTGATAAGGGAAAATCTATATCTATGGAAACTATGTCCACCAAAACAATGATAGATATCATGAAACTCTTAGAGAGTGATGAACCGATATTCCTCCCATTTGAACCGCAAGGAATGGGTAGCCTTCTTGGCATGACCTCTCTTCCGCCGATGGTCTTGGCCTAGGTATAAACATGATAAAATTAACAAAAGAAGAAGAGAGGGATGAAATCAATACAATACCCATCAAATCCATCTCTAAGGATTGTTCTATTCCAAACCTTGGTTTAGATATGAACATGTCAGAAATCAAGCATGTCATCTCTATAGAATGTGATCCTATTGTGTAAAAAAATTCACATAGGGTCACTATTCCTCATCAAGATGAGCAACATAGTCATGCTCCCTTATGCACAAAGTGTCGAGAACATGACAACAAGGTTCTTAAATACCTTCATCAGACAGAAAAATTGGATAAACATATATACATAATCATGGGTGGGGGTTGTAAGTCTAAACCCCATATGGTAAATCCTTTTCCAGAGAATGAAAACTTCAAAGGTAATGTTCCTTCACTGTGTGCTCTTAGGGGTGAGGAGTTTGACATCCTTTAGCTCTCTTCACCTTAGACATTTTATGCATGATCCACCAGCATTTCCATATGTATACTACTGCATCTGCATTGCATTCTCATCTGCCACTCATTTCATAAAATTTGTAATCAAGGGACTTATTCTTACGGAAATTCCTAAAAACTTCTAAAAATATTGGCAAAACACTCAAATCATATCTCTTCAATTTTTCATAATATCATCAATCATTTTTGAATCATTTCATCAATTCAAACAAGATAAGACAAATATTTGATAAGTAACCATACCAAGGCTTGCATACTTGGTTCTACTCATAGTTTTCTTCTAGATTAGGTGTCTTTTCCTATAGTCTGTTCTAGAAGCTTCATGGTGTCACATCTATCCCATATACACCTCTTTGGAAATAAGAAACATTCTAAACATTTTACCTAGATATATATGTCAAATGCAAATCAACGAAAATTTTTATTTACACACTTCTTTTCCCCACCAACCTTTGGTGTTGATCCCATGCCTCTTACTAGTGGCATGGGGTTGGGAAAGGAGAGAAGTTCCCTTACTTGCCTATGCCTTGTCCTTAGTGATGAGCCCATACTTCCTACTGGTAGCATGGGGCAAGGTGTAGGGGGTCTCTTCACCAAATTAGAAAATTAAAAGAAGTTCATTCAATAAAGGATGTTGTAAAATCATAAATCCAAAACAAAGTGAGTTAGATGTCCAAATTCCAAGAGAGTTTAAAACCTTAAACCATATTTTTTCAACCAAGTTTCCATCTACGGATCTAAGTCTAGATAAACTAGAAAGCAATTCACATTTTAAACTATGTAGAAAACTTGAGTAGAATGAGGTCGTAGGTTCTCAATTTGGTTTTTTCCAAATCCTTGTCTTTCTCTCATCATTACCATTCAACAAATTTGTATAACTTGTGTCCCTTCTAGCTCTTAGTGTTGAGCCCTCACATCTTACTAGTTGCATGGGGTTAGGAGTGGGGAAAGTTCATTCTATTATCATATCACTTTTTCATCACGTTTTTCCAAAACAATAAGAAGTATCAAAAATTGCTTAGAGAAACTAAATTTCAACATTACATTGTACTTGCATAATCATCATATATCAGCATTGCAAAAAACAAAAATAAAATCATTCTATTAGCATTCATCATCCATTGCATACATTAGAAAATCATACAAAATCAGAAATTCTAAACATCTAGAGTACATATGTGAATCAAGCCACAAAGAGAATTCAACTCTATACAAGGAATAGCCAAACCAAAAAGAATCATTTGTATATATCATGGAATAAGTTTGAGTACAATTTCATCACGCACTAGGCATGGTCAAAATGATCGCAATGCACTCGAACAATACTAAACATTCATATATATTAGTCTCGCAAAATGGCAACAAAGTAATAATGGCTCAATAGCACATCGGTCCACTGTGGGACCCTCGAGAAGGAACACGCCTAGGGATCCTACTACAACTTTGACCACGTGAATGCACTAAGTGGTGTGAGTGCTTGTGACTATAACCAATAGTAGTGGTATCACCGTAGCTCCTCCTCAACTTTTCTCTCTCACTCTCAGCTGCCTCATAGCCCGTAACCTTGGTCTTCAAATCCATAATCATATCGGTGGACTTCCTTAAAGGCATGAAAACATTGGTGTGGCGGCCATCCTATAAAGGCTTCCCCATATCCTCCAACAATTGCACTCTAGTCTTCCCCTAGGGAGTAACAGTGGTATCAATGCAGACCAACAAATAAGGTCTTGCCACTCCACGAGTGTTCACCGCAAAACAAAGAAATAATGGCGAGTTAGAAATCATAAAACAAAATATATATATATATATATATATATATATATATATATATATATATATATATATGCATAGAAATTAACATTTCTATCTAACAAGTTGAGAAAATGGTATCTACATACTCAAATCTCCAAGAACCCATAAAAAGTCCACTAGCGTGGTTGGTATGGATGTTGTTGGTGTTTGTGGTGCCTCTCCTCTACCTGAGGAAATGTGTTGTCCTGCAATGGACTCCTCATCTCCTCCTTTGTCTCGAGGAAGTGGATCCTTGGAGACTAAGGTCTCCATCTCAACATCTGCCTCCTCTCACTCTGCTCTGGATACCTCCTGAGTGTCATGCCACTCAGGGTCACTCTCCTCCTCCTCCATGTGGGCTACCTCACCACCGGTCTCACCACCTAACTCCTCATCATCTGACCCATCATCGGTCTCATCTCTAGTCTCATCAACGGTCTCCTCTCCGATCTTGTCACACGTCTCCTCCTCAGAATCAAAACCTATATCTATGGGTACCTCCTCCTCCTCGTTGTGATAAGGTGCAACCTTGATATGAAGTAAAGGTGTAGGAGTGGTGAAAGCTGCATGTCAAGCATGAACAACATGTCTAATTGTAATAGGCAGTCCTGGAGTTACTACGGTCCAATCGGGATCTCCTCTAGGCCCTTTCAAGCCTCCTTGACACTCTTGTATATAGGTGCCACATGAGGAAGCATATCAATGTATTGAAAACCAAGTTGCTAAGGAACTCAGTCAAATGGATGAGTCTCCACCTTCCCCATCTTATCCACGACTAGCTAGGAGTGGCACAAGTTGTCACTATGGTTCCATGCTACCCTCACACTCTTTCCATATCTTGGTAAGGAGTAGTAACAAGGTATGCAGTAGTCAATGAAGCCACTAGCTGATAAAGCCCCGTAACTACTAGCATCATTTTCCATCTAGCGGACATGATGGCCCCTAGATTCTATACTCCCACTCCCATTACATAGGGATAATGCACTCATAAACCCAACTCATCACGAGTGTGGGGTGACTAAGAGATTGACCCTATAATTGGACCACCTAGTACAAATTGTGGTAAGTAGTCCCAAGGATATCTTCTCCCCATGCATAAGTACGACCATGTACCTCTATCTAAGTAATGATGGGATCCTAGCAGTATAATAACATATCACCCCCTTGTCCCTTATCAATCGTGAAGCCAAAATACCCATGATGGCCTTGTGGATAGTGGGGATAGGAGTGGTGGTAATAGATTAGACCTTCATACCCTATTTGGAGCCTACTGACACCACAACATTGCCCATATAAATGGCCCACAAAATCCTCATAGCTCTAGATCCTATTGTCTCAAGAGTCAATCTCCTCCCAAGAATTAGAACTCCAAGTATCCAATACACGTCCTCTAATGTGATAGTCCACTCACCCCCCTAACACATGACAGCCGGAAGGTATTCCGGTCAACATCCTTGTAGGAAAATAAGTCACATAATATATGGCTAGCATGAGTAACATGGGGCACTCGTGAAATCCTCCATATGTTTGCTCTCTGCAATCTATCAACCTCGGCTGAGTAAGCTGATCAAGGATCTCTAGGAGCCAATCACACTCCCACTCACAACTCCAAAAAATGTACTCTACCTTCTTCTGTATCCACCAAAAAAACAAAAAGAGTAATTCAGTGACATTTTCAATAGGCAAGCTCATCAAAAACATTGTAAAACACTAAAAATGTTTTTTTAGCTAAGCACAATGATTTTTGCATTCTATTCTAAACCACCGCCTTGTGTAGGGTGGTGATTTCGTGACCACCGCCTTGATAGGAAATGATCTTGTAATCTGTATCTCTTGCTAGGTGGTGATCCTTTAACCACCACCTTGCTTAGAGGCGGTGATCTTGAGAACAGATTAGCCAAATAGCTACGTTACCCTAAAAAGATCATAAAAACACAAAAATTGACCATTTTAGGTGAAATAAAAGACTACTCTATGGCCCCCTAGAGACTAGTTTAAAATAAGAAATTTCAAAAATGACCCCTCTTAGAAAAATATTTTGACATTTTATATTTTAGGTTTCAAAATAAAAAATTAGAAAAACTAACCTTAGACTTTGCGGATCGATCTCTCGCTCGTGGAGGCATGATCATGATCTTGTAACGGTTGTTTTGGATGTTCTCCCATCGAAAATGACCACCGTGGGTCTAGAGCTCAAAAATAGCCAATCAAATATGTGAAAATGAATTGAAAAGTGAGTTTGTTTTGATATATATATATATATATATATATATATATATATGTTGTTTTGACCTTGTTTTGAGTGCATGTGTTCACAGAGATGGAGCATTGGCACATGCATATTTCAATATCCCCACACAAATGGTAAGTTCTCTTTTCATTTTAGTTTAGTGTTTATTTTTGATATTGTATCTATCTGCAATTGAGTCTTGTTTTTCATTTTATAGGTAGTGGGAGCTTGGATGACGCCATTTCGGCACATGGACATGTAGGTATAACTTCTTACTCCCCATTTCGGGAATGCCATACTCAGACTCTACGTTTTATGCCTCTTGATGGATAAGATGATTCTTTGAGGGGGAGATATGTATGCACCAAAAATTACACATGTTACATTGTTGGAAGATGGGTATGGAAGGTCCAAAATGATGATTCATATCCTTTCAGAAGGTGTTCGAGTTCCTAAACCCATTTGTAGTATATATTTATAGCCTAGACATCCCTACTCATCTTTTGGATGCTTTCTTCTAGCTTCCCGCTTCCTTTTATGCATGTTTTGACCTTTAGTGTCAAAACCACCCTACTTGGGTGGTGGTTTTGTAACGATTGCCTAGGAAAGGCAGAGGTTTTGTGACCGCCGCCCTAGTCAGGGTAGCGTTTCTGTGTTCATCACCTTGCATAGGGTTACAGTTCTACGTGATTTTTATAGAAACCTTCATGCGTAAATTAGACATGTGTGATTTCAGTTAACTTCACTTCTAAGGTGCATTTGTGAACCAAATTAGCTAAATTTAGGCTTGATTGCATGGTCTTCTCTCCCTCTTCTATTTTTAAATATATTTAATTAGTTTGAACTACCTCTTCATCTAATGATTTGGCACCCCAAGGCTGCCTTGTGTGTGAGTTCACAACCCAACCAATTTGTTATATAACCATTGCTTGTTCTCAAGCAAAACCTGGAGAATTTTGAGTATTCTTGTTATTGCAAAGTTACTACCTTTCTTGCTAGAAATTGCCAAATCCAATCTCAGTTCAATTGTGCTTTCATTCTTCCACTTGTATTGCTTCCCATTTTACCAATCCAAGCTAATACTAGTCCTTCACTTTTCTTCTTCTACTATTGCTGCATTTCCACCCTTTGGACTCACATGGACACATAATTTAAAATGATTAATTGAGGGGATGAATATTGACACAACCAGATTTTCCATTGTTCTTGTATATTCAGGTTGGGGGTGTTGTTTTTATGTTTCATTGATTTTAATTTTTAATTCTATATTTATGAATCCAAATCCATATCAAATACAGTAGATAAATTCTTTCATTGTTTCAATTATCAAGTAATTACATAGATCAGATCACATTAGAAATTTTTATCTTTGATATTGTCGGGAATTTTTATGAAATAATAACTTTGTTGAATTTGTGATTTATTTTCTACCTCTGAGGCAAGATTGAGGGTTTTGTTTGAAAGATTAAATTTATTAATTAATTTAGATTTAATTCACAAATGCAAAAGAAAATAGCCACATCCAGCTGCTTTGTTTGTTTAGGATTTATTTGTTTAGAGTAAAAGTAATTGTTATTTGTAATTATGATGTTTCATTTTTGTTGATTTATTTTGGTTAGTTTCCTTTCAGTAGTATCTTAGATTGTTAATTTCACATTGGTTAAATTTCACACTTCAAACTAGTTTAGTACCTAGATTCAATTAAGTAGATCAAGCCATAGGTAATTTATTCTACTCATTCATAGCCACTAAATCTCCCCTTTTTCGGTTCCGCTACTAGGAAATCACACTACCAGATCTTAGTCATTGATTCTCCTACAACTAGCCATCCACACTTTCAACATCGGCTGCCTTGACACGACCTCGGGGGTCGAGTTTCGTTGAAGGTTGTATGTAAATTTTCATCCGTACAGAACCTAAGCCATACCGATAAAAACCTCATACATATTTTGACTTCCATTTCGTTGATGGATGCTCCATAGATAGATGCATACGATTTAAGAATTACATCCAAGGATTACTTGATGGAGACATCTTTGTAGAGATTGAAAATAAAGACATTGCAACCAAAGACAAGTCAACCACACACTGCCACAACTTCTCATGAAGAGTTAAACATTGTAAAAATTCCTATAAATAATGAAACTCTGTGAGATCACGGTGACAAAAATCAAGTATCTCTAAACCAAAATCAATCCATTTCTTCTACAAATTTTCTTCGTTAGTTCAAATAGGAATTGAACCTGTTTTAGACAACAACCTTTTAACACCAAATGAGAGATTGAATTTACTTCAAGACTCCCTTTCAACCCTTGATATAACTATAGACTCTATAGAAGAGGTTCCATCATCATACATCATTGAGCTTTATTCTATTCTTTCACTGTCATCTCTTATGCCTAATATCTCTAGTCTTGTTGTAGAAACACAACCACAATAAGTTTAGACACTTGCAATAACACAACCTTCCATGTCCTGTAATCCCTCAAATGATCACTCCTTCAAGAATATCATCAATAATGGTTCCTACATGTTAAGACATCTATATGCATGCTTTTCATGAGTTGTGTATACCCAGGAATATCCTTATATAACCATTTCAAGCTCTAATCACAAATATTTTATTAAACAAATTAATCCACAACCTTGATAGAACAACATTGAATATTTTCTCTCTACGACCTATAAGGAGCCTCGGGTGTACATATAGGGATTCATATTTCTTTCATCACACTCTTCCTCTCATGGTTGAATATGACTCTCAACATATTCCCTGCCTTGAAAAAACTCCTCTAACAACACATACATATTTTGATCCCATCAAAAATTTATCTAATCATTCATCCTTTGACTTGGATCTCTTCCTCCCGAGGTCTTGTATCTCAGAATAATCGAATCATTTGATTCACTCCTTTGACTTGGCCCTCATCTTCCCAAGTCTCATACATCAAGAATTCTTAAATATTAATATTATCTCTTTTGAATTGGACCTTTTCCACCTAAGTATCATAAAATAGGATTCATTAAATTATTTGATTCTCTCCTTTGACTTGGACCTTGTCCACCCAAGTCTCTTAGACTAGGAATAATTTAATCATGGATACATTAAAAACATTCTAGCTACTCCTTTGACTTGGATTTTTTTCTCCAAGTATCATACATCAAGACTCATGGAATTGTTTGATTCTATGATTTGAATTGGCCTTTGTCTACCCAAGTCTTATACATCAAGACTGCTTGAATCTTAGGATTATCTCCTTTTACTTAGACCCAATCCGCAAAAGTCTTGTAAGTCAAGACCATTCAATTTTCATAAACATGGTCCTCTCTCTTGATGAATCCATTGTAAAACTTCATCCGCCAAAATTCTGTAAAATCATAAATCATAAAAAGAGAATAAAACTCCTCAATAAAGTATTATTTGAACATCAAAACCTACAAGAAGAAACATCTTTTTCCATGGATTTTCTCCACACTAGGGAAGGATGCTTGTATAGTTAACTCATAATTCAAACATTTTTAATTGTTTAGTCCATTGGAAGATATTTTAATCATACCATTACAATATCTTTACATTCTTCACTTATCACGACACAAGTTAATCTTGTTCCTCTTGGGTATTGTTTGTCTCATCTCTGCTATGGTTTCTACCATTTTGGATCATTTTTACCTATGTTTTTATCTCGAAGCTTACTTGATGGCAACTCCTCCTTTCAAATTAGCTCTTTGTTTAACAAAAATCTCAAACTTATTTACTTGGTCCATTTGATCATCTATCTCAATCTATGGTGTTGAACCCTTACATCCTACTAGTCACATGAGGATGAGACATGGGTAGAATGTTCCTTCCTAACAAGAAAAATATTGACATAAAAGGCAAAAATCAATCTAAAAATACAAACAAACATTAAATAATCACACCTTTCTTCCTTCACAGTCTTCGGTGATAAACCCATACTTCTCACTGGTAGTATGATTCTGGGAACAGAGGTAGGATCCCTTACTCACCTACATTTTATCTTCGGTTTCGAGCCCTTGTCTCTTATTGGTGATGTGGGGAAACATGTAGGGGGTCCTTCAAAAAAATTTAATCAATAAATCTTTTATCAAATCTGATTCAAAAGTGCTTAATGAAAAACATCCTAAGAATTAATTTTTCTTCTCATGTTAAAGAGAGACAACAATTCCTTCACCATTATTTTTCCAAGCAGTAGGCCATATATAGATCTAATTCATTTCAAAACCTATAAAGTGGAATCATCTTGGAATTGGTCAGATAATATTGACTAGAGATATATTATATTTTTCTCACATGGATCATTGATGCACCTTGTGTCTTAGCATCCATCATCTTCACTTTCATATCACTATTCATCTTCTTCTTACGTCCTTCTTGGATCTCAAAGTGATGAGCCCTATATTTCCCATTCAAACAACCACTTGAGACCCAAGAAACAACCTAGGGTTAGCTAGAAAATTATGGGATAATTGTTTTTTGATTAGAAGTGTCTACAACTAAGTTGCAAGACATCATTTTTCACTAATAGGTTCGAAACAAAACCTACTTACCAAAACAAAATTTTCCTTTATGAACTTATAATACATTTACAAGGTTTAAATTTTAGGGTTAGATGTTCTAGTTAGATTCAGGAGTAATCTTACCCCACACCTGCTCTCTAACAGGCTTAGAACTTCAACTAGTTTTTTTCTCAAATTCAATGCTTTCAAAATTTTCCTAGACCATTCCCAATGGATAGGAAATTTTCTCACCTTTCCAGTGATATAAATAATTCCTCCTAACTCCAAGTAGAACTCAAGTTATGAGTGGGCGGAGTTTTGGGGTCAAATTTTCCCAGAGGGACACGTGGCAAGAGGAGGAGGAGTGCACCTTGGGCGGGTTGGCGGGTCACGGGGTGACATTGGGAAATTTTTCCAATGTATGGATCAAAGTCTAAAAACACTCCGCACCCCCGTGGGTCACTAGAGGAAACGTGTCGAGTCTTGAGTGCAAGGAAAAAAGGGGAAAAGAAAGGGCGGGGCGGCACACTGATTTGGTGCTTTGTGCAAAGGAAGGAAAAAAGGAAAGAAAGGAAAAATTTACATATTGACCCTGCTGGCCCGTAGCCAATGAAAGTGTGCCACGTGGCACATTGGGAGTGTTAGTTGGGGGTTCGGGAGAAAATTTATTTTTGGGCCTTTGGGAAATATTCCAAAATTCCTCCCGTGGCCTACAACTCCACGTTTCTCCTCGGTTTCCCTCCTTGGCTGGGGCACTAAATTTTTCCCAAATTTGTTTTAAAAGCTAAGGGGTTTAAAAGAACCCATACCTCCACCATAGCAAAAATGGGACACGTGGTGCCCCCTGTGATTGGTTGTGGGCCAACGGAGGGAAAAGTGAAAATTTTCAAAAAAATTCAAAAGGTTTAAGGGGTAAAATTTTATCCATGCCTCCGCCTCATCCCCTGGAGGACATGTGGAAGCCTCTGATTGGTTGTGGGCTGGCGGAGGGAAAAGTGAAAATTTTCCTGAGCCCAAAATTTCAAAAAAATTCTAAGGGCAATTTTGATGGGAAATTTTTGGGTTTGGGCTTGCCAGGAAATTTTTCCCAAAATTTCCCTCCAAGGAACAAAAAATTCAAAGTGTATAACTTGAGCTAGAAAGCTTAGTTTTGGGAAAACGAGGACTTTTCAGAAAGCTCTCGAATCCCTCTTTGCATAGGGAACATAAAATTTACTTTTTGATGAAGTTTTAAGGGTCAATTTTGTAAAAAATATCTGCAGGCCTTTATTTGGCAAACTGGTAATTTCCAACTTAAAATTTTGATAAAATTAGAACTCCTCCTTCACTCAACATGTCAAATAGACATGGAGGATCAGTCTAGGGAGGGTTTAGAGTGTTTTAGGGAAGTCAATTTATCCAATCTGTTCAAGGTTGCATTTTTCCAGTAATAGACGGAAAAATGACTGTGTAAGCTCTGAATTGAAATTCATTAAGTTTTGGAGATTCATTCTTGACTGTTATAGTGAATTTGAGTTCCTTAGGTAGTAATAAGTCTAATTTTCAATGTTTCACAACTTATTGTTTAGTGCAAGTATGAACTGTTCATTTTTATTAAAATGTGAATTGCCAGGATGAAGTGTTCTATAGTGAACTATTTTTTTAAATTGAATCTCCATTTTGTCATTTAAATGTGCATATGATTCCTAAATTAGTCAAATACATTGCTTATTAAATCATCCATCCAATTATAAATGAAACTAAATCTCTGATTTTAGTTTTAATATACATTTTGCAAGGAAAATAACATTGAATCTCATTCCATATGCATTCTTCTTTCAACATTCCAACAGAGGTTTCTCATTGCAAGTAAAACTCAAACTTCCAATGGAGAAGATAGCATATGAACAAGGTAAAACACTTTTGAGAAAGGAATGCAATCCTTCATTGATCATCAATACACTTTTATTACTTTCCTTTCTAATTGATTCAAGCTACAGTACATATAATAACAACATTGTTTCTTATTCTTTTTCAAAATAGAATCTCATTCTTGGACAGCAATACAAATCTAGTATACATTACCATACAAATTTAAAAGAACCAATGCCATCCTTTATTGATAATTCAAATAAATTTACAACTGATCTCCTTTCCAATTTGATTTGGTTTCAAATTTCAAAATACAAAGTATAGAATATCATTTACATTTCTTTTGCAACAACAGAGAACAAATATGATTCTTTACATTTCTCCATTCGAATTCAATCTTCTATCCTCAACAAAGCAACATTCAAACTCAAAGGGAAATGATTGTGAAATTAATCAACAAAATGCATAGTTCAAAATAAGACAACAATGCTCAAGACATCAATGAGAAAGGAGAATCCATCCTTCCCCATTTTAAACAATTCAAATGGAGCATGAATATCAACACATGATCAAGCAAGCCAACACATACAAAACACTATGGGTAAATCCTTCAAAATGCCTCCCAATTGAAACAATTGGAATTTAGGCATCCACCAAAAACATATCATGCCCAATTTAATGGGCATATCAACCCCATAAACTTATATCTCTCAACCCCTCCTTATGCCCTCCCCAAGTTTATCCTTATTCCCCCATAGTAAGAAATTCAAGCAGTTTCTTTTCCAAGGTGGATCCCAAACCAAAACTCCCTCCATAATAAAACCGTGCCATTGGAAATCCCTTAAGCCCCCATATGAAATCCCCTTAGCCTTCTCTACACCATTCCCTAAGCATTCTACCCAACCAGCCAAGAATGCAAACACAAACACCATTTAAGCATGCATGCAAGAGAAGGAAAAACAATTAAAACATAGCTCAAGATCCTACCTCTCCATACTGAAGTTTGTTCCAAGCTCACAAGCTTTCCAAGATGCCAAAGTGTAGTCCAAACCAGTGAATTATAAGCATGTAAAAAGACTCCAAGCTTCCTCCACAACAAGCTCCAAAAAAAAAACCAAAAAAATGCACCCCAAGAGGAAATAACAATTTTTCAACAACCATAAACAAGCAAGGAGTTTCACTTTATAGGAGAGGGAAGAGAAGAGGATGATGTGGATCCATGTGGGATGCCACATCATTCTTCCTCAACCGTAAGGAAATGTCAACATCCTTCACTAAATCACAATAAATAAAAATGACAAAATCACTTACATACTCCAAAAATGCCCATACTCCAAAAGGACCAAATTAAAAACATGTAAGGGAAATGCAATTAAAACTTACATATTGTCACTTCAAAATGTATTATAAATGCCTACATTTAACTCCAAACCATAGGCATGGTTGGTGGATCATTTTAAGAGGTGTGGGACAAGTTTAACTTGTCCCACAAGCCTCCAAATTTGGCCTCCAAGGTCAAATTCGAATTCCATAAAAGATGGAGTGCTAGACCTTCCAAAATCTGCCTTACATACTCTTACATGTTTCTTACACATCCTTTCAACATTAACTTACACACTCTTCCAACATTAATATCTAAGACAACTTTATTAATTACATTCCACATCCCAATTTAATTTAAATAAAATTTAACTATATGACTATCACATTAATCTACCACATTTAAATTAATTAAAAGAAGGAACACATTACAAATAAAGTACATACAACAATAATAAAAAAGGAACACATAAATAAAACACTTATCCCATGGTCACATATAATGGAAATCCCCCATGGGAATTCCTAACATAACACAACACACAAACTCATAACACGATTTGCCATGGTGACCTTGTTGAATTCACTGGAATTTTAATATGGTTAGTCTCGGTCCCGACATTGTTGTGATTTTTAACCTGCAAAATGCAAATACCTCCTTCGGCCTCATGGCCATATCAGAACATCCAAAATGATATAAACAATATCTCAAAATCATCCAAACACATCAGATCACAACAATATCAATAATTCAACATTATCATTTTTAATTAAATAAATCAACTATATCATCATCAAAATATACCATACCAGATCTACTCAAAATATCCAATATCATAAGTCCAAATCAACATCTATAATATGTCCATGTCAAATAGTATATCATCAACCACATATAGAAAATGTCTCTAGTAATCATCAAGCATAATAACTGAATCTAGATCAATACTAATCCATGATCTAACATCTAACCATCATACTAAAACAAAACATAATAGTGTCCATAATATGATCAATAGTATCAAAATCAGTATCTAAAAGTGTCAAAGGGAAGTGGGCACTACATCCCCCTCCCCTTAGACTTGAATTCCTCTGGAAGTCACTAGAACAAATGTGGAAACCACTAATAATTGTGGCATCCTCCCAAGTGGCGTAGTGTAGTCTCATCATATCGTCCCACTTTGCACCCATACCTGATCAATCTCTCTACCTTGAAGGCCCAGGGTCCTGTGATCTATGATATGGATGGGCTCCACCATCACCTGCCCCTGATCCTACACCTGTAATGATGTCCAGTCCAACACATGAGAAGGATATGTAATATACCTCCTAAGGATAGAAACATGAAACACATCATGTATGCGAGACAAGATGGGTGGCAATGCTAGAAAGTAAGCCAAAGGGCCGATACGCTCTAAGATCTCAAAAGGACCAATGAATCTAGGAGCTAACTTAGAACCTTTTCTGTAATGGATAGGGCTCTTATGTGGTCTAACACGAAGGAATACCTTCATGCCCACATAAAAGCTACGATCAATCTATGTTGATCTCGCATACTTCTTCTACCTATCTGTCCCCGTGCCTCCTGTAATCTCTACCGATCAACACTACTGCTTGCTCCATGTCTCAAAAAAGAGAGTCCAAGAGATACTTGTCCTCTAACTGTCCCAGCTAAGGGGTGTCTACACTCTCTACCATATAATCCTGAAAAGGAGCCATGCCTATAGAACTCGAAAACTATTATTGTAGGAAAACTCCACTAAGTACATGTACTCCTCCCACTTAGACTATTGATCCATCATTTACATCTGAGCATATCCTCCAAAATCTTATTCACTCACTCGGTTTGTCCATCTATCTTAGGATGATATGTTATGCTTGAAATTAATCCTCGTCCCGAGGACATCTTGCATGGTAGTCAGAAATGTGAAGTGTACAAAGGATCGCGGTCATAAATGATCTTCCATGGGAATCGTGTAACCCAACAATCTCAATCTCATCCAAATAAACTTGTGTTACTTCTCTAGATGTATAAGTGGTCTTCACTAGAGAAAAGTGAGCCACTTTTGTCAATTTATCAACCGTGACCATAATGGCGTCGTGGTGATATCTCGACATAGGTAGCCCAACAATGAAATCCATGGAAATGGTGTCCCACTTCCATTCTGGTATGGCATGAGGATAAAGAAGACCTGCTGGATGTTGATGTTCAGCCTTAACCCTCGGCACTCTAAACACCATGACATAAATTGAGCCATCTTGATGAAGTCCTCTCCAGTGGTACAACTGTCTCAAAGTAGCGTGCATCTTCTTCACCCGGGATGGGCTGAATAGGGTGCATGATGTGCCTCTACCAAGATGTCTGCCTCAAGCCTCCATCTCTGGGAACATATATCCTACCTCTGTGCCTAAGAAGACCATCTGCCTCTAAGGAAAAGCCATCAAACTTCCCCTCAAGGGGTCTCTGTGACTCGATCTCTCTCTAAATGCGTTGCATGTAGAAGCTGTCAAGAGGAAGCTACTGAAGAATCCTACTCGCAAATCTATGCTCACTAAGGTAGCCATAGCCACATGTCTCATCTGCTAAGAGCATCTGCTACCACATTATCCTTCCCCTTCACATGCTCTATCTCCATGTCATACTCACAAAGAAACTCCATCTAATTCCATTGATGAGTGTTTAGATTGGGTTGTGTGAAGAGGTGGTGAAGACTCAAATGATCTGTCCTGAGTGTGAATCTCCATCCAAGAAGAAAATGCCTCCATCTAACCAAAGCATGCACAACTGCCACAAGCTCAAGATCATGGGTAGGATAATTAAGCTCATGATCCTTGAGTTTGTGAGACTCAAAAGCTACAACCCTGTCATCTCTGCATCGCATTAACACACCTCCAAGCCCTGCTAAAGAAGCATCTGTGCAAACAAAGAACTCACCCTATGGATCCGGCACTGCAAGAATGGGTGTTGTAGTGAGGAACTCCTTTAGTGTCTGAAGGCCTGCTCACATCTATCCGACCAAACAAACTTCTTCCCTTTCCTCTGAAGGGAAGTGATAGGGTGCGTAATCCGAGAGAAGTCCTGAACAAATCTCTAGTAGTACCTGCTAAACCCATGAAGCTGCACACCTCGGTCATTGTAGTGGGTGTTGGCCAATCCATAATGGCTCTAATCTTGGAAGGATCGATGGTGATACCTTCCCCATTAGAAATAATATGACCCAAATATTGCACCTCTATCTGGAAGAAAGCACACTTCTCCAAGTTCGTAAAGCTACTACTCATGAAGACACTGAAGAACCTATCGAAGGTGCCCCTCATGCTCCTCATGTGTACGTGAGTATATCAAAATGTCATCTAGGAAGATGAGCATGAAGTGATCTAAAAGGTTCTAAATACCCCATTCATCAAACTCATGAACACTACAGGGGCATTAGTCAAACCAAAAGGCACCATTGTGAACTCATAGTGCCCATATCTCATGCGGAAGGTGGTCTTATGAATGTCCACCTCCGAAATCCTCAACTGATGGTAGCTGACTTGAGATCAATCTTAGAGAACACGTGGCTCCCTTCATCTGATCAAACAAGTCATCAATATGAGGAAGAGGATAATGATTCTTAATCATCACTTTGTTCAACTGGTGGTAATCAATACACAACCGCAATGATCCATCCTTCTTCTTCATAAAAAATCACCGGTGCACCCCAAGGGGATACACTAGGATGGATAAGGCCCTTCTCTAAAAGGCCCTCAAGCTGTCAACTTGAGCTCAGAGCTCGGGGTGGTCATCGATAAGGTGCCCATGAGATAGGCTCTACTCCTGGAACTAGGTCTATATGGAAATCAATCTCATGTGGGGGTGGTAACCCCGGTAGCTCCCCTAGAAATACATCAGAAAAATCTCTCAAGATGGGATGATCATCTATCGATGGTCCACTAGACCCATCCTCTGATCTATCACTTATGTAATAACAACATACATCGACAACCCTATCGCACACACCTTGCTTAAGCTACATAGTGGAAATGGTGTGAATATAAATGGGTCTCTTGACCCCGAGATCACCGACTCAACTCCCAAATCATCTGTACAAGCTATAGTCTTATGATAAAAATCCATCCTGGCCCTATGTGCAGATAGCCAATCCATACCTAAAATGACTCCATATGAGCCCAAAGGAAGAATACGGAGATCTGAGGTAGTGGTGAAAGGTCCCAAATCTACAACACACTCCTTAACTAAGGAGTCTATGGAGATCTTGGCTCAGAAGCCATCTCGACATCCCAACTGAGACCCTGCCTAACTGCCACCAGCCTATATCACTCTACTAAAGATGGTGTAATGAAAGAATCAGAAGAACCAGAATCAAACAATATAGAGGTAGGAATACCACCAATGCTACTTGTGGTCTCAATGACTATGCTCTGGTGCTCTACTGGTGATTTTTAACCACTACATAAATCTTGTGGGTGTGTCCCATGTCACCAACTGTTGGCTCAGAAACCGGTGCCTTACCCTTGTTAGGGTTCTGAGGAAAATCTCTCCAAAAATGTCTAGTTACTCCACATCCAAAGCAACCACATGATCCTCTCCAAGGAACAACACCTCTAAGTAGGTTCCCTAGAAGCCTGTGGTGTGGATCCTGATGATCCGGATGTGGTCTGCTATGGCCTCTGCTAGTGAGCTCCAGCTGACTGAGCTCTAGGTCCACCTGTGTCTGATGGGACCCCTAGGAGGAGGCCCCATGCTTCGACCTCTCTGTGCATTAGCTCTCTGTGGAGGTCTATAAGGTGGTGGGACTGCTGCTACTGCTGCTATTGTGGCCTAAAGGATGACTGTGTGTGAATTTTGACCACCATGAGGAAGAGGTATTGAACCTCTTGATCTACCATCCTGCATCTGCTGAATGCGGCTCTGACTCGGTCTCTAGCCTACTAGGTTTTACCCCGAGTCTCCTCTGCAATATAGGCCTTCTCAATGGCCTCTGCTAAATTCTGTGGATAGTGAATCCACACTGCACCTCCAATGTCCAAATTCAGGCCCCGGATGAACCTGTGAATCCACACTGCTCATCCTGCATATACTCTACATACTGAAGTAGATCTAGAAATCTACTCTCATACTCTGCTACTGAAAGGGTAGCCTGTCGGAGGTCATGGAACTCATCAATCCTCTGTTGGATGAACCTCCGTGATAGGTACCTGCTCCTGAATCTCTCCTCAAACAGCTCCCAAGTCATTGTCTCTAAATCTACATGGATTTTCTACTCCTCTATCCTCCACCATACTCCTGCTCCATCCCTCAGTAGATGGATCACAACATGAGCTTTCATGTTACTAGAACAAGGAAAAAGCTTGAAGCAACCACTCAAGCTCACTAGTAAGGCCTCTTCTTGAAATCCACCTATATCACCTAAGTAATGTGAGGGCCTAAGCTTTAGGATCTCCCTGATGTGATCTGTTGCTATAGTCTTTTAGCCTTTAGGTCTCTCTGCATGCTCATCCCTAAGCCTAGGGCTCGAGACCTCTCTATGCTCGAGAACTCTATCACCCTATCTCTAGGTGGTGACTCTACTCTGACTCATCTTGACTCCACATGGGATTTCTCTCCTCTATGCTCCTCGCTAAGTCTGAGGGGTACCTAACCCTTGATAGAAGGAGCTCTATCATGACTAGTTGCATGCCCTCCACCTAATCCTCCGCGTAGAGCGGCATTAACATCCTGAAGGGTCTGTAGAATCTGAGGTAGAATGGATACTACACCTTGATCCAGTGGTGGTGGTGGTGGTGGTGGTGAATCTGAGTCTGTGAAGGTTCCTCTCACTCCGTCTGAGCCTCCTGCATAGACCAAAGTGAGAGTTAGTTCATTTGCTAAGTTATACAACTTCCATGTTTACTAAAAACATACAAATTCTTGCTAAGTTGTTTTCTAAGTTTTCCAGTGTGCTAGGTTTAAGTTTTCATGTCTCAAGTTTTCTAGTGTGCCCAATGGTCCAAGCCTTTAAACCACTACTCTGATACCAAACTGTAGTGCCCATTTCAAACAACCACTTGAGACCAAAGAAACAACCTAGGGTTAGCTAGAAAATTATGGGATAATTTTTTTTATTTGAAGTGTCTACAACTAAGTTGTAAGACATCAGTTTTCACTAATAGGTTAGAAAAAAACCTACTTACCAAAACACAAGTTTCCTTTATGAACTTATAACACATGTTTACAAGGTTTAAATTTTAGGGTTAGATGTTCTAGTTAGATTCAGGGAGTAATCTTACCCCATACCTGCTCTCTAATAGGCTCAGAAATTCAACTAGATTTTTCTCATATTCAACACTTTCAAAATTTCCCTAAACCATTCCCAATGGATAGGAAATTTTCTCACCTTTCTCGGTGATATAAATAAGTCCTCCTAACTCCAAGTAGAACTCAAGTTATGAGTGGGTGGAGTTCTGGGGTCAAATTTTCCCAGAGGGACACGTGGCAAGAGGAGGAGGAGTGCACCTTGGGTGGGTTGGCGGGTCGTGGGGTGGCATTGGGAAATTTTCCCAATGCATGGCTCAAATTCAAAAAACACTCCGCGCCCCCGTGGGTCCCTAGGGGACACGTGTCAGGTCTTGAGTGCAAGGCAAAAAGGGGAAAAGAAAGGGCGGGGCGGCGGACCGATTTGGCGCTTTGCGCCAACGAAGGAAAAAAGGAAAGAAAGGACACGTGGGTCCACACGCCCACCGAAGGAGGGAAACCGAGGGAGAAGGTAGAGTTACGGGCCGTGGGAGGAATTTTGGAATTTTTCCCAAAGGCCCAAAAATGAATTTTTCTCCCGAACCCCGCCGCCCCCCAAGGTGCCACGTGGCACACTTTCATTGGCCGCGGGCAGCGGGGTCAACATGGAAATTTTCCCAAAAATTTTTTTTTTAAAAGCTAAGGGGTTTAAAAGAACCCATGCCTGCCTCTACCGTAGCCACAAGGGGACACGTGGCACCCTCTGATTGGCTACGGGCCGGCGGAGGGAAAAGTGAAAATTTTCCAAAAATTTTCAAAAAGTTTAAGGGTAAAATTTATCGCGCCTCCGCCTCAGCCCCTGGAGGACACGTGGTAGCCTCTGATTGGCTATGGGCTGGTGGAGGAAAAGTGAAAATTTTCTCGAGCCTAAAATTTCAAAAAATTTTCTAAGGGAAATTTTGATGGGAAATTTTTGGGTTGCGGGCGCCAAGGAAAATTTTCCCAAATTTTCCCTTGAGGCACAAAAACTTCAAAGTGTCATAACTTGAGCTAGAAAGCTCAGTTTTGGGAAAATGAGGACTTTTAGAAATCTCTCAAAGCCCTCTTTGCACAGGGAACATAAAATTTACTTTTTGATGAAGTTTTAAGGGTCAATTTTGTAAAAACAATCTGCAGGCCTTTATTTGGCAAACTGGCAATTTCCAACTTATAATTTTGATAAAATTAGAACTCCTCCTTTGCTCAACATGTCAAAAAAGACATGGAGGATCAGTCTAGGGAGGGTTTAGAGTGTTTTAGGGAAGTCAATTTATCAATCTGTTCAAGGTTGCATTTTTCGGTAATAGACGGAAAAATGACTGTGTAAGCTCCGAATTGAAATTCATTAAGTTTTGGAGATTCATTCTTGATTGTTATAGTGAATTTGAGTTCCTTAGGTAGTACTAAGTCTAATTTTCAATGTTTCATAACTTATTGTTTAGTGTAAAGTATGAACTGTTCATTTTTATTAAAATGTGAATTTCCAGGATGAAGTATATTACAGTGAACTATTTCTTTAAATTGGAATCTCCATTTTGTCATTTAAATGTGCATATGATTCCTAACTTAGTCAAATACATTGCTTATTAAATCATCCATCAATTCTAAATGAAACTACATCTATGATTTAGTTTTAATATACATTTTGCAAGGAAAATAACATTGACTTTCATTCCATATGCATTCTTCTTTCAACATTCCAAACAGAGGTTTCTCATTGCAAGTAAAACTCAGATTTCAATGGAGAAGATAGCATATGAACAAGGTAAAACACTTTTGAGAAAGGAATGCAATCCTTCATTGATCATCAATACAATTTTTATTACTTTCCTTTCATTTGATTCAAATACAATACATAAAATAACAACAACATGTTTCTTATTCTTTTTCAAAATAGAATCTCATTCTTGGACAACAATACAAATCCAGTATACATTACCATACAAATTTAAAAGAACCAATGCCATCCTTTATTGATAATTCAAATAACTTTACAACTGATCTCCTTTCCAATTTGATTTGGTTTCAAATTTCAAAATACAAAGTATAGAATATCATTTACATTTCTTTCCAATAAAGAGAACAAATATGATTCTTTACATTTCTCCATTCGAATTCAATCTTCTATCCTCAACACAATAACTTCACATTAAAAATTTATACACTCATCCACTCAAAGTGGGAAAAGTTATATTGAATTACTCAAAGGGAAATGACTGTCAAACTGTGAAATTTCTTCTCCAAACAACAACATGCTTGTTTCTTCTTCTTTGCAACTTTGATCACACAAGGAAGGGGGGAAAGGCAACGCTCTCCACCCAACCAAGACATCCAATGAGAAAGGAGAAGCCATCCTTCCCCATTGGCCCCGAGCCCCAACCATATTGAAATGGAGCATGAATATCAACACATGGAAATAAAGGCTTCTATCACATACAAACAACATTCACATTGCATACAATCAACAAAATGCATAGTTCAAAATAAGACAACAGTTCCCAACTACATTTGAAACAATTCATACAACACATAGGCTTGATCAAGCAAGCCAACAAGAGAAAAGAACTATGGGAACTCCTTATGCCTCCCAATTTGGAATTGGGCATCCACCAAAATGCATACCACCAATAATCATATCAACCCCATAAACCTTATATCTCCCAACCCCTCCTTATGCCCCCCCATAGTAAGAAATGCAAGCAGTTTCTTTTCCAAGGTGGATCCCAAACCAAAACTCCCTCCACAATAAAAAAGTGCCATTGGCAATCCCTTATGCCCCCCATATGAAATCCCCATAGCCTTCTCCTACACCATGCCCTAAGCATTCTACCCAACCAGCCAAGAATGCAAACACAAACACCATTTAAAGCATGCATGCAAGAGAAGGAAAAACAATTAAAACATAGCTCAAGATCCTACCTCTCCATATTGAAGTTTGTTCCAAGCTCACAAGCTTTCCAAGATGCCAAAGTGCAGTCCAAAACCAGCAAAGTATAAGCATGCAAAAAGACTCCAAGCTTCCTCCACAACAAGCTCCAAAACAACACACAAAAAAATGTGCCCCAAGAGGAAATAACAAAGTTTCAACAACCATAAACAAGCAAGGAGTTTCACTTTTATAGGAGAGGGAAGAGAAGAGGATGATGTGGATCCATGTGGGATGCCACATCATTCTTCCTCAACCCCAAGAGGAAAGTCAACATCCTTCACCAAATCACAATAAATAAAAATGACAAAATCACTTACATACTCCAAAAATGCCCATACTCCAAAAGGACCAAATTAAAAACATGTAAGGGAAGTGCAATTAAAACTTACATATTGTCACTTCAAAATGCATTATAAATGCCTACATTTAACCTCAAACCATAGGCATGGTTGGTGGATCATTTTAAGAGGTGTGGGACAAGTTTAACTTGTCCCACAAGCCTCCAAATTTGGCCTCAAGGTCAAATTCGAATTTCATAAAAGATGGAGTGCTAGACCTTCCAAAATCTGCCTTACATACTCTTACATGTTTCTTACACATCCTTACAACATTAACTTACACACTCTTCCAACATTAATATCTAAGACAACAACTTTATTAATTACATTCCACATCCCAATTTAATTTAAATAAAATTTAACTATATGACTATCACATTAATCTACCACATTTAAATTAATTAAAAGAAGGAACACATTACAAATAAAATACATACAAACAATAATAAAAAAGGAACACATAAATAAAACACTTATCCCATGGTCACATATAATGGAAATCCCCCATGGGAATTCCTAACATAACACAACACACAAACTCATAACACAATTGCCATGGTGACCTTGTTGAATTCACCTGGAATTTTAATATGGTTAGTCTCGGTCCCCGACATTGTTGTGATTTTTAACCTACAAAATGTAAATACCTCCTTTGGCCTCGTGGCCATATCAGAACATCCAAAATGATATAAACAATATCTCAAAATCATCCAAACACATAGATCACAACAATATCAATAATTCAACATTATCATTTTTAATTAAATAAATCAACTATATCATCATCAAAATCTACCATACTAGATCTACTCAAAATATCAATATCATAAGTCCAAATCAACATCTATAATATGTCCATGTCAAACAGTATATCATCAACCACATATAGAAAATGTCTCTAGTAATCATCAAGCATAATAACTGAATCCAGATCAATACTAATCCATGATCTAACATCTAACCATCATACTAAAACAAAACATAATAGTGTCCATAATATGATCAATAGTATCAAAATCAGTATCTAAAAGTGTATATGACAAGAGTTGTTTGGAGTATCTAAGAATCACTCCACTCTTCAGCCCAATCCAATCCTCTCGCGTTCTAAGATATCACTCGAGGGAATTCATATATTTTTATTTATTCAATGTGGGACACATTTGGAGTGTCATTAGTGTAATGGTGTAATCCTAGTTCTCGATCAATTCAATGAAATATAAATCAGATCACCATACCTCAAATATGATAAGGCTTAAGAACCTATAGTGGATGATAAATGTAATGTTCTTCAACTGGGTACGGCTCCAAACTCCAAAGAGGGTCTAGATCTCCAAATCAAATACACACTTTGAACAAAAATATATCGAGATAGATATAAAGTGAACTTCTTGAAAATGTCGGTTCCAATAACTAAAGGGTTTCCTTACATGGGTGTCAGCTCAAATTTTCACTTAAGATGTGGATAGAAAATAAGATATAAGTGCATATAAAAGATAAAAATGGATGTAAAGGAGCACACAAATTTTTTTTTTTCAGCATTTTATGTTACATAATATGTTAGAAATGAAATGAAATAATCTGATCTAAAATTTAACAAGTTCTTCGAGATGTTGGTTATAATAAATGAGGGTGATGAATTTCCAAAGGTCATTAAATTAATCCTCCCAATATTGTTCATCCCGATCATTTTCCTCATGGATGATGGCCAGCTAATCCTCAATGTCGTTGGGACAGGGGTGAGTATAATAACAGTAAGCTCAACTTATAAGAAATGTCGTATTGGTCCCGAGGAAAAATGGTTGTTAAATGATGGGAGATCGTGAATGGAAGTGATGAGATGTGGGACACCTGAAAAGGTCATCTAAATAGAGACATCCTTGAAATAGGGGATTAGTGATGAAGATATGATAAAGTATGATAAAAATGCAAGGAAATTAAAATTAGAGCAATAAAGCATGACTCATCGACGATTGGAAAGTATCTCTAGCGATTTTGTAAAAATGAAATGTTAGTTAATAAATGAAAGATTTGATGAGTATGATTAAAGATAATAATGTATAACTGCTCTAGTTAAACAATCAACACATAAACGAGAATATGAAACATAAAACAAGAAAAATGATTACCTGGTGAGTCGATACATGTATGAGGAGATAAGGAAGATGCTTGATGGATGTAGGATGTGTTTGTAAATAAAATGTGGCTACTCCGATGTTCGAGAATGGTTGAGTGCATTGTTGATCGTGCATCAAATCTTAGAAAGTTAAAACTTTGTTGCAAATGTTTGATGATCCCAAACCAAGGAGGAAGGGCCATATTTATAGAGTCGCTAACGATTACTTGAATCACTAGTGATTTGGGAGGGATAAGCACACCTGTTTGGAAGTGATTTTTGACCACCTCTAAATAAGGTGGATTTAGGTGATGAAAGATTAAGTATAGGAACGTGTGTCTTTGTGGATAGGGATGATAACCACTTGACTATTTTGGGTTTTAAGATAAGATAGAGGTAAATAGGAGGTTAGGACAATGATTAATATATTTACGGGGTGTAAAAATAGGTTAGGATAGGATTTTGGAGGGAATGCATTTGAATTTGAATTAGGAATAAGTTTAAATAAAAAGAAACTAGTGTGAAATTTTTAAGTGTTTACATTTTCCCCTTTTTGTTGAGTAGGTTTACTAGTCAAACGTGAGGAAAAAAACAAGAGATAATATAAGATGCCCTAAGTGAGAGGTAAGTTTGGATTAATGACGCAAAGGAATATAACTTGATGTGAGAAAAATTTGATTGCCTCAATAATTAATGAAAGGTGTGATTAATTATTATTTCCCCTAAAACCGGTAACAAACGAAGTGTGTTAATGGGTTAAAAAGAGTGGTTGGAAAGGTGAAACAATAGTTTTTCACAAAAAGGATGTGCAATATCCTAATGAGGAGCTTACAAAGGACCATGCAACAATAACATGCATGAAACAAGGGGTAGCCATCTAGAAAACAAAATGGTAGGGAACACACGGCTAAAGGGTGACATGATTGTGATAACCTACAAATGGTTTGTGTTTACAAGATAACTACAATGAAGGATCCAATGGGAACCTCATATGGCCTGTGGGACCATGAAATCAATCAAAGGAAAAAATAGTATGTTGAAAAACCAGATAATGGTACAATTGCAAATGAGAATAGGTGGGAGATTACTAAATGTGGGGAAATGTGGGTGAAGGTAAAATCATGGGTGATTAAAGGGAAATTTTTGACGATTAGGGAATCACCAAAGATTCAAGGAATATTTGGGGCCCTATAAATAGGCCAAAGGATGCATTTGGGGCTTATTTGTGTATACTGACCAATACATTATTTGGGATCAATTTTTTGTTGGTTTGTAAGTTTTGAGATGAATGGAGGTAGGGGTCAAGCTAGGAGGCAACAATGACCAAAAATAACAAGGTACGTGCTATTTTTTTGAATTTTGAGTTATGTTTGCTTTGTTTTCAATTTTTTCATTTTTCACACTGTATTAGGGCATGTTTAATTTGATGTAGGAATCACCAAAGATTCAAGATGGAGTCATCGAATTTGGGAAGAATTTGAGATCAAGTGGAATCGCTCTGTGATTTTGTACAACAGAAACGATTTGAGGAAAAATAGCTAGGCACTTATGGTTTTGATTGGTTAAAATGTTGTTGAATGATTTTGATTAAATGGTTAATAACATTTTTATGTCATGTGAAATGTAGGCATGGGAGATATTGAATATATGGGACAAGATCCCAAATATTTTGGGATGATGTGCACGCTCAAGCTATGGGTGATGAGGATTGGGAACATTTAGAGGATGTTGGATTGGGAGGGATGCACTATTATAGGCATATCTCTAGAGAGAGAAGGTTATTACTTACATTTTTAGAGATAGGGACCACCTAATAACTAATTTTAGCTATTGATGGGAGAGATGACCATCAACCTAGAGGACATACACAAGATTCTTAGATTACCTATATAGGGAGAGCCGATATACCTAGTTAATGAGGCAAGGAGAGAGACAAGATGATGCAAAGATTATTTGGTGATGAGGTGGAGGATGTGGGTATTGTATCGGGGAATTATCATACATTCCATTGTATAGTCAAAAGGTAGAGGGATGAGCATTATTGACTATGATGATGATGGGCATCACTTGTTACTCTTTTCTTGATTTTGGTGGAGGTTGGTTTCCTAGATGCTTGATAAGGGTGTTAGAAGACATGATGGATGAGAGGACCATATTTGCATGGGATTTTGCATTGGTAGCTTAGATACATAGAGAGCTATGGTCATGGAGGATATGTAAGATATTTGGTATCGACATAGGATTCCTATTACAGTTTTGGGCGTACAAGCATATTGCAGTGGCTCAACCTAGGGGACTACCATGGGGTGGTCAGGTATAACTAGAGGACACTCCTAGTTTTATGAGATGGAGAGATGATAGAGGAGTGATAGGGCTAGTGAGGAGTGAGGAGCATTATAGGGACTACTCTTTGTGGGGTTATAGGATGGAGATGTGGTATGAAGTCCATACATAAGCTTTTGACATGGCAGGTGGTGATGAGGGTGAGATCAAAGCCACTCAAAAGATACATGGGTGTATGGATGATGAACAGGGAGTGGGAGATGGTGAGATTCAGTCACGTGAGGTGAATTTTTTTCTCGATACAGGATTTTCCACCAACACTTATTACATATAGTCTAGATGATGGATACATGACACACCACCCCCCCGAGGTCATAGATCCTATGGCGATTCGAATGAGGAGGGATTAGATGATGTTGGTTTTATTGAGACATATTTGCATGGTGGGAGGAACATCATAATAGATTAGATAGGATAGTTTGAGCCCAAGTAGAGGCTTCAAAAGGTAGATGGGGAGGATGATGATGAGAGAGTAGTTGTGTTAGAGGATGTAGTCGCTAGCTTGGAGGAGGATATAGTCTTATGGGATGTAGAGAGGAAAAATTTGACCAAATATAGGTAATGTCTTTGATAGGAGAGAAATGGTCCGAGGAGTAGTTATCAATGTCCAAACAAAGCTAGAGAGCTAGCTCTAGAGATAGATCATGTAGAGATAGATATAGAGATATAGAGTGAGGACATTATCGTGAGCCAAATAGGTGGAGAGATATGGGGATAGTATCGGAGGCCACATGTGGAGGAGATGTTATAGGAGATGTGGGGAAATTTATACTTGGAGTATCTACAGGTAGACGAGGATGACACCACTGGGTTTGTCACGATGGATCAAAATATCATGTTCTTGGAGAGGAGGCAATTTATTACTAGCGTATAGTGATTATGAGGCTCATGGATGTACCACGATATGTGTGTACATACAACGAATGAGAGGAGCGTAAGAGAGGAAAGTGGCCTCGGTGAGTACGAGAAGCATGGCTCATTCTAAGTGAGTCTCAGAGCTATATGGAGGAAAGAGAGCTAGACAAGGGAAAGCTCTTGAAAATAGGGTGTCTAATTTTAATTTCACTAGATAGTGGGTGGACTCATTGTGTATATGACTTTGATTATAGAGGGACCATTTTAGAGGCCAAACAATAATGTCTATACTTTTTGAGATATATATATGTGTGTGTGTGTGTGTGTGTGTGTGTGTGTGTGTGTGTGTGTGTGTGTGTGTGTGTGTGTGTGTGTGTGTGTGTGTGTGTGTGTGTTTTTGTATGTGTGTATGTGTGTGTAATTTTATACTAAAATATGTTATATGTTTTACACTTCATGTTTATTGATCTAATTGATGTAATGAATATGTGTTATGTGTTTTAATGATGATTTGATGTTGAAAATGTTGTTTGATATATATATATATATATATATATACATATGTTGTGTAGACTAAGAATGTATGTGATATTGTAGATGTGACTCAAATGGATGGATCTTGTTTTTATATAATGCACACTTGATTGGTTGGGAGCAATTTATGGGATGTTTGTTTCTTACTATGACTTTTCATATATATGAGATAGGATGGTAAACAAATGGTGATGCACATGCAACACATTATCAAAGCTAACATATAACTAACAATAATTAGTCATATTAAGATTAAGTGGGATAAAAGAGATGTATGTATGAATAGTTTACGTATAATGTGCATGGGAAAATGGGTTTTCCAAAATGGTACCCAGGTTTGCCCCAAATTTTATTAAATGTGTGAGTTGATCAATGCAGGAAGCTTACATTTTATGGGAAATCTGATCAATGTAGGAAGATTTCTAGAGATGGATATATATATATATATATATCATATATGGGAAGCTCTTTCAAGATGGGAAGATCTTTTTCATTTTGATATCTTATTGTGTAGCCATCCTTTGAGGGAGTGGTCTACATTTTTCTTGTTGAATTTTTGAGATAAGATAGTTTTCCTTCAAGGGATCAGTCTATGTCTTTGATTTTATATGAGTACCATCCTTCGAGGGAGTGGTATACTATTTTATGATATTTTACATGGATGATATCCATCCTTTGAGGGAGTGGTCTATATTGTGATTTTGACCATCTCATGGGTATTTTTATTTTTAAGATAAGGGTAGTCCTAGGAGACCACTTAGGAAGGGATGAAGTAAGTATGCACACTACACACACACTAATCAAAGTGATAATGGGAGTAATGATTGCGGGGTTCCTGGATACAAGAAGGGAACTTGTCCATGTAGAAGATGTTATAGGTAGAGCATGGTACCTATATTTAAGGTCATAATTTCAAAGTGATGGAAGACCACATGATTCTAAATCATTACGGTTTGTGGGAATTTGGATGAAGGGATAAGAGAAAGATTTCTAGCTGACTAAAGTCATGCAAGTAAAAAGGTTAGCAATAAAATGGCCACAAGTGCAAGGCATTAAGAGGCTCCACTTTGGGTTTACCATCAAGGGAATCAAGCGATAAGCTCGAATCCATACTTGTGTGTGATTATATATGGTCCAAGCCAATTTAGAGAAAACTTCCCACGTTGACTCCTTTCCAAAGTAGTGACATTTTGATTTTCTTTCAAAAAAGATCACCAATATTAAAGTCATGTTGTTTAATATGTTTATTATAGGCTCATTTGATACATTCTTGGTATACATGATGATGCTCAAGGGCTGTTAGATGACGTTTGTCTAACAATTCAAGTTGTGTTAAGCGTTCTTGGTGATAATCTTCATGGAGATGAGCTCGTGAAGAGAGACACAGAGAGATCATGGAATTTTAATTTCTAGAGGAAAAATGAATTTGGATCCGTAAATGAAGAGAAAAGGAGTAGTTCCCATTTGGTGTGTGGATGCTAGTACGATAATCCCATAAGGAAAAAGGGATATAGAGATGCCAATCCCTACCAGTTTTGTCAATGGTTTTTGTAAGAATGTTTCTAAGTGTTTTGTTGGTTGCTTTGGCTTTTCATTGGCTTGCAGATAGTATGGTGTTGAGAAACTAAGTTTAATGTTGAATGTGTCACATATTTTCCTAATATATTTATTTTTAAAATATTTTCCTTTATTGGTGATGAGTTTATGAGGGATGTCAAAGTGACATATGATATGTTGATAAAATTCTATAATTTTATTAGCTTTGGTTGAGGCAAGGGGAATTGATTCTACCCATTTAGTGAAATATTCGGTAGTAGTGATGATAGAATGATGAAGTTTTGATGAACATGGGTTAATAAGGCCAATAAGATCGATCCCCCACTAAGAGAAAGGCCATAGGTCCTGAGAAGCAAAGTTACAAATCTTGGATAGGGACATGCATAAGATTAGAATGTTGCTGACATTTTAAGCACTATTTTAACATATTGACATCAATCATGATTGAGGGTAGGAAAATAATATCCCATTCACAAGACACACTTAGAAATGGCTAAACCATTAAAGTGTCCACCACATATGCCATCATGGACTTCTTGGATATATTAGATAGACTTGTGGGATTTAAGGCATCGAGGAGGAGACCATCAAATCCTCATTTATAAAGGATACCGCCTAGGATGAAGAAGTAGGTAACACATTGCATGAAAGAACTCGACCATTTTTGGATAAGTTAGAGGGGAATTTAGACTGAGAAAGATAGTCATATATCTATGTATACTAAATATCTGATTGACTATTTTCAATGTTATTGATGGAAGGAAGTTCATTTTTATGGGATGGTTGCTTCGAGTTTGTGTAAAAATAAAGAGTTTTCAAATCATTAGTTGACCATGGTATGAATGAGGTGAGAGAATCCATGGTGTCTACAAAATTATTAGATGAATGGGGACTGTTTGGATAGGATATAACTATTAATGTTTCTAAAAGGAAGTCAACAACAACCTTGTATTTTTGTAATATTTCATTTTTACATTGATAAGTTCCATTGATTTGATTAATGATGAGTTGAGAGTCTCCATAGATGTCGAGGATTCTAACACCAAACATGATAGTGGTTTGGAGACCCATGATTAAGGCTTCATATTCTACCATGTTATTAATGCATTTGAAATTTAATTTGAAAGAAAAAGGGATAGAGTCCCCAAGGAGGTATGATGATGATACCATCCCCTCCCCTTTTGACATTTAGATCCATCAAAGAAGAGATTCATTTTAATAGAAGATCATCTTCATGATCAAATGAATTGACTGATTCATCAGGAAAATTTTTGCTAGGAAGATGATTGTTAGGAAAAGGGGTTTGACTAGTTGATCAATAATAACCTAACCTTGATAGATTTTTTGTGGGAGGAAATCTAGATAAAAATATATCATGAGCATGAGCCATCGAGTGATGCAATCATTATGATAAGGTTTTGAATGCATAGCTTTGAGAGGATTAACACTGGATGAAAATGAAAGTTTTATGATTGAGGAGATAATGACAAAGTTTGGAAGTCACAAAATATAAAGCACAACACAACTTTTTAGCTTTAGTGTAGTGGGTTTCATAATCATGGAGAGTTTGACTTATGTAATAAACAATGTTTCTTTACCATTCTCATCTCGATGTGTGATAATGGCTCCCAAGGCATGATTCATAGTGGATAATATATAAATAAAAATGACTCCCTCGAGTGGAGGTGTGAGCATGGGAGGTGATAGAAGATATTGTTTAAGTTGATCGAAGGCTTCTTGGAAACCCTCATCCCACTTAAAGTGAACATATTGTGAAGAAGATGATGAAAAGGTTGACATCGATGGATAATTGTGAAATAAATTCACAAATTGAATAGAGTCTTTTTGAATACTAAGAGTTGTTTAAGATTAGACGAAGGTGGAATTTTGATAATGGATTTTATCTTAGGAGGGTCTACTTCAATTCCTTGAATGGATACTATAAACCCTATGATCTTACCGGTTAAGACACTAAAAAATAAACTTAGAGGAGTTAAGTCAAAGGAAATATTGGAGGAGACAAGTGAAGAAGATGGTATCAAGGAAAATATAATGATCCTATTGATGTTTTGATTTACCTAAGAGATCATCCACATAGTCTTCCATATTTTTATGGATGAGGTCATGGAAGATGTAAGTCATTACACATGTTGGTAAGTGGCTCCCACATTTTTTAGGCCAAAGGGAATTACTTGATAACATAAGGTTCCCTAAGGAGTGATGAAGGATGTTTTATGTTGATCATCAGGTGCAATAATAATTTGATTATATCTAAATAACCCATCCATAAGGGACAACATTTTGTGGTTTGTCGTAAGATCGAAAAGATGGTAAATATTAGCAGTGGGAAATCATCTTTTGGGCATGCGAGATTAAGATCTCAGAAACTAGTGTAGATACATAACTTCAATGTGGCCTTAGTCACTGGTACTATGTTAGAAGCTCATTATGGATAGTCAATGGGGAGGATGAAGTTAGTGGAAAGAAGACGCTGAAGTTCTTCTCTAATGAGGAGAGAAATGTGAGGATGAATTTTATGTAATTTTTGTTTAACTGGTTTAACATCCTGGAATGTGATGATATTGTGAATGAAAATGTTTGGGTTGAGTTCAAGCATGTGACTATATGACCATGCAAAATCTTGACTATGTTTGGATAAGAAAGCAATGAAGTCTCGTAATTCATGTGGATCAAGAGATTGGCCAACCTTGACTATGCAAGGATCGTGTGAGGTACCTATGTTGATGTTGATAGTGGGTTCATTAGGTAAGGTGGTCATAGTAGGAGGTGGATTTTCTTGAGGATGATGATCTTCTGTGCCCATGTAAGCTAGGATAGAGTCATCATCATGACATTGAAGAATATGAATGGTAGGGAATCCTCTATCATATCGGGGAAAATTAACAAAATAGTTATGTTTATGCCATTATTTTGATAGTTAGTGGTCTTAATGTAATATATTTTACTAAAAAAATAGGGGAGATGGATACGGTATTTTATGTTTCCCTAGATTCACCAAGGAGTTGGAGAGGATAGTTCTTTTATTATTATAGTTTTGAATGTGGTGTTTGTGGAGTTTTAAGATGAAGGCTTCTTAAAACCTAACCCAAATTTCTCATGGGGCTTATGAGTTCGATCGATGGCCAATTCTTGAGTGCCCTATTCATAATGACTGGCTAAAACCCTTCCATATGGAATGATGGAGCTAAGTTTAAGAAAAGGATGGGTTATAGAGAAATTCAAAACCAAATGTGAAATATTTAGCATGGGGTTGATTGTTGAGGTGGGAGGAAGGTTGATCAATGCCTCCATAAACGATGTTGGTTTTCAAATAAGGAGGACCAAAGGATATGATGTCAATGAAATTAGATTGGTACATAGGTTACGTGTCGGGTCTTCCTTAGGCATTTAGAGTGGGGATTTTATTGAGGGTTAAGATTTGATAATCCCCAATGAGAGATATTGTAGCATTTCATCGAAGGTTTGATCATTAGAAGGTTTGGATGTAGGGATGACAATATTAGTAGAAGCCTCGTGAGATGATTCCTTTTGAGGAATAAGTACATCATATGAGCGATATGTCGTATGATATGTTTTAAATGAATGAGGATAATTGAGGAGAGTGTGGATTTTCCTTTGTATTCGTATTTCAAGCATCGATGTAAGTTGGATGGGATGGAGCACATAGTGTGGATTTAAGGATGCCTAAGTAGATGTTGTATTGGAAATATCCTTCCACTATGTAGAAGATTTTGTGAAGAAGTTTACGATCTATGTGGATAGGTAAGATAATTATACCTATGGCAGGGGCAACATAGTCATTAAAATTGTGTATGAAAGCTTGTGATTTGGATATAATGTTATCAGGTAGCTTGATTTATATGAAGGTGTAAGATGAAATTATGTTAATACTAGCACCATTTTCAATCATGGATCTTTTGACATAGGTTTCATTGATTTGGATAGTGATGAAGAGAGGGAGGTCATGTTCTTATGGTTGAAGACAAGGTATTTCTAAATTATCAAATGCAATGGAGGTAGAGGCATGTAATGTACTTGAAAACTGAGCCATTGGGAAAGGGTCATCTGATTGGACTATGGTATTTCTAAGACAATCATGACCTAGCGATGTTGAGGGAAATTTTGGATACCCTCGTAAAGAGACATATTTATGGGTTGTGGTGTCATTATTTGAGGATTGTGTCATGTACTTTCGTTATTGATATCCGAGCGCGAGGGGATGCAAGGATGGACACTTTGGTTTTAAGAGTTAGTGATTTTGAAGAATATGAAGGACCGGATTACAGTTCATCTTGTATAAGTTTGTTGATATCGCTTTTGAGATTTTTCAATATTTTTTTTTGGAGAGGAAGGGATCGGGAGTAGATGAAATTTTGACTTTAGACTTGGTTGTTGATGGTAAGGTATTTTAGAGGGATCCCTAACGATGGAGACCTTAGGTTTTTCTTGGTTTTGAGCATATTTAGATCTCTCTGGTGGTGATGTAAATCTCTTTAATATAAAGGGTTGGTTTGCTTAAAGAAGTGGGATCTTATTGAGATGAAGGACCTATTGATTTAGATGTGGTAACTATGGGAGCTTCTAATATCAGATTTTTGACTTGGTGTTTTGGTTTTGATTTTCAATGATTGACTAGAGGATTGGGATGATCTAAAAGGCCATATTTTTTTATCCAATTTTGAAGTGCATCTTGCAGATATTTATAGTGCTCAGTGTCATGTCTTGGTGTTTTATGATAGCCACATATAGCATTATGATTGAACAAGGAAGGATTTTATCCACAAGGATAGAAGGGTTTGATGGGTGGTAATGTTATGGATGTTGATTGAATAAGATTCTAGAGAAGAGTTTTGTAAGAGACTTTGGGAGATGGTAGAAGTAGGTGTATAGGAAGAGAAACATTCTTTTTGTTTTCAAAGGAGTAGGCATTGAAGGAATATTGTGAATAATATATTTAGATTTGTCCTTAGGAGTGAGCTTGGGTTTCATAATGATGATAGGAGTGTGTCTAGTCGAGGGATGATGTATGAAAATATAAGGTAGGGGAGAAAGCACTTTAGATAACTCAGGTTTGATAGATGGAAGATCAATTTTATTATAGGGATGAAGCACTTGATTTTTGGATGGGACCTGTAAAGATTTATAATTGGACATTGAAAATATTTTCCCTTAGTAAGAGGTAATGGTAGTCTCTGCGAGAGGTTGCTTTTTTTGGTACTTATGATGAAGTAGAGATAGAGACCTTGGGAAATAGGTTCATCATGGGTGGAGTTACTACAGGAGATGGTGAGTGAGAACATTTGTATTAGAATGGTCATCTACATAGGTTTGGGTGATGTCTAAGTGTTCAATTGATTGATCACGGGTAGATGTGGATGTTTCAAAAAGCTCAATTTTTTCAATTACGGTATATGTAGAAGGATAAGGAAATTGGATTTTACTAGCAATAGTGGATCTAGAAGATTCAAAAAGTTGAATTTGATAAACTACAATAGGTGTAGAAGATTCGGTGGGTTGAACTTGATCAATAACACCAATGGTATGAGCTCCAAGATTTTGAGATCTATAGGCTTGATCTTGAACAATGTTATTGTTAGGAATATGATTGGGAAAAGGTTGTTTGAAGATGTCTAAATATTGGTTTGGAGGTGCATTGGGGTTATCAAGCTATAAATCACCTTGGTCAATAAGATTTTGGACAGTTTCTTTGAAAGTGTGACACCTTTCGATGTCATGACCTTGGACTTGGTGATATTTACAATATTATTGTTCTTGATACCAAGTGGGTTTAGGATGAGAATCATCAAAAGGTCAAAAAAGAGGGATTTATATCATGTGGATGGCCATGAACTTACCAAAGATAGAACTATAATACTCTCCTAAAGTATTATAGTTTTGAGGAGGTCTAGGTGTCCTTTGAGCTTGTTTAGTATTGGGTGTATTTCGGAGGAGAGGTATTGATAACAAAAACATGTGTTGTGCCTTTGGATTTATCATTTTTGGTGGAGGATTTAGAGAGCTCAGGATTTGGATTTTTACAACACAATTTCACTTTGTCATCTTTAAGAGTTTGGGTATCTAACATGCAGGCCATGGTAATGGATTCTTAAAAGGTCTGAAAGGATTGAATTTGAAGTGTTGATGTAATATGTTTAACACAAGACCAAGAAAATAATTCAATTAACTTGGTTTGGGGAAGGGAGGTTGATAACTGATTGATCACCCCACACGATCCGATGAAAAAATCCATAATAGATTCATCTTTAAATTTTACGATAGCATAGAGGTATGTGATATATATTTTGTGGGAGATGTTGATATAAAAATGTTATAAGAACGTTTGGGAAAGTTGTGTGAAGGTAAAAAGTGAATGCTATGAAATTTTCTTGTATTAATCAAGACCAGATCCCGTTAATGACATGGGGAAGGTGCAAAGAAGGAGATTGTCATTGTGAGCTATAAGTGTAAATAGGGACGAAATCCACGAAGATTTTATTAATCAGAATCAACCAAAAACATAGAATTAGGCTGCAATATGTGTGTGTGTGTGTGTGTGTGTGTGTGTGTGTGTGTGTGTGTGTGTGTGTGTGTGTGTGTGTGTGTGTGTGTGTGTGTGTATTGCACAGCTGGGATACAAACAAAATAGAAGTTGCAATAATGCAACAACAAATCTAAAATACATTAGCTTCCAAATATTATCCCGAGAAGCACATAAATTGTTATAACAATTATAACAATTATCCCTGTGAAACTAAAAAGACAAATATGGTTTAAAACCCATATAACAATACATAACAAAAATATGGTTTATATTATAACCATTATTATTTAATTAATAAAATTAATTAAATAATTATATTATGCATAATTAACCTAACATTCCCCCTTAATTGTGCATTGTCTGAAGGGATGAGGAGAGGAACTCTTTGAACAACTCGAACTTGTCACATGTAAGTGATTTTGTGAAAATATCTGCTCGTTATTCAACAGTTGGACAAAATTGAAGCTAGATGTTGTGCTTCAACACATGTTCACGTATGAAATGAACTTGTACCTCAATGTGCTTTGTTCTCTCGTGAAAAACTATATTGTGAACAAGTTTGAGAACACCTTCATTGTCAACATACATGGTGGTCTGTTTGTCATGTGGTACTCCAAGTCCTTCCAGTATGTGACGTAGCCAGATCACTTCATAGACAGCTTCTCTTGCAGAACGATACTCGGCTTCTATGGAAGAGTGAGAAATGAAGTGTTGTTTATTACTTCCCCATGATATTGGTCCAAATCCCGTAAAGAATACAAATCCATAAGTGGATTTTTTATCATCAATGTTACTTGCATGATTTGAATCTGAATATCCATTCAAGAAGTTGTTTTCGTTCTTCTTGTATTCTAGACCAAGATCCACTGATCCTTTAAGATATCTCAAAATGCACCTTGCTGATTTCCAATGAAAAACTTTGGGTTCCTACATGAACCTGGATAGATAGCTCACTACAATTCTAGTGTAGCTTAGGTAAATGAGACTCCCAATCACCATCGATAGAGAGTGGCACTTACCTCGGAAGATGGATCCGAACGAGATAATTACAATATATTCTCCATGGGTGTAGAAATTTGTGTACAATCCATAATCCTAAACTTCTCGAGTGTAGTCTTGGTATATTTCATTTAAGAAACACAAATACAATTCTATTTCTATCATACTTCTAATCCAAGACAAGTAATGCATCGCCCGAGATCAATCATGTCGAACTATCGATTAAGATTTTTCTTCATTACATCGATCATCTTCATCGAACTTCCAGTGATGACTAGATCATCAACACAGACAACAACAATCACCATCTCCCCCTTTCTTTTTGAGGTATAGATTGGGATTGTATGGATTTCTAACAAATCCATGTTGTACGAGATGCTCATCAATCTTGATGTACCATACCCAGGGTGCCTGTTTGAGGCCATATAGAGATTTCCTATGTCTCCGCATACCTTTTCTTCTTGACCAGGTACTACATATCCCTTAGGTTGAGTCATGTAGACTTCTTCTTATAAATCTCCATTTAGGAAGGCACTTTTTACATCCATTTGGTGGACTTTCCATCCAAACTATATAGCTAGAGAAAAGATCATCCTAATCATTTTGATCTTAGTTGTGGGAGTGAATGTCTCCTCATAGTCAATGCCTTCTTTTTGTGTGTACCCCTTTACTACAAGTCTCGCTTTATAATTGTCCACTGTCCCATCTACTTTGTACTTTGTTTTAAATATCCATCTGCATCCAATGGGTTTCTTCCCTGGTGGAATATTGACAAGTTGCCAAGTGTTATTCTTCATCACTGATTGATATTCAGAATCCATGGCATATTTCCAAGATTTTGACTATAGGGCTTCCTGGACTATTGAGGGCTCATCTGATTCAATAACTCTACTCATCAAGGCAAAGTTAACTTCTTCTCTTGCTTTACTGCGAGTCCATGGTCCAGGGGTGGATGTATCCGGTGGAGCATCCATTCTTGCATCTCGTAATGTACTTGTACACCATTTAGGCATACGTTGAACTATTCCCATGGGTCGTGGTTCTATCTGATCAACACCATCATCCCCATCATCACTTTCATCTTTAGAGGGAACATCAGCTTCAATTTTTATAATTGGTGAAAAATCTACTTCTTGTGAGTTGGAGGAGGAGTCTTTGCTTCCTTAATCTCAAAAAAATCAACTGCTCGCTAGTGTAGACTTTTCTGGTCTTAGGATCCATCAATCTATACCCAAGAGTCTCTTCAATGTACCCAATGAAGACAAGTTTCTGTGACTTCATGTCCAATTTCTTTCTATTTTGTTTGGGTATGTGCATGCTTTCTTTGCACCCAAATACTCTGAGGTGTGCAATAGATGGTTTCTGTTTTGACCATGCTTCTTGTGGTGTTACTCTGTTAAGAGCAACAGTGGGTGCTCTGTTCAACAAATAAATACACTGATGTCTTTCGTTGCTTCAGCCTAGAATGTCTTTACAAGTTTGGAATCATCGATCATGCATTGCACCATTTCCATGATAGTATAATTTCTTCTCTCAACAACACCATTTTTCTGCGGTGTGTGTGGAGGAGGCATTTGTCGATGAATCCCATGAGTTTGTAGGTAGTCTCTAAACTCATCACTGGTGAATTCCCCCCCTCGATCTGAGCGAAGAGTTTTGATGTGATGACCAGTTTCTTTCTCAACTGCTACTTTGAAATTTTTGAAGGTTTCAAATGCTTCACTTTTCTTGTGAAGACAGAAAATCCACATTTTTCTCGAATAGTTGTCAACACAAAGCATGAAGTACTGGAACCTGAATGACTTGCCTGCATCGAACCGCAAAGATCGGTATTAACTAGGTCAAGTTTACCATGAGCTTGAAATGTACTCCTCTGGAATGAAGCTCTGTGTTGTTTTCCTACTAGGCAGTGAGGACACTTGTTTGTATCCTTTTGAAGAGATGGTAGCCCATGTACCATATTACGCCGGTGAAGTGTTTCAAGATATTTGAAACTTACATGACCAAATCTCTGATGCCATAACTATGCTGAGTTAGAATTCTTAGCCACAAGTGCTTGATCATCTCTGTGAAAAAATCAAGTTGGAACATGCATCCCACATTGGAGGATTTTGCAATTATTTTTGAGCCTCTTGATTTATCTCGAATCAAACACGTTTTCTTGCTAGATTGACTATCAAAGTCAATTTTTAGGTTGTGGTCTAGGAGTTGACTGAATGAAAGTAGATTATTTGTCAACCCAGGGACATATAGGACATCTGATAGTCTACATTTGCATGAACCAAGGGGTATAGAAATGTTCCTAATCCCCTGAATTATATATGAAGAATCATCTCCCAACGAAACATGATTTTTCGATGGCATGTCCCTCATTGAAATAAACTAGTCTCTATGGCCGGTCATGTGTCGAGTGGCTCCGAATCAACATACCGTGACATCACTAGATGACATGGATGGTTCAATTGATTGAGCAAAGAACAAGTAGTCTTCATTGTCGATCGTTTCTTGTTGCTCAACAATATTACCTTATTGATGGGGTCTTCTTTTCCAGTTCCCCTTTTTCTGCCCGTGATTGTTGTTAGAATGTCCCTTGTAAGATTGTTGTTGTTGAGGTCTAGAGTTGTTGGATGAACCTTTCTTGTAGGTATTATACCAAAATCTTCAGAGGTTATGTCCTCTTTTGCAGATTAGAAATTGCTTCTTCTGTTGTCTATCACCTTGATACTGATTTTGATTTTGGGTTTTTTTGATGGGAATTAGGTTTTCCTTTACCTTTTCCTTTCCATTTTTGATGTGAAGATAGTGCCTTCTCCTCTTCATCATCCTTATTGTGCATTGCTTCCTCTTGTCACAAAGTAGGTTTACCAGTTTGTCAAAACCAACTATCATATCTGACACATTTAGTGTTGTGACAAAAATGCATTAAGAAGAGGGGAGTGCTCTTAGAATAATGGGAATGAGAGCATCATCTGTGACCGGTTCTCCTAGGGCTAGAAGTGAAGCCCTCAATTTTGTAACTCTTCTTAAGAAAGCTTCAATTTTTTCATTCTATTTGAACTTTAGTGTGTGTAACTGACTCTACAAATTCAATATAACATTCTTGTTCTTGGCCTCGTATATTGTGCTCAACTTATCCCATGCTTCTTTGGCTGTTTTGGCATCTCGAATGTGGGGTTACATCATTGTCGGACACTCCAAACAAGATGATGAGTTTGGCCTTCTGATCTACTTTATCAAACTACCGCTATTGTGTTGTATCAGTAGTTGATCTAGTTAGAGTACCATTCACATCAGGCCATATTTCTTCAAACTTAAACTATGTCTTGATTTTTGTCTTCCATGCAAACATAGTTGTTTCCTCCGAGTAGTTGTGAATCTAGAAGAAAAAATGGGGGCATTGGTGCCCATTTTGTAGAGATCACTGATAAGGTTTGGCTCTTATCACTCTAGGTATAAGGTCTCCCAATCTATATACCGTTAGTCCGATATACCGAACCTTTCTATATACGCACCCTTCCGATATACCTGGTGGTACATGGAAGAAGTTCACCCTTTATATATACCTAGCGGTACGTGAAAGAGGTGTTAACATACGTGAAAGAATTCAATACGTGGTAATAGTACGATGGGGTATATGCGATTATTGACACCATCTTATAGAAATATCCTCATACATGTGCTTAACTTTGATATATACTTGGATAATTTCTCGGTCTGGATTTATGTCATGCAATCGTTCACGGAAGGATGGGATGGTTCATAGTGTGTGTGCACTGTGACCTTATTACTCCTTTCGATTTAAAGGGTTGATTCCCGAGATGATGTTATTGCAGCTATATTAGGCATTAAGTGTAGTAGTAGTCACAAAGGCTTTAACCGTAAGCTCTTTCCCGGAGGCATCGTATATACCGAATGCGCGAATGAGATCTACGATCTCATGAGTGTTACAAAACCAATTTTATATTGTTTTATATTACAATTCTCGCTAGTTTCATAGTAGTTACAAAGTTTTCAGTTGACTATGGCAACTTGTAAATTAGTAAAATATAATGTAGTATACAAATTACATTCAAAGATTCTGAAAAAATTGAATGGCAAGTAATTTTTTTTTGTTTTACGGGCCTTGGTGGCCTCCTAAGCCCAATACAACCCAAAATGCAAAGAATTACAAAAACCAAACCCTGAAAATGCAATTTTTAGCTATCCCCCTTTGGAAAAAGTTGTCCGGAATGAAAAACTAGGCTTAATGGAGAAAAACAATTTTTACCCTAAATTTAGGGATTTTCTCGCTAAATATTTAGTGACCTGTTTAGTTATGACTAAATAGTTTAGTCACGGTTTTTCCACTAAAACCACTGCTAAAGATGGTGGTTTCTCCATATTTTCTTCTAAACTTCAAAATTTTAAAAATTTTGCTATTGGGGGTGGGGTTTGAACCCCAAACATCCTATCCCCAAGATTCTCCCCTTAACTGTATGGGCTCAATGAGCGCTTAGGTAAGAATTTGAAGCAAATTTATATATAACAACACGAGTGACCTATCTCGAATAATGATGTGGTGCCGAGATGTAATCCACGTGTCTACGAGCTTGTTTGGAGGGAATTATCCATGTGTCTGCAAGTTGTGCGGATTAGGGTTTTCCACCAGATAATTCGGATATGAGCCTTTGCATTGTTTTATATTCCCTTTGGCCACCGCTTTTTCCTTATTTCTCACTTTGCTTTTTTTTTATTTGTGAATCAATTTGACTTCACCTATTTTTTTCTTTGTTACAGGTTCTGCATGAAGATTGAATACAACTCCACCGCTTGTGATTGTGGTTGCAGGTTGCATGGAGATTTATTGTAGGTCATAGAGGATCCAAACAGGAGTATGGAATTAGAGGATGTTGTAGCTATTGGTGTGGATGAAGATGTGCAGGTTGATCTTTGAGAAGTATGCCGGTTTGAGAAGTATGCCCCTACTTTTTGGTGCAGGTCTTCAACACCATGTACTTTGGTGATTGCCAATGCAACTCACCCCTTTAGCAAAAAATATTGTCGTTCAAAATAGTTCATGAATGGCTCGAGAGGCTCAAAGAGCTCGGTTTGCTTTAAAAAAATTGGCGAAGAGCTCAGTCAGAATGCAACTCGGTCTCCTTTGCTCAGTCTGTGTGACCGGGGCTTAAAATGCAATGTAGCTCAATCTTTTACTCTGTAGATCTCTACTAATATGGCACAGATACCTCCAAACTTGGTGCACTAATAGTGTTAGTTGTGGCTAACACTGTCACTAATTTTAGTGACAAAACCCCTAATGGGGAAAAAAAAATTATTTTCAATACCTGCAGCAAATTTTGCTGTAAAAAAAAATTGTGTTCCAAACACCTAGAATGAAAGAGAAGGATGTGAGGAGGTAGGGATGGGGTTGGGAGGTTGCAGGAGGTCGTGGGCTCTCTAATGCTGCAAACACTTCTCCAAAACTCCTCTATCTCGATCTTGCTGCTCTCTCTTACCACTCCTTCATCGCTTCACAGTCCAGAATCTCTCTGGTACCAAATGTAAACAGGACGAAGCTCAATATTTTATTAATTAGAATCAACTAGAAACATAGAAAGGACTATCACTATATATATATATATATATATATATATATATATGTTATATATATATGTATTATAGCGGGATACAAACAAAATAGAATTTGCAATAATGCAACAAAATCTAAAATACATTAGCTTCCAAATATTATCCTGGGAAGCACATAAATTGTTATAACAATTATAACAATTATCCCTGTGAAACTAAAAAGACAAATATGGTTTAAAACCCATATAACAATACATAACAAAAATATGGTTTATATTATAACCATTATTATTTAATTAATAAAATTAATTAAATAATTATATTATGCATAGTTAACCTAACAATAAGATAACATGTGTGATGATAGGCTCTCGGATGTTTTTGGGGATCTTCTTTTCTATAAAACTTGGTTAATTTTATAATTTCCTAATGGAAAGGATATGGTTGAATGAGAACAGATGGGTGGATGGTCTCACCGCATATTTGTTTATAAGATAATTGATTTTTTGATGAAGATAAAGAGACTTCCAAATTGGCCATCCTATTCATGAGGGATTGTAAGAGGTCATACAAGGGTTATGTGTTGATTTTATTGGATTTAGGGTGCATGGGAGTTGGATTATACCAATAATGAGGTTGTGAAAAAGGATTATGTTGAAATTGTGGGACATTAGTGGGGATAGGGTTGGTAGCGTAAGATGTAACAAGAATAGATTAAGAATTATTATATTGGTAGTATTGAGGTAATGATGTAGCAACAAAAGGTTGATATGTAGGTTGAGGTGGAATTGAGATTTTGGGTTGTAAAATAGGTTGAGGCGGGATTGAGGGTAGAGGATATTGAAGAGGTTGAGGTGGGATTGAAGGTTGAGGTTGTTGAAAGGGAGCACTACCAACTTATTGAATGGATGCGGTGTGTAGTGTTCAAAGGGGAACCCGAACAATTATAATTGGATTAGTATTAATAGGTGGTAAGGATGGAGAAGTGGATACAACCAAGTTCTAAATATGAGTGAGATGCGATGGAGGGACATAAGATACATTAACTTGAGGAGGTGAAGGAGGATTAATACCTACGAATGGTGCTAGTGAAGGAGGAAAAAATGCGGGAGTGGTTGAATAGGGAATTACTTGGCTAAATACATGTTTGGTAACCTAGAGGGAAACATTGATCAATACGTGGTTGTCTAGCTGGTGATGAAGCGGGTATGCCAAAAATAAACTGATTGAACTCTAGTAAAATGTGTTTTTGGATATTGGGAAGTAGATGGTTGATTAATACTGAAGGGAATCATCTATGTGTTGGGATCAAATTGAAATCTCATGATAGGAGAAGTTTTTCAAGAGGAGGTGGTGGTCCAAATGTTGCATTATGAGTTGAAGGGTCTCGTACGTATACATCTATAGTGGATAGATATTATTGCAATAGGATGGGATTTTCATCTAAAAAATTCCTTGAAACTCATGGGCATGCTTGAATGTTTTGCAAGTCCAGAAATAAATGCTCATACGAAAGGGGGTGTATAAGGAGGGATAACTTGTGATTTAGATAGTTGATAATGAGGTGAATCTTGAATATTTATTTACTATTGTGTCGGATGAGGGGACTATCGTAATAGGGACAAATGTGGATGAAGAAAATTTCTAGATTGTTGGAAAGTAAGAACCATGTAGGAGGAAGAAAAAAACAACAATAGAAAATAAAAGATGGTTGTTAATAAAACACACATAATCAGGATGAGTTAATTATCTGAAATTAATTAGAAATGTGTGAAATAGGATATTGGATAATGAAGGAAAGAACCTAAAAGCAATATAGAGTTAGTTTTAGGTTGTTTAAGATGGATTACTCAATATACCCAAAGGTACATGAGGCACAAATCTACGATGGTTACCGGTACATTGTGTAATATAGGGGCTTACCCCTCACTTCACGATCCCACAAATGATAAGGGTGTCGGGAACTTGGCCAATATACCAATAACAAAAAAATATTACACGATCATAACATTGTGGAGGTTTCTCTTTTGGGTGATGAAATCCCAATAGTTTTTTTTTTTATTATTGGCAAATAGTTTTTTGAAAGGGACTATACCCTTGAGAACAAAAGAAGGCCTAAGAGCCGGAATAAGAGTGAGAATCAGAGAGAATGGATCAAGATCCGAGTGTTACAATGAAGCTCGAAGTAGCCCAGAAACAACTACTCAAACGAGACAAAACAACAAAATTACTGCAAAAAGCAAAGTAAAGAGACCGCAAAAAAATAGCAAAAAAAAAACAAGAAGCAGCAGAAGCAACCAATACTACTTCTTGGTAGCTTTGTCGATGCTGGTCTTGACTCTCTTCCAGGCGTGAAACATACCCAAAGTTGTCATGTGGGCAGCATCAGTTTTATCAAGCTCCTCAATGGTTCTTTTGCTCTCTTTTTCGTTGCCCCAAAGTGTAGCCGGGACACCGCTGAGGTTGGAAACACTTTTGGCATGACCCTCAATGAACTCCTCAATTGCCCTAAAGGCGGCAATGTTGTAATCATGTCTAGTTTTGGCCTTCCCTAAGCGGGAGTCTAAGGAGGTCAGCTTCTTATAAATGTCCTCAATCTGACTGCTATCAATGTTCCCCTCCCCCTCCATGCTTTTCTTGCCTTTCTGTTTAGCCAGGTTCTTGACCTCATCCTTCAACAGTTTCATCTCAGCCTCTAAGGCCTCCAACCTCTTTGAAGAGCTATCCAACTGCACTTCCCGGGGACTGGCACTGCTGATATTCAGAAGGTCATGTGCAATCTCTAGTTCGAAAGGCTCCTTCTCCACAGCAAGAGCCTCAAGGTTGAGCTTCCTGGAGGCCCTGGTGACCGGTCTTTTAGAGGTAGAGGTGAGGTGGGTGGCGGGAGCAGAGAGTAGGGGAATGGATGGAGAAGCTTGAACAGCCGGCTGGGGGGTGACAGCAGCGGTGATGGGGGCAGCAGGAGAAACAGGGCTGACAGCAGCAGAGCCCATCAAAGGGGTAGCCGGGCTAGGAGAGGAAGGAAGTCCAGGGTATTTTAGAAGGCAACATTTATGAATCAACAAAATAAGTCCTTGATGTAAGGGAACCACCGGGTGTGCTTCTGAAACTCCAAAATGGAGCATTCAAGGGAGTTCAACAGATAATGGGGAAAGAAAACCAATCGATTCCTACGGAAGTGGTTTAGAAAGATAAGATGTTTAGCAGGGACAGTGACAAACCTACCTTCCAAGGAGATGAATCGAATCATCATGCGAGTAACCTCATCATAGGGTGGAGGAATTGAGCTGACAAGCAGGCCCGCTGTACCAAATGTGAGCTTCTCAGATCCCTCCACAAATCTTCTTTCTTCAGCATCTCTATCAACCCTTTTGTTGAAGAAGCGGTATCCCTCCAAACAAAGACCGGTCGCTTCAGCAATAAGATCTTCATTGACCAATATCTTCTGTCCCCCGTAGTCGACAGTCCGCTCCTTCCATTCCTTAGCAAAATGCACAGAAATGCTTTGGTCATGTCCCTGCACCTTTTCCATGAAGTTGGTGAAGCCACCTTTGCTGAGAATGTTCCAAAGCTCGATATTTTCCTTCCAGTCGGGGTCCGCGCATGGCTCAATTTGGCAGGGAGGTCCTCCCATCTTCTCTGTGATAGACTGATTACAAAAATTTCCCAGATGCCTGTGTGCGTAGAGACCTGTCCGCTTCTTGCTATTGTAAGCCGCACAAAACTGGAAACTATAGCCGTTGCTCTTCCCACGAACGGCTGCGTGACTGCTGAACTGAGCCTGCGGGAAGTCGCGTGTGTGAGTAGCTCTCTCTCTGTCAACAATCACATTACAACTTCCATCGGTTTCGAGGAGCTATGAATCCAGATTTTAACAGCTGTAGTACATCCCGCATGCGCGATTTTCAAATCAACATAACTCCAATTGGAGTTCCCCAAATAATTCTTACTATCATGAATATTTGATATTATTTGCATCATCATATTCATTAAAGCAACACGTGTGAGAGTGTTATTGATGCTGATCTTCATCCAAAGATTATGTCTCATCTCTAGGGATTGCTTGCATATAAAAGTCTGCATGAATGCTGTTGTGGAGCTGATTAGGGATGCTGTTATTATCCCAGACGGTGAAATTAACATTAATGCCATAATTGGCCAGCGCATCCGCCAATTTATTGCCCTCTCTGTAAGTATGCCTGATTCTGATGTTATTGAAAGTATGACTGATGCTTATGGACTCAGAGATAAAATCCTTAATACTCCAACTAGGAGATGAGGACTGATTAAGAAGTTTAATGATATTAAGGAGTCCCCTTCAACAACTAGGTTTTGAATATTCTTAGCCTGGGCAACTCTCAAGCCCCAGAGAGCAGATAATGCTTCAGCAAAATGATTAGTTTGAACTCCCATTTTTCCAGCATATGTAGCAATCAGATTACCATTATGATCCCGTATTGCTCCTCCTCCTGCCGCTGTCCCAGGGTTTCCCTTAGAGGCCCCATCAAAGTTCAACTTGTACCAATTAGAATCAGGAGGATGCCATTTGATCGAAGATCTATCAATACTATTCCCGGGATTGCTCCAATTTCCAATCTGCCAATTGGATAAGATGTACTCTTCATTCTCAGGATAACTCTTGTTCTTGGGAGGTTTAAATCTGGCAATATCCTCTTTAATACCATTAGAAATTTTGCCAATACTGAGTTTATAGTTTTGCTTCTTATTTCTGAAAATGATATCATTTCTGTCCTTCCAAATCCTCCAGATTAAATGTGGGATAGCCAATTTCTAGATCCTTTTGATAACACAATGTCTGAAGGGTGGGTTCCATTGATTCCATAGCTGATTAAGATTCTTGGCATCACCCAGAGAGCTTCAAATTTAGAAAGGACAAAGTTCCAAATTCTTTTGGCATAATCACAATGTATGAACAGGTGGCTGATATCCTCAGAGTCATTTTTACAAAGATGGCACCAATTAGGAATTATAAATCCTCTTCTCATCAAATTGTCAGTGGTAAGAATTCTACCTCTGATGGCCAGCCAGAGGAAAAAATTTATTTTGGGAGTTAATTCAGACATCCAAATCTTGTTCCAATTAAAATCAGATTGATTACTATGAAAGAGATTGATATAACCAGATTTGACTGAGTAGTTCCCATCATGGGAATTATTCCAAACCAACTCATCCTTGGATTCCAGCTGACTTAATGGAATAAGATCTAAATGATCTTGAAGGGAGGAAGTAATTTGTTTCAGATCAATTCGCTCCACAGTAAGTTTTTTCCAATTCTTGTTGGTGCCATTTCCTTCAATGTAATCTTTGATTTTAATACCATACTTGCTTATTAGACTGTCCTTAGCCATCCCAAATCTGTCCAAGAGATTGCCACTAAACCAATTATCCTCCCAGAAGTTTATCTCCCTGCCATCCCCCACTTTCCATTTGCTGCCCTGCTTGATGAAGTTTCTGCTCTTGACCAAATTATTCCAAAAAATGGAACCACAGGGGAGGTGCTCATCATGCAGATAGGAGTAAACAACTTGATGATTTAAATATTTTCTTTAATTAAATCAATCCAGGGTTGTTTCTCAGACAACATTCTCCAGCCCATTTTAGCAATGAGTGCCTCATTCATTTTCTCAATATTTTTTATGCCCAGCCCTCCCATAAACTTCGGGGTGCAGACCTTATCCCAGGCCACTAAGTGAAATTTGAACTTCTCTTCCATGCCTTGCCATAAATTTTTTTTTGAATCCTCTCAATTTTATCTCTGAAGGAAGAAGGGATTTTGAAAAGCGACATGATATAGATGGGCAAATTTTGAAGAGTACTTTTAATGAGTAGGCACTTACCAGCACTAGATAAAGTGGCACCTTTCCAACCAGCCATTTTTTTCTGAAATCTCTCCAATAAATCATCCCACACCTTGTAAGAGACTTTCTTAGTGCCGAGAGGGAGGCCTAAGTAGGTGGCTGGAAGTGCACTTATTTTACAGCCCAGAATTTTAGCAATTTTGAGTTGTCTTTCCTCAGGAGTGTTGAAGAAGAATATGGTGCTTTTTCATAATTAATCTCTTGCCCAGAAGTAGATTCATAAAGCTGTAATAAAGCCTTAATAGCCTTAGCTTCCACAACTGAAGCCAGAAGAAGAAGGATAGTGTCATCCGCAAACTGTTGATGGGAGACAGCTTGGCTGATGGAAGTGGGTTTAGAGCCATTTAAAAGGCCGTCTTTAACCGCTTTGCCAATTGTTCTACTAAGGCTGTCAGCCAAGAGAATGAAGAGTAAAGGGGAAATGGGGTCACCTTGTCTAAGACCTCTGCTGCTGGTGAAAAAGCCCACAGGCTCCCCATTAACAACCACAGAGAATCTGGCTGTAGATATACAAGACTTAATAATTCTTCTGAATTTTTCCGTGAACCCAAATTTAGCTAAAACTTTGTCAAGGAAGACCCAAGATACCTTGTCAAAAGCTTTATTCATATCAAGCTTAAGGACCATATTTTCCTTTTTATTATTTTCCATGGAATGTATAGTCTCGTGAACCATAATCACTCCGTCTTGTATAATCCTGCCTTTAATAAAGCCACTCTGCTGCCTTGAGATGAGATCATTCATTATGAGCTGAAGTCTAGTAGTAATAATTTTGGTGAAGATTCTATATATGGCATTTACTAGACTGATAGGTCTGAAGTCCTTGAAATCTTTAGCATCCATTTTTTTAGGTGCCAGCACAATGTGAGTGTTATTAAGCTCTTTTAAGAGATTTCCCATTCTATAGAATTCATTCACCGCTTTGAGAAGATCCTCCGAGTAGATTTCCCAGAACTTCTGAAAAAAATTAATAGAGAACCCATCCGGTCCAGGAGCCTTATCCCCCTCTAGAGAAAAAATAGCTTTTTGCAGCTCTTCAAGCATGGCTGCTTTAGTGATGCTTCTAAATTTCTGGTCCTCGATTTCATTCTGAGGGATGGCCTCCAACATAAAGGAAATAGCTTCAGAGTTGCTGACATTTCTCTCTTCAAGAAGATTTTTATAGAAGTCAAGCGCTTCTTTCTTAATGCTATTGGGATCTTTTATGATATTCCCGTTGTTTTTAGAAACCTCTAAGATTCTGTTACAGGCTCTGTGCTTCAAAGTGGTCATGTGAAAGAACTTCGTGTTCCTGTCTCCCTCTTTAAGCCAGATAGCTCTAGATTTAAGGCGCCATAAAGATTCCTCTCTGCGCAGATCGTATGCAACTCTAAAATCCCAATAGTTTCATGCATAATGAAGCATTGTTTATTGAAGTGGTTTGGCACTATGTATGGGAGAATAAAAATAAGTGTGAATGAAAAATGTTAACCACCTAATTAAGCTAAGGGATCAATATGTATGTAAGAAAAGAAAATGTTTGTTTTAAGATCCCAAAATGAAGTGTTATATTTTGATGAGAATAGAGCAAGAAAAAGAGGGAAGAAAAATGAAAGACTGAAAATAAAAAGGCATAAATGACGACAAGAAAAACTAGATAACACTTTTCCTTTTTATCCAACTTATGACACATTGTTGAGTATTCCAAGTAGTGCCTCTGCCCAATAGCAGATCCAAAATGAGAAGCAACAAACCCGCAATGTTAGGAAAATAAAAACAACAACTAATTAAACTAATAAGTAATTAAGAAGAAATCACAAGATTCGATGGCGATTTACTGTAATCATTGGTGATTACAGATTAAAAAAGAGCTAAACAAATGAAAAATTATTAAATAAAACTAAGGGAACACGTTGCTCCAGGTTTGTCAAGATGTAATGGTGTAATCCTAGTACTCAGATTAATTCAAAGAAATAAAACTCGATCACCATACCTCAAATATGACAGGCTTAAAATTTTATGGTGGATGATAAATGTAATATCCTTCGATCCGAGTACACTCTCCAAAATCCAAAGAGGGTCCCGATAAGAAAATAAAAGAAAAACTGAACAAAAATATGTCGAGTTAGATACAAAGTGAGCTGCACGACAAAGGTTAGTCCTAGGAACCAAAGGGTTTCCTTGCGCAAATTTCAGCTCACGTTTTCACTTAAGATGTGGATGGAAAATAAGATATAATAGCATATAAATTATAAAATGGATATAAAGGAGCAAAAATGTTTTTCAATATTTTTTTACAGCGTTTATGTTAGATAATATAATGGAAATGAAATCAAACAAATTGATCTACAATTCAACAAAGTTCTTCCATATGTTGGTCATAATAAATGACCCATGAGAGAGTGATGAATTTTTAAAGGTCATCAAATTAATCCTCCCAATATTGGTCAACTTGATCACTTTCCTCATGGACGATGGTTAGCTGATCCTTGATGTTGTCGAGGATCGGGGGTGAGTATAATAGCAAAAATCTCAACTCATAAGAAATGTCATATAGGTCCAAAAAAATGGTTTTCGAATGATCAAGAGATCGTGAATGGAAGTGATGAGATGCAAAACACCTAAGTAAGGTCATCTAAATAGATCCATGCTTGAAACAAAGGATTAGTGATGAATATATGATACATTATGATAAAAATTCAAGGAACTTAAAAGTAGAGCGGTAAAGAAAGACTCATGTCTTAGTGTAGGTTATTATTTATCCTTTTATTTATTTGTTAGGATAATTCTTACACTTGTGTTAGACCTACACTTGTTGGGTTAGCTTGCTTAGGTGTAATAGTTGTGTGGAGTTTTCTTACTAGTCTTTTGGAGTTAACTTAACTCGCCGGTATCAATTAATGGGAGTTCTTCTCCACTTTGATTTAGGTAGTAGTTGCACTTTCCTCCTCCTATATGTACATCTTTCTTATTGAATAATTAAAGTCATTCTATTGTAATGTATTGAGCATTATGGATTATGATAGATTTCCATATATGGTATTTTAGCTCTTTTTTCTTGTAAATCTAATGTGGTGTGCTATTATCATCTGAGATCGTGACTTGGAACAATATTCTTATCATTCCTTTCATCATGGTGATTCAAAAGAATTACTAGTGATGGTGTACAATGAAATGTTAATTATTCAATAAAATATTTGATGAGTCTGATTACAAATAATAATGGATAATATATATGGTTAAATAATCAACATATAAAGTAGAAAGTGAAATAGAAAACTAGAAAAATGATTACCTTGGTGGGTTGATACACCTATGAGGATAGAAGGGAGATGTTTGATGGATGTAGGATGTGTTTGTAAATAAAATGTGGTTACTCCGGACATTTGAGAATGGCTGAGTGCATCATCGATTATACTTAGAATATCAGAGATTCGGATATTTGATGTAAATGTTTGATGATCCCAAACCAAGGGGGAGGGCCATATTTATAGAATTGCGATAAATTACCCAAATCACTAGTGATTTATATGGGATAAGAACACCTGTTTAGAAGTGGTTTTGACCACCTCCAAATAAGGTGGATTTGGATGATGATGTAAGATTAACTATAGGAAAGCGTGTCTCCATGGATATGGATGATAACCACTTGACTATTTTGGGTTTTGGGATAATATAGGGGTAAATAGGAGGTTATGATAGTGATTAATATATTTACGAGGTGAAAAAATAGGTTAGGATAGGATTTTGGAGGGAAATGCATTCTAATTTGAATTCGGAATGAGTTTAAATAAAAAGAAACTAGTGTGCGAGTTTTAAGTGTCTACAATTAGACATCATTTTTGTAAATTGTGTTGTATTGTTTTGGTTTGTCAACATTGTGATGATGTTTTTTATTCTTTTAGTTTGTTATTTCTTTGTACTTTGTTTACCTTCATTGTAGACTGATTCTAGGATAAATATTGGCATCTTAGTTCACATAAAACTTTGGTGTCATTCATTCCTATTCATATTAGGTTTGTTTGCATGCTTGTTTTGTGTCTTTTGACCAATTACGCAAGTTGCGTTTTTCCTCTTGGTTTATTAAATAAGCCATGTCATTAGGTTTGTTTACATTTTTGTATTTTTAGTTCAATTTTTATCAAAAATTTGTAAAATCATCAAAAAAATAATATATCCAATAAACCAGTAAAAAAATCATATATTCAAAAATCGTAAAACATATCTTAATTTTTTTTAACCAACATTCACTTACTATAGAAATCTTACAATTCGAAAACCCTTGAAGTGAATATTTCAACATTTTGACATAATCTTGATAAATTCATACCTTTATCTACTACCCAAGTGATTGTTCCAATCTTACAACTTACCTTTCTTCCCTTTGCACGATTACTTATTCTACTTTGGGAAAGTCATAAAATTGTTTTCCCTTCATGATATAAATTACTGTGGAAATTTATTTCAGATCATTTGTAAAATAGATCCAAAAAGAGTATCATGAGGAGTATCTAAGTATACTCCACTCTTCCAGTCTGATCATATTCCCAAGCCTTTCATAATTTTAAATGCTTGGGGGCATTTGCATCTACTTAATCATCATTGTGGAACACATTAGGGGCATAACTGATTGTCTTATTTTTCGAAGTTGTGTTGCATTGCTGATGTTTACTTTTTGACCACTTACAAGTAGTGTGATACACATCTTGGTTCCTTTATAACATTGATGTCTGCACTACTCTACTCTATATATTGGGTTTGTTTTTCTTTTTTATCTTTTCTTTGTTTTGTGTGTGTTTGTTTACATGCATCTAGGCTAACCATATTGATACTTTCATAATCATGGTGACAACTCTATTGTGCAACAAAAAAAATAAGATTGATCTAAATTTCACTCTCCAAATGACGCTCATGCTACAAGCACAATTCTTCCTATCCTTGTTTAAATACCTTGTCTTATTCTTGTCAAGCGGTCATCCACCACCTTGCTACATCATCCACCTTAAGGGGCATTCCCTTACCATTTCTACTTGTTGGGGAATCAAAATGCTTCACCACTTTTTGTTCACTACTCTACATGTGTCTACTATATTTAAAGCACTATTACTTCAAATAGCACTTTAAAGAGGGGAAAATGTGGACACCCCCAAAATTACACACTAGTTCCCAGTACTATCCCAATTCACGTCCTAGGTCATATCCCTTGCAATTGATTAATAAAATTAATTAATCATGGACATTACACCCCTTGGATTGATTAAATTAGTCCACAACACCATATTTAACTAAATTAATTTTCATTTACCAAATAAATGATTAATTAATTATCTTGGACATTGTAGCTAATTAAATTAGTTACTTAATTAGGAAAATACACCTATTTTCCTAGTCAACAGACACTTAATTATCATAGTTAACTACCAGTTGAACTCCAATTCCTCATTCTAGTTAATTGCACTTGAACTCAACTTCCCTGCTCTACTTGGACTCCACTTCTAGATTCCTAAAAGTGTGGGGGAAATTGGATTGTGTGTACAATTCAATTTCGGATGTAACTTCTTCCATTCCAAATGTCTATTGCCCCTTGAAAAGCTGCAACTCCTAGACTTAGTCTAATTTCTATTCTCATTTGATTATAATTATGACCTGGAGGTCATTCAAAATCACACCCACCTTTCATGACCCTACCATCATCTATAATAACAAGCCATTTCCTTCACAAAATCATCCTTGGAAGCAACAAAAATCTGCTTTTTTATTGTCCGAATCCTCATGAAATCTGCTCATATCATATTGCAAATCCATCTTGGAGAGTTCATATCAAGAGCATCTGCATTCAAGCATCTTAAAGATCAAACAAGCTTAAAGATTCTACAATCTTACTCGATGTTTGTAAGATTTTTATGGAGAAGGTATAATTGTCTTGTGTATTGATTTATCTTCGTTTATTTGTTAATTTCATTGCATACACTACATATATGCTAATGTTGTTTATTTGAAAAATGGATGTATATGAAAGGTAAATATATATATGGAATCAACACGAATGCCATTATGGGGTCTCGAGACCCTCTCACAAGGATTATGTTTTCTCAAATTTCCATATATATTATTCAAATTTTGTACCCATGGCGCTTGACATAATAATTATTCTTGGGAATAAAGCCAACCTTGTCAATCCCACACCTAGGGTTCTAAATTAATAGTGAACAACAAGTTGAAAATTGAATTTATCATAGTTATACGGATTTTTAATACAAAGGCATAAAATTAATGTTAAAATATAGTATGTATACAAGTTGCTAAAATCGAAATGTATGTTTTCCTATAGAAAATTTAATTTTTAAATTGGCATGGAATATAAATAAGAAGGTATTTGAGTTTGATGTATGTATGTATGTATGTATGTATACATATTTTATTAGTACTCTAATGAAATGAATTCCTAACTCGATAGTGGGACATATAGCTTGGTTAAAAGCGCTTGTGATTGCCATCCTCAAAAACTAACAAAACTAGTGAGTTTTTCATATTGAATTTTCCATTTAGGGATAGCAAAATATTATAAAACAAGTGGGTAAAGGTTGTCTCTCCTTTAAAAAGATACATTTTCGTAATTTTATTTAGTGCTAGTGTATATATATACACACATATACTGTTTGTATTTATTTATGGTAATCCTCTCTATAGTTTTGTTTGCTCAAAGATATGGAAATTATATTTTTGTTTGGAATGGAAAAATATAGATGAGAATGTATAATGTTGTTAATAAACGTCAATAGTAGTTTGAGTATTGAGTTCTCTTGTACTATGTAGATTAAAAGTTATATTATTCTTGGCCAAGAAAGTTGATATAGCTAAATACTAACAATTGTCTTTGTTGTGTTCAATGATCACACCGATAGGTAGGGAATCAAAGTGAAGGGGGAACAATTAAAAAAATCCACCCATGAGTTGAAGTTTCAAATCTAGTAAGTATAGGTTTTGGACCACAAATTGTGAGTTAGTAATATCCTAATTCAATATCTATGTGCTTAGAATTATAAGCATTGGTAATCTATTAGATTATGAGAAATGAAATATTTCTTTATAACTATTGTTGAAAACAATTCATGAACCATCTTGTGTAATTATAATAATGTGAAATCATAAATTGAATGTTAATGTCATACTTAATTATTTCAATTTCTTGAAGAAGTAGCCATTGAATATGACTTGACTAGTGTAAATTAAACTTCGTTAATGAACCTTTACGAGACACTAAATGAAAGGTTACATAATTATGGATTTACTCTACCCAAGAGATGAGAGCATCTTGGCAATGAGGCCTCTTCATATAAATAGGTACTATGCTAGTTAATAAATGTATTGACTACTTGAGTTACATTTAGAGCTACTCTCAATCATTTCTCATACCATAGGATGGGAGAATTTACTTTCAAATTTGATCATTATTTTATACTTAATATTTATGTAATGCCATTATAATTTAGGAATTCAATGTAATTGCACTAGATGTGTGCAATGGGTATTCGAAGGGTTGATAATGAAGATGGGTGGGAATTTATCTTGGGGAATGGAAATGTTTTTGCACATTTCTTTTATCAAAATATCTACGCTTAAAATCATCAAGGTGAATCAAAAATTTGTAGATTATGCCTATTCAAACATACATGGACCATGGAAGTTGCACCACATCCTAAAGAACGAAAAAAAATTCCATAGGCCATGTTGGTATCTTTGGTGGAAATATGGTCTGATAATAGGAGGTGATTTGGTGGATCCCTATGTGGTCTCCTTCACCACCGCATGCACATGGGGTTCAACCTACATTTGTCTAAATCACTAGTACTTCTACTTTGTCCCACCATGTTTTCTATTGTGTCTTCGCAACTTCCTATTGGATTTAGGGTTCAAAACCATTTCGAACACAAGTGTGATGAGGGATTTATGTGTATTGTTTAAATTAGATTTCAGAAATGATAGCCCTTTTATAGATTATTTGTCAATTGAACCTCATTTCAATAAATTCCTCCAGATTGTACTATGATTTCATATGGCTAGGGTAAATTGAGAGAAAAGAATACTACTCCTCCCAAATGAACAATAACCATCCTCTAAGGGATTGATATTGGAAAAATTCATTATTTCCCTATCCTAGAAAAGAAATATAATCACCCATGGGATTGTAAATATTATGTAAATAAAATACATTCTCATTACCCACCTAAAAAGAAGGATACATCCACTATAACTGAAATTCTAATTGCCATCATATGAAAACAAGCAACACTAATTTAATCTTTTTGGAAAAATAAAAGGATACATATGAAATTACATCACATATTTATTAGGATTGTTCTCATGGATGAAAACAAAGAATAAAATACAAAACACTTCACAAAGTGAATTACTCTTATCAAAATCGAGAAATACCTAACAAAAATGGCATAAACAAAACAAACATATTTACACGATGATACTTTACCATTAGAACTAATCATTATATGAATGAGAGAGAGAGAGAGAGAATACTCACGGTCCCACAAAAAATCCATGAGGGCACCATAAAACACCTAAAGGGCCAACAAAGAATGCCAAGAGGGAAAACAAGAGAACTACATAAAATCGGATAACATTAAGCATATGACTCCACTCCCGGAGAAGGAGGAGAATAATCCCAAGGAGGGATGAAAACTCCACTCCACAGCTCAGCCAAAGGAGGATTAACTTGTAATCTATCCTAATCGGGAATTTTCATGTGTATAGGCACCATAATTCCCCAACCAGGGGTGGAGAGCCACCAAATGTTTAAACTATATGTGGAGAAGATTCCCAATGCAAAGAAATTTCCATGAATTTCCCTCATGGATGATGACTCCATCCCAACCATGATGATGATGGAGCTTAAGGGAGACCTCAGTGAGAGGTAGAGCGGTGTTACGAGAGCGGATTATGTGATGTGATCCTTGTAGAGGTGGTCAGCATGGTGGATATAGACGAGGTGGTAGCAACAAAGGGTAAGGAGGGACATTTCTCATCATGTAAGGAACACTCCCCTAGTGTGCGAGCAATTCCTATAGGTGATAAAAGTCCATAGAAACTTTTTAGGCTTGAAGTTGAATTTTTATGCACACAACAAAAAATAGCCACTTTATCATTAGTGTAAAATAATACAACAGTTTGATCACTCTGGAATATAAAAGTATTACGAGCTTTCCAAATTTGAAAGAGAAAATAAGCTCTAAAAAATGACACAAAGTATTAATATAAGTAGGCTAAGAACCGTAATCTCTAAATAATGCCATATGTCAATGAAAGAATTCAAGGTGGTAGGGTTGAAATAACGTATAAATCCAAGACAAAATGACATGAGTACAGGAGAAAAACCAAAAAAATTCTTAAATAATTCAAGTTGAGAGAAAAAGGGACATTTAGGATTGGGAATTATAATGTGAATAATATGCTTGCAAACCAGAAGACCCTAATAGATAAGGCACCATAGAAAATGGTTGAATTTAGGGTTGCATGCATGTGAAATATGATAAAGCCAAGTAGCCGAGATAGATTGCAAACCCCGGTGGGTGTTGAGTTTGAAAATGACAGAGAAATAGGACACAATAGTTGGTAAATGGTGCCAACATTATAGTGAAGAAACGTGATATTATGATTCCACCGCCAATCTCACCACCACACATCTAGAGTTTTAAGACCCGGTTTATGAAGCATGACATCCGACATCAACTCTTGAATTCTCTGGATAGATGAAATTTTTGAGTTGGTAAGATTGAAATAAATATTGAGTTCGAGGCTAGGAAATATAGTCTTTGTGGAAAACCAAATCTTGAATGGTATGAATTCCCTTTCGAGATAAACAGAGAGCTTTGATGTCTGGAGTTTCAACAAGAAGAATGTTATCTTTCATGATAATGGGTGAGCAGAAGTTATTTTCGGAATTGAAAGAAATCCCGGTAAAAAATACATCACTAATCCAATGCAACAACAGTTTCATTGCTTCAAAGGCCTTCCATATGCTTTTGGCGATGAAAGTGCTAGTAATATTGATTGGAGCCTTGGTGATAATTAAGGTATGTAACCCTATATTATTCCAACATATTTTTCATAATGGGAGCCTAAAGTAATGTAATGGTAAAGAAGAAATTTCCAAGATTGATTACCCGAGAAACTTCAAACCACCCATTTAGAACATAAAATCTATTTTTACATGTAAACAACAATAATACCCATGCCACCTTGCTCGCGTGAGGCAGAAAAAAACCTCTTAAGAGACCCGACGAAAGCCAGTTGAACCAAAAAATTTACACCAAAGGTTATTCTAGAGGATCTTGGAAAGTTTGGCAAAGGAATCCTGGGATGGGCACCAACAACAATAATAGTAAACATGGGTGGCTGTAAGAATCTTGGTACACACCTAAAATTTATTGGCTAACGAGAGATATTTGGAATACCATTGAGAGACCTTATGCTCAAATTTTTCAATCACATATTGTCATAAAGTTGTTAAATCACTATTAAAGGTAAAAGGAATGCCCAAAAATTTAAATTTTCTCCACACCTAATCCACTTCTAGGGGTAAGATTTCAACTAGGTAGGCATATGCCAACAATTTTTTTGCTAGAAAAAAGTTTTAGGCATCGAATGCTTTGGAACTTGAAGAAAGACAAAATATGTCAAGACATTCAAAAATTCAACCAAATTTTTCTCATTTCTAGCAAGGGTAAGAAAAGAATCATCAACAAAGTGCCCATTAATGAGTTGATTTGAATGATCCGGAAAAATTCCCTAAATGCGACCTTGATCTACATGTTTAACAATAAGATATCCAAGAGCATTGATGGATAAGACAAATAGAGAATTCATAAGAGGGCACCCATGTATGATAGAGTAGAAAAGGCCACTCGAAGAGGATTATTGACAATTGGTAGTGAAACAAGAAAAAGTATTGGAAAATAGAGTTCGGACAACCGAGATAAAAAATTTGCCAAAACCTAAAGTTGTGAGCATATCTAGAATAAAAGGCCATTCAATATAATCATAAGCCTTTTCAAATTCAATTTTAAGAAATAAGGGCCATTGCAAAGAGACACCTGATACCATTCCATTCCTTCCCAGACCACAATGGGATTATCCAAAATGTAATGGCATTTGACATATACCGTCTATTTAGGATGAAAAATCTTTGGTAATAGATTAGAAATGCAAAGAGTAAGGGCCTTAGTAAGAATTTTGTAAGAAAAATTCAAAAAATTAGTAGGAAACATTAAGTTCATCCCTAAAGCAGGCAATCTTGAGCTAATTAGATGCCGATATTTTTATTGTTTAAAAGGTGTCCTTAATACAATATATTATTTGGCATTGAAAAAAGGGACTCCCCTTCATAAAGAGTTTGGAGAATAAAAAATGGATTTTTTTGGTAGGAATATAGTTTAGAAAATCAAGCTCCATGACTTCTTTATATGGAAAGGAAATTATATGTACCTTCCCTTCAATTAGAATCTAGATAGACACATAATTGAAGGAAAAAAATTATGTGATGCATCCAATCAAATAATTGTAATAATAGGTAATGCATTAGTAATAACCTTTATCTTTGTCTACACTTAATTTAATTATTCACACAAATAAATTTAAAATATTTTATAATTTCATTCGATTTCCACAAGTATGTTGATAATATCTTACAGATACAAATAAATAGATGCAACTAACATCCTATTTTCAAAAAAAAAAAAATTGTGAATCACACATATTCAAATATTATAAATTTTTTTACTATGTTACATGTCTTTTGGATATATTATTCGAATCAATGTGGGGAGACATATTAAAAAGGCTATCACTGATCATAAAATCCTTTACATGATATGAACATTGTTGTCTATGAATATTGGTGTCTATATTCATGAACGTGCAATGGCTGGAATATTTTTAATGATTAAAAGGGTTTAATGATTTAATCACCTGCAAAATCATTCAAATATTCATTAATGATGTGTGAAAAATAATGAGACTACGGATGTTCGGTACAAAAAAATTAATTATAGAGGTGATTGGTCTCCCATTGATTGGAGATAGGTTCAGCAGGAACAACCTAACTCTAGAGTAGAATGAGATGATTTTACCATCATAGAAGATTAACTTGAATATTCATCCCAAGGATCCCAAATAATGTGATTAACCTCACCTTGGGATGAAGCATGAATTGAAATATGAGCCAAAAATATAGGCTACTTATAGCATGTGCATAAGTTCTAACACATTCCCTACTTAAAGTATGTGAATAAGTTCTAACACATACCATTTATAGAAACTTATTAGTAGTTATCATCCCATCACTTAAATGCATACCACTATTTATATTTTAAGATGTTGTTTCTCTTTAATGATGTCCGTAAGCTACTTTTAAGTGAATTAATTTTCTATTTTAATGAAAATTCACTACGTTATCGTTAGCGGTAGTGAAATATCCTTATGATAACACCTATGTGTAGCCAAAAATCATGGATCTTTTTATATTATGTTAGGAAAGAGTTGCATCTTCAATATGAAAGCTTCTATATAGTATAATATAATAAACACACACACACACACACACACACACACACACACACACACACACACAGAGAGAGAGAGAGAGAGAGAGAGAGAGAGAGAGAGAGAGAGAGAGAGAGAGAGTTATAAGAGATACTATAAAAATTACATGGATTACAATCATGCAAGGAAAAAGGATTTCATATTCAAGACAAAATATTTTACACGTATACCAATATTATCCATGCCATTGTGTTAAAACCTATAACATCTAATAATTTGAACTTTTTCCATACCATAATGCATGACTTCACACTATTCCAAGATAGGAAAACAACTTGATTGCATACATTCCCTTCCCGTAAATTTATCCCTTCATTTAATGACAATTTGACATATTTAGATAAGTTATCACTTGAAAAATAAAGAACCAAATTCCTAATAAAACAATGTAAGAATGTTTTAGTAGCATTCATTCAAATTCATTAAAAGAATCAAAGTTAATAATTTGACTTATGTAAGTCCACAATTGATTTCCGATTATTGTGCACATTACACTCTAGACCCACTACCAAAGGCCTCGTTGTATTAGTCATAATCTTCCTGTTATTTATTTTACTTCCTTCTCATTTATTTTGTTAAAATGTTAACATCAAGAAGTGTTGTTTCTTCATATTCATCAAGATCCATGTTTGTCATATGAGTTGCAGATCTAGGAAATAACATTGCTTCATGTTTCTTGCATTGTTCATGAGTTAGGGAGTTCGGAAAATCTATAGAAAAATGAACATAAGCTCTACTTTCATAAAATAATAGTGTGAAGTCATTACTTCATCATTAATTGCCTTGATAAAATTAGAAAGATAATTATAAAAGAATTTCATAGTAATAAAGGAAAAATGATCATAAAGCTTGTAAGATCAAGCAAAAAAGTTTTAACAAAAGTGTATTATAAGTTAGATGTGTTGGTATGGGGTACTTGCCTTGTCATCTTGGGGAATTGTTCACATCACTTGGTGATTCATATCACTTAGGTGATATCATAGGTCTTAGGTGTCTTTAGGAGATATGAAATATTCCGTCATAGAATATTTCATACACGTCGATTGCATCACGCAGAGTTAGTTTCCATTTACGGAACATAAATTCTTTCTCCCTTATGAAGGTATGATTGATCTTGCATTGGGGGTTACAAAAACCTCCTATTTGTACCCAGTCCATGCTTATTTTTGGTTAACTACAACTCTTTTCTCCTTGCTGGTACTTAAAATGGATTTTTGCACACTTTAGGCATCCAAATAATTTGGATATGGCTCTATCAGATATATATTCTCTTCCCCTTTCTAGAAAGGTAAAGAACTCTTTCTAAATGCTTGTATTTTTTGAGTTATGGCTCGGTGGAGTTAGAGAGACATTTTGCCAAGGTGGGCCTGCGGAGCTAAGGAAGAAATTTTGCCAAAGGAGATGGTGAGTCGGAGAAAAGTGAAAGACTTTTAAAACTTAGTATTTTTGGCTAAGAGGGCACAAAGGTAATTTTCTTCCCGTGAGCCCACAGAGGCGCAAAAGAAGAAAATTTGCCTAAGGCCCAAGGAGGACATGTGGCATCATTTGTGCAATGGCGCTAAGGCGGGTTGGTGGAGGATTTTGGGGACTTGGAACTTTTTGCCAAAAAAGTTTCTAAGTCCAAAAATTGAATGCATCTCTGAAGGAACCTAGAAGTGACACGTGGCAGGCCTAAACCAAAGCGGACCGGTGGGGTATCGGGGTAAAAAGTGAAATTTTTCCATTTTCTTCAAAAGGCATAAAAACAAAAGGGTGACCCATGGCCCCGAGGAATTAAGTGATGAGGTGGCATATAAAATCTTGTAGTGGGGATGTAGATCTTTGGGGTAAAAGTGAAAATTTTCCTTTTTTGCCAAAAGGTGTAAAAAATCAAAAGGAAGCCCTACCTCCGCCGACCCCAATGGATGCCACGTCACCAGCGGAAGTGCGGAGGTGCGGAGAGTTTTGGGAAATTTTTGCAAAAGTGCATAAAGTAAAATTTGGGCCCATGGATCCATTTTCAAATCTGATTTTCCACCATTTTTCACCCTAATTCATGCCTTGAAATTCATGCTCAAATTTGTGCCCTGATTTTTCCCTAATTTTTCAGATGGGCATATCTTTCGATCCAGAGATCAGATTTGGGAAAGATCAGACTTGTTGGAAAGATCTCGATCCCCTCTATGCATTGGAGGCATAAAAACATCATTTTTATGGGTTTCGATAAAGGAAAATCTAGAAACATCTTTTGTGCTTTCAATGCAAATCAGATTGCTTCGAACAGGTCATTTTTTGCTCGATCCGCCATGGTTGCCTTCTCCCACACGCCAAGGATGAAGAATCAACTCGATTTGATGGGAAAAAACCTAAAATGTCTTCTCACACCATTAATCCAAGATCAGATTGCTTTGAGAGTTGTGTTTTGCTAAATTCATCATTTTTTCTTCTAGCACACAAAATAGAAACAAAGGAATCGATTTGATGGGTTTGTAGGCTGATTTGAAAGGGATTAATGGTGGGTGGTTGAGTTAAAAGATCTGATTTGCTTCCTCCTCTTTTTCTCTCTTTGCTTCAACTATAAATGGAAAGGATTCAATATTTTGTAATGTTGGATATTTTGGCTTTGCTCCTCCCTTTTCTCTATTCTGCAGTGAATTTGTGGAGTTTTCAAACCTTTCCATGAATCTGTAACACAATTTTTTGCCATTTTGGCCATTGTAATGCTTTGTATCAATTCTGTGGAGCAATAAAATAAGTTTGTGGGTGATTTTCATCCCTTTTCTTACATTCATTGCATTCATATGATCTTTTCATTGCAATTTGGTCATCTGTGCATGGTTGTAGTATTACATTTTTTTGGGTCTGTGTTTAAACAAAGAAAAATTTGTATTCATCATTCCTTGGTGCATCACCTTATTAGCTTAGATTAAATTTCATTTTTGCAATCTTCTTAACCTTGGTCCCTTGGAAAAGATTAGAATAGGTTGTTGAGTGAATCCTCTGCAAACTAAATGCATGCACCTGAACAGAGGAATAGGAACCAACCTTTAATCTAGAGAGTTTTCCCATCTTTGCAAAGTCCCACACTTTGGGGAAAACTCCATGTTAATCAGATCACACCAAATGACAAGTTTGAATCACTAAATCAGAGTGGTCATTTGGGGGTGCTGTGATTTTGCACTAACAATTTTGGCATGCCCGGTGGGACCCACGAGAGGTCTCCACTTCATCGCAACAAGATTGATGTGCACTTGTTGCAATCTTCAACTTATAAGAAGCTTCAAATTTGCATATCTAGTGACTCCAATAGAGGAAGAATCCATTGGTTTTAGTAGCCCAAGCTTGGGAGATTTATGAGAAAAACCTAGTCTAGAGAAAGGAAAGAAGGTATATTTGAATACTTACATCTATCCCAGGTAGAGAAAGGAGAGGAAGAAGAGTTTAGAGGTCTCCATCTCCACCAAGAAGAACCTTGTCAACACCTCCACCCAAAGGCCTTTCTTTCAGTCTGTAAGGGTTCTTAGGCCAATCAAAATGGCACAACCAAATCCATATGTCAATTTTACTGGTAGTAGTCCACTTGCTCTGAATGCACAAAATCTAGTTCCAATTGTAAAGCTTGAAAAATATCCCATACTTCACTGGAGAAAATCAGACCACTCCTGGTGACCATGTCAAGATATTGCAAATGTTTGTGCAATCCATGAGATTGTGGAGATGGATATTGTAGTTAAGTTGTTGGCTTCTTCATTCAAGGGAAAAGCCTTACAATGGTTCAGAAGTCTGAGAGCAAGCTCCATTCAGAACTGGGACCAGCTATGCACAACCCTTCATAACTAGTTTGGAGAAAAGGGAGATAACTTATCTCTATTGGAGCAATTAACCACCATCAAGAGGGCTCCCAATGAGTAGCTAACAAACTTCAATTTCAGATTTCAGAGAACATGGGACATAATTCCATTGGCTGTGAGACCAACAACTCAAGGTGCTTTCTTATATTTCCTTAAATCTTTAAATTATGATATTGTTGTTTTGATTCAGTCCATGGGGGTACAAACTCTACCAAAACCTACAATATTTCAGTTAGAGATGAGAATTGTCTAATCCAGGCTGGTAAACTTGCACCCAAGCCACCTATGCCTCTTTACCTAGATTTAGAAAATCCAAATACCAGCCAAGCACCTACCTTAGCTCCCATTCCCACTCCAAGAAACCGAGCTCAAATGAAGCCTCTACTTCATCTTCCAATTCCTCAAATGAGCTCTAAGAGGTCATGAAACAATTGCAGAACCTGGGGAATGAGCTGGTCACACTTAAGAGGAAACAAGCTCAGAACATAGACCTCCATATCAGCCTCATGCCCAACCAAATAGGCCTCCATATCAGCCTAATAGACCACCTTTCCAAACTACAAATCCAAATCAGGTCAGGCCTCCTGCTAATAGACCATACCAACCCTATAATCCCAATGCTACATCTGCATCTAAAGCCTTAGTGCCAGTACAAAACAACATGGCTCAAGAGTATGATTGGTGTTTTCCATGCAATCAACCTCACAACCAATCAATGTGCTTCAATGGGGCCTTGAATCAAGATCTAATGGTAACAATAGCTGGTGTAGGACAAGAGAGATAGATCAAGAAGCAAACCAGCAATCAGGAACATCTCAGCAAGAGCCAAACCCAAATGAAGCCACACTTGTGAATTGGTAGGCTGAAGACTTCTGTGGGATGAACCAAATGCTTTCTCAAAGTATAGCAACCAACACACATGGTCTAAAAAGAGGAACATTGGAGATGGAAACCACCAAGCTTAAGTGATTCACAACCCTCCATCATTCCACAAGGTGTTAGCAATCAGAATGCAGCTCCAAATGTGTAGGGGCAGCCCAAACTACCTTCCAGACCAGCTCAAATGCCAGCTGTTATAACACATGTGCAAGAGAAAAATGTGTAGAGCAAGGGAAAACAGAGAGATGTTTCATCTCCTTTTAATATCATTGAGCAAATGAAGAAGACCAATGTAAACATTTCCATGTGGGATTCATTAGCTATCCCAGGCCAAAGGGATCTCTTGCAAGCTGCCATGGTTAACTGGCCAACATCAAGTCAGCCATCCAAAGGGCAAGAAAAGGTGCTTATTAACATAGCTCAGCCTATGAGTACAACAACATGGAGGTCAGCCAAGCAAGAGTTTGAAACCTCCACCTTTCTATGTGTCATTGATTGTTGGAAATCACTTGGTACACAATTGCATGATCGATTCAGGGGTGAGTAGTTTAGTAATGCCAAAGTAGATAGTAGATCAATTGGGTCTAAAATATGAGCCAGTGATGAAGGGAGTAGTGCAATTGGATGGCACAATAGTAGTAGCAATAGTTGGAGTCATCAAAGAGCTAAGTTTGACGCTGCATGCATGTCCAAATGTCATAGTGTTGTAAGATGTGTCTATGATTAACCTTCCACCTCTCTTCGCCATATGTTTGTCAAGGGATTTCACAAGCCAAAATTGGAGGCTACTTGTCTGCTGATTGGTCACATATGTTTTAGAATGAGGTATGGAGCTAAGGCCACCATAAGGTCTGAACCAATTGCTAATTTCCATATTGAACCTCACACACCAAGCCAAATAAATGCTAACTGCTCAAGCATTTGACCAAGAAGATTGTCCAAACACTTATGAAGCTGACACCAAAGTTGGATCAATTCCAGATCTGACTCTTGATGAATGGGAAAATAAGGTGCATGCTTTTGATCCCTATGTAGAAATAGAAGAATCTGAACTGGGCATTTACTGTTTGCATGAGGAGAATCATCCTCTTCCTAGCATCACCAAACCAAGCCTCAAGGATGATAATGAAGTATGGCAGTTGTTCTTTGATGGTTCAAGGAGTAGACAAGGAGCTGGAGGTGGTGCAATGTTGGTTTCACCACAAGGCATCAAGTATTATTCAACCTTCAAATTCTAGTTTACATGCTCAAACAACACTGTTGAATATGAAGCTTTGGTCCATGGTCTTCATTGGGAAAGGAAAAGGATGGTGAAGAACTTGCAGGTGTTTGGTGATAGTGAACTCATTGTAAATCAGATCAGAGGACAACATGCTGCTAGGAATGACCTGCTCAGAAGCTACAAAAATAGGGTATGGGATCTTATTGAGGATTTTGAAGCCTTCAACATTGTATCCATACCTAGGAAGGAGAATGAAGCTGTTGATAGGCTTGCAGTAGTTGGAGCAAACTTTTGATGTGGTTGATAACATCAAGAGAGACAAAACACAACCACACATCCATGTGATTGTGAGGCCAGTAGTGCCAGACAACAACACAAGTTGGCAAGTGTTTGAGAATGATCAGCAGATCATTAATTTCTTGCAAGAGGAAGCTGAATTCTCAGCTAGAAATCAAGATAAATTGGAGCAGCAATATGGAGATCAAATAGTGCAGCTGAGGAAAACAAGCTTCCAAAGGGTTTGGTGACTTTGGAATCTATCTTCAATCCCAATGATCAGTTTTGAAAAGAGAAGGCTAATATACAGATCAAAGGAGAAGACTCAGAGTCAATTCTGGTTGGAGAAGGCAAAGCACTCCAAATTGGTAAGGTGGCCACCGAGCAAGAAAGGTATGAATTCATGCAACTCTGCCAAGAGTTTCCAGATGTATTTTCCTAGAGTTATGAGGATCTAAGGGGGTTTAATCCAAATTTGGCACAACACACAATTGAGCTGGACCCAAATGCTAAGCCAATCAGGAAAAAATAGAGACCAGTCAATCCACACATTGAGCCTCTTATGAAGAAAGAGTTGAATAAGCTGATAGAGGCAAGTATCATATTTCTAATCAAACACTCAAGCTGGGTTGCAAACTTGGTCCCAGTTAGAAAGAAGAATGGAGAGATTAGGTTGTGTGTTGACTTCAGAGATTTGAACAGAGCATCTCTCAAGGATCACTACCCACTCCCCTCGATGGAGTAGATTTTGCAAGTGGTGTCTGGATCAGAGAGGTTCTCTCTCCTAGATGGTTATTTGGGATACAATTAGATAATGGTGAAAGAGGATGATCAATTCAAAACAGCCTTCACCACCAAGTGGGGCACCTATGCCTACAGGAAAATGCCATTTGGGTTGTCTAATGCTAGAGCCACTTTCCAAAGGGCAATGGATATGGCATTCAAGGGATTAATTAACCAAATAGTGCTGATCTATTTGGATGACATCACTATTTTTTCCAAGAATGCAACAGATCATCTCTTCCATCTGAGGCAAGTTTTTAGAGATGTAGGAGATTTGGGGTGTCACTAAACCCCAAGAAATGCATATTCTTAGCTCATGAAGGTAGAATTTTGGGGCATATTGTGTCAAAAGAAGGCTTGGCAATTGACCCAGATAGAGTTGAAGCAATCAAGAGCATTGCCCTTGCCAAGCCATAAGAAGGCCCTTCAAATTTTTTTGGGAAGATTAATTTTGTGCAGATTTGTACCAGATTTCGTTGCCCTTGTCAAGCCAATAACGTTGATGTTGAAGAAGAACATGGTGTTTAAATGGATAGATGAAGGGAGAGTGAGATTTGAAGCTATCAAAGAAGCCATATCACAAGCTCCCACCCTCGTGAACCCAGATTTCTCCAAGGATTTCACGCTCTATGCTTTTGGCGGTGTTGATACAATTTCTGTGATTTTGGTACAACAGAACAATGAAGGTGCAGAGCAGCCAATTGATTTTTTTCAGCCAAGGTTTGGAAGGCTATGAAGTGAAGTATTCCTTCATTGAAAAGTAGGTCTTGGTAGTGATCAGAGGGTTGAAGAAATTTAAACATCTGGTTTCAAATAATAAGATCCAACTGCTAGTCTCCCACGCAGGAGTAAAAGACTTCCTTCTTAGCAAGGATTTGAATGAAAAGTGCGTTGGATGGATTACTCATGTCATGGAGTATGACATTGAGATCAAAGTCACCAAGCTGGTCCATGGAAAGGGACTGTGTGAGAAAATGGCATCCAATCAGCAAACTGAAGCAAGCAGCGAAAAGGAAACTATTTTTGTCCTACAAAATGGTCAAGAGGAAGAAGATGATGATGTGCCCATTTCTTGCTGGACTCAGAACATTATACACTTCTTACAAACAGGCCTATGCCCTCCAGAATTGAGCAGGCAAAGAGAAGACACTTCAGGCTGCAAGCTATCCCTTATGTGCTTGTTGGTGGCATCTTGTTTAAAAGGGACATCAATGCATGTTTGTTAAGATGCATTGGATCAAATCAGATTGAGAAAATGTTGCAAGAATTCCATGATGGAGCAGCTGGAGGTCATTTTTCTCCAAGGGTGACAACACTTAAGATTATGAAGGTAGGTTATTATTGGCCCAGAGTGTTTAGTGACTGCTATGCATGGATAAAAAGTGCAAGAATTGTGCACTCTTCAGAGGTAAAGAAAGGTTAGCAACACTTCCATTGCATCCAATCTCGGTTGACCAGCCATTCATGCAATGGGGATTGGACTTCATTGGAGTCATCAATCCAAATTTGAGTCAAGGCCACAAATGGATTTTGACAGCAACTGATTATTTCACTAAGTGGACCGAGGCAGTGGCACTCAAAGAGGCAAATGAATCTAGCATACTAGATTTCTATGAAGGGTTAGTAACTAGATTTGGAGTGCCAACCACCATTATATCAAACAATGCTTTGGCATTTATAGGCTACAAGATCATAGAATGGGATGTTAAGAATGGGATCTATTTGAGCACCTCATCAAATTATTACCCTCAAGGTAATGGCCAAGTTGAGTCTACAAACAAAAATCTTCTAAGGATTATCAGGAGGAATCTTGATGAAAATCAGAGAACTTGGCATTCAAAGCTCAAATCAGCTCTATGGGCTGATAGGACAATGCCCAAGAGATCTACAAGCAGCTCTCCATTCAAACTTGTCTATGGGAAAGAGGTAGTGTTGCCCATGTCACTTGAGTTGCAGCATTGGAACTCATGAAGCAGCTGGAAATGTCTGATTTTGAACCCATGGAAGCTAGGTATGCAGAGCTGATGGAGTTGGAAGAGGCTAGAGAACATGCAGCCCAAGCAATGGAGAAAGATCAGATCTCAATCAAGAGATGCTTTGACAAGAAAGCAAGAGCAAGAACTTTCCAAGAGGGAGGTTTGGTTTTGAAATGGGATGCAGATAGGCGAAACCAGGGAGGCATTCCAAGTTTGATGCCATTTGGAGTGGCCCCTACATGGTCACAAAATGCAAAAGTAACAATGCTTTCCAATTATCTACATTGGATGGTGAGGAGTTGTAGATTCCAGTGAATGGAATCTATCTTAAGCATTGCTACTAAGAGGGAAAATTTCTTACCTTGTACATATTAGTTTAAGTTTTCCCATTCCTCTAAGTGCTTGTGCACATTGCTTTGTTGTAGCTTAGGTTGTTTTCTTCCTAAGTGCTTTGCACACTCTGCATGATCTACTTAGAACATGTATGATCTCAAGTTTTGTACATAGTTTTGGTGTTGTTTGTTCACTTCAATGGCAGATTGGTGAAACTCAGCCCAAGTTAGTGCAATTGACTCGAGAGATCATTTTCAAAGTTCACATCGGTTTGAGTTATTAATGAACCCATGCCCAATGGATTGGTGAAACTCAAGTTTTGTACCAAGTTAGTGGATTTCAATTGAACTCAGCTTAAGTTAGTGGATTTCCAATTGACTCAGAGATCATTTTTCAAAGTTCACATCAGTTTTAGGTTATTACTCATGACCCCATGCCCAATGGAGGCTTCAAGGTAGTTGATCATTTCATCTAGTAGGCAGATGACCCCTCTGAGTCACCAAAATTGTTATCCAAAAATAAGCCCATGCTTATTTTTGGTTAACTACTTCTCTTTTCTCCTTGCTGGTACTTAAAATGGATTTTTCACACACTTTAGGCATCCAAAGAATTATGGAGATGGCTCTATCAGATAGATATTCTCTTCCCCTTTCTAGAAAGGTAAAGAACTCTTTCTAACTCCTTGTATTTTTTGAGTTATGGCTCGACGGAGTTAGGAGAGACATTTCGCCAAGGTGGGCCCATAGAGCTAAGGAAGAAATTTTGCCAAAGGAGATGGTGGTCGGTGGAAAGTGGAAGACTTTTAAAACTTAGTATTTTTGGCTAAGAGGGCACAAAGGTAATTTTTGGCCCACGAAGCCCGCAAAGGCGCAAAAGAAGAAAATTTTCCTAAGGCCCAAGGAGGACACATGGCATCATTTCATGTAATGGCGCTAAGGCGGGTTGGTGGAGGATTTTGGGGACTTGGAAATTTTTGCCAAAAAAGTTTCTAAGTCCAAAAATTGAACACATCTCGAAGGAACCCAAAAGTGACATGTGGCAGGCCTAAACCAAAGCGGACCAGCGGGGTATCGGGGTAAAAAGTGAAAATTTTCCATTTTCTTCAAAAGGCATAAAAACAAAAGGGTGACCCATGGCCCCAAGGAATTAAGTGATGAGGTGGCATATAAAATTTGTAGCGGAGGATGCGGATCTTTGGGGTAAAAGTGAAAATTTTCCTTTTTGCCAAAAGGTGTAAAAATCAAAAGGAAGCCCCTGCCTCCGCCGACCCCAATGGATGCCACGTCACCAGCAGAAGTGCGGAGGTGCGAGAGTTTTGGGAAATTTTTGCAAAAGTGCATAAAGTAAAATTTGGGCCCATGGATCCATTTTCAAATCTGATTTGCCACCATTTTTTCCCTAATTTGTGCCTTGAAATTCGTGCTCAAATTTGTGCCCTGATTTTGCCCTAATTTTTCAGATGGGCATATCTTTCGATCCAGAGATCAGATTTGGGAAAGATCAGACTTGTTGGAAAGATCTGATCCCCTATATGCATTGGAGGCATAAAAACATCATTTTTATGGGTTTCGATAAAGGAAAATCTAGAAACATCTTTCATGCTTTCAATGCAAATCAGATTGCTTCGAACAAGTCATTTTTTCTCAATCCACCATGGTTGCCTTCTCCCACATGCCAAGGATGAAGAATCAACTCGATTTGATGGGGAAAAACCCTAAAATGTCTTCTCACACCATTAATCCAAGATTGGATTGCTTTGAGAGTTGTGTTTTGCTAAATTCATCGTTTTTTCTTCTAACACGCAAAATAGAAACAGAGGAATTGATTTGATGGGTTTGCAGGCCGATTTGAAAGGGATTAATGGTGGGTGGTTGAGTTAAAAGATCTGATTTGCTTCCTCCTCTATTTTCTCTCTCTTTTCTTCAGCTATAAATGGAAAGGATTCAATCTTTTGTAATGTTGGATATTTTGGCTTTGCTCCTCCCTTTTCTCTATTCTACAAGCGAATTTGTGGAGTTTTCAAACCTTTCCATGAATCTGTAATGCAAATTTTGCCATTTTGGCCATTGTAATGCTTTGTATCAATTTTGTGGAGCAATAAAATAAGTCTGTGGGTGATTTTCAGCCCTTTTCTTACATTCATTGCATTCATATGATCTTTTCATTGCAATTTGGTCATCTGTGCATGGTTGCAGTATTACATTTTTTTGGGTCTGTGTTTAAACAAAAAAATCTATATTCATCATTCCTTGGTGCATCACCTTATTAGCTTAGATTAAATTTCATTTTTTGCAATCTTCTTAACCTTGGTCCCTTGGAAAAGATTAGAATAGGTTGTTGAGTGAATCCTAAATAAAACGAAATCTAGAGAGTTTTCCCATGCAACGTCCCACACTGGGAAAACTCCATGAGGAATAGGAACCTAAACCTTTAATTTGGAGAGTTTTCCCATCTTTGCAAAGTCCCACACTTTGGGGAAAACTCCATGTTTCCTCCTTCCATTGACCTAACCCACTTATTTCCCTCCCTTGTTAATTTTAAAACAATCCCATATTGTTTTATATATGCTATGTTTTAAACCAATTTTTTTAAACATAGTTTTAATTAACTTAGGTCTTTATTTTTAAGCATAACTTCTTTATAAATTTAAAATAGGATGTTATTAATTAAAAGGAGGAAATTTTTTTACTTACATTTAGTCATTATTTTTTTAATAGGAGGTTAATTTTATCAGTAACCTAGTCTTTTTGCAATCTCGTTTTTTTTTTTTTATTTTTTCGTTTTGGAAAATAAATCAAATTAGACAAAAATTATTTACGAAACTAGGGTTCTTGGGATTTTTTCGTTAACATTTTTGGGAGTGTGTAGCATTTTTTTGTTGCTTGTAGGTCTTTTTGGAGGTCTTTATGGCATTTTCAAGTGGTTTCTTACGTGTTTTGGGAGCCCTTTCCGGCGTTTTGGTGCCTTTTGACTCGTTTTGGAGTCCTTTTTCACTATATAGTGCTCTTCTTCGCTTGTAGAATAGTGAGTTCATTCACTAGTAAAATTTTCCCCCTTTTCCCTTTGTGTTTTTTTATAGTATCATTCCTCTACTTCTAACTAAAACTCATTTTTTCCTCCACTCTTGTACCTTTTTTTCCTCTTTGTAAGTTGAGTGGTCAAATGTTTCATGTCGCATGAACACACTTTACTATAACCAACACATTGTTTATAAAGTGTTGCAAATAGGAGGTTATAATTTTTCTTGGGTGTTTTATCATCCAACATATTACAACCTTGTATGTGTTCTTACACCCCTTTTTTATTTCATTTAAATTACATTTTTGGTTGATTCGACATCCATTCGAGCATGTATTTGTCATCTTTGATTTTACGCATTGATTTATCTTTTTGTGGATGCACCGTGGAGGATGTCCTTTCTAGACTTGAGCTTCAAAGGATTTATTCTTAGCCTCTGTCTCTTCTCCTTGGTAGAAATAACTATACATCATGACATTATTGCATGGAACATTACCTTAATCACAAAGGCATTTATCCCTTTATGTATGGACAAGTTCCTGTACCCACTAATCCTTATCATCTTAAATATTGGCTCAAAAATTATGATTAGGTTTATGGTCACTTGTTGACTCATGTTTCCAGGCCTCTCCACCATCATGTGGCACACACAGAGTGTCCTCACATAGTTTGGAGAATTCTAAAAGTGATATAGTAGATTTGCAGATAATAAACAACACAAAAATATTTTATCTTTCTTCATCAAACATGATTACAAATATATAGGAATCATATGTCCTATAAACTAGGAGGTTGCTCAACAACACTCTTATAAAGCAAAAATTCCTTAACAACTTACGTACAATAATGTATTATTGTTACATAAAAACAATATATTGCTAACTAATACATAATTACTAGTGAATAATTATTCACATCAAAATTTTAACCCGTATATTAATAATGGGAGCACTAACATTATTTTCCTAACATTCACCCCTTTAGTGTGAACATTATTAATCACTAAACTTCACCCCTGTTAATGTGAACACGATGAAGAACCATATTTAAAATAAGTTGAACCACCTCCTAAAATCATTTCTTAGACCAAGTAAAAACTCCATAGATTATATCTTTACCCTCGTAAAGGCATAGTGTCGAGCTGAATTATGCAAGAATTCTCTCTTCCTCTTTGGGTTCTTGTGGTAATTTCCCTTCCTCCATGGGCACCTGAATTTTGGATCTCCAAGATCCAAAATCTTGGCACTAGCTAGATAACCATCCCTTGAGTCTACCTCAAAATATTCTCCTGCTCCCCAAAAGTGAGTTTTCTGAAAACATGAATCTTCCCCAAAATTATGGAAAGGGGTTTATTTTACACACACCACAACAGAACACCGAAAAAAAAAGCATACTAAAATAGAACTAAAAAAATGCCACCAAATCATTTAAACAGCCCCATCGTTGGAGACTAAGGAGATGTCGTTGATCGACCTCCAACCTCTAGTCTCATGCTACTAGCTCAGTCGAATATGAATATGAAGCTCAATTTTACATATTAGACATCACGTTCCAATGAAAATGTGTCCGTGAGGCAATTGTTTTTTATTTTGACTCTGACTTAGGATGAAAACTTACAAAATGACTATTAAAAATAAAGCCTAATATCACATATATGACTCAAAACTCAAACTTGACAACATACTAAATCAAAATGACAAATTCAATTTTTGACTCGAATTTAAGAGGACAACACAAAAATGATTTTTAGAACAACAATAGCTCTTAATATGAGACTTTATCGATACAAATACAACCGTGGAAATAACTAAGGACACTATTATTAACAAATATTTTTATATTTTGACCAATGGTGGGATGCAACTTGAACCTACATATGACAACTAAAAATTAAACACCAATTTGTAGATATATATGAATTAAAGATCGGCCCATATAACAACTAAAAGGAAAAAACATGAAATAAGACTTGGCGAATTAGACCACATGGAAATAACACTCCTTAGATACATGTGTCATCAAGACCACATTGCATAGAGACATGTTAATTTAGAACACCACGTTAACATCCACCAAACTCTAGCTCGCCAACACCACCTTTCAAAACAGCTCCTTAATCGATACGTGATTTGTTGTAACAAGAAATGAACAAAGTTGCTTGTTCTAGATGTGAGAGAATTTTTAAGGAGAAACACACAATTGAATTTTAGCAAACATGGATCTCGGGTGATGAATGGTGAGAAATCTACACACACACACACACACACACACACACACACACACACACACATATATATATTTGGTAGGGACGTGTATGTGGAAGAGTTCGATATGAGTTCGAATGATTCCAAATAGATTCAAAACTTATTAAAGACTGATATATGCATGCAACCACCAGAATATATCAAACATTTTCAAAGTAGCATGTTGACACCCTCAAGCATAGCTCTCAACTCCTCAAATTACTAATTTGAATTTCCTTAGTCACCGTGATTAATTTGCAAGGTAGTAAGAGGGACTAGGAGACAATTGTGCAAAATGCAGGTTGTAGACGTCAAGATTATATGGATAGAAAAACATATGGCAGATAAAACTTCAATAATTGACTCCTCAATGTAAGAAAATGAAGTCAAAATCACAGACTTTCTCTAGATGGTTCGGTGTATTTAGAAATCATGCAATGCAGTTAGGATTTAGTTTGATACCATTCCACCATAGATGTATATTTATATATTTTCTCATGTAGTTAAAAATCCACATGATTTGATATGACGTCAATTGAAACATTACTGATCAATTATTGCTTGAGCCTAGAGAAAACAACAAAATCCTTACTAGAGTATCAGCTTCAGCTCCATGTAGGATGTAAACTATTCCAAATGAATTCACAATGCATCCAAGAATGTCACAAGTCGGAGACACAAAAATGCAATGGAGAAGTAATGAAATCACATGTGCATGATAATACGGCCTCAAAAAAGTTACAGATCTAATTAGAACTTATTCACTGCTAATATACTATAAAATCTCATCTCATACTTGATGAAATACATATGCAAGGGCATTACAAGATTGGTTTCCCCTTCACAAATTAAATCTCCATATTAATATCTTTCTAAAATGCTTGCTCTTATACCAAATAAAAGTGATATAGTATATTTTCAGATAATAAACAACACAAAAAGATTTTATCTTTCTTCATCAAACGTGATTACAAATATATAGGAGTCATATGTCCTATAAACTAGGAGGTTTCTCAACAAAACTCCTATAAAAACAACTTCCTAACAACTTACACACTAATATATTATTGTTACATAACAATAATATATTATTAATAACACATAATTAGTAGTGAATAATTATTCACATTATATTTTTAACCTGTATATTAATAATGGGAACACTAACATTATTTTCCCAACAAATTCTTCAATCCTTATTTGGAGATCCTTCAGAGATTGTTGTTGTCGCTTTTACGATACAATTTTTTCCTTTCCCACTTCATGTGATGATAGTTATGATGAAACAAATTTTCCTATTCCCAATCGATGATGACATTTGATCTTCTAGTTATGACAAAGAGAGTATTGATGAGGACTCCTATCCTCCTCCCAAACACCGTTTAGATAATGTTGAACCCCCTCTTTTCCCATCAGATATCGAAAGTCTTGTTCCCAGCCTCATACTCTCATTGCATCTTCCTCCCTTCCATAGTCAGTGTGTGAGACATCTTCCACTTCTATCACTTCTTGTGTTGATGATTCATACCTACCAAAAATTTATTTTCTATTTTTTGAGAAACCATTTTGGGACAAGTATATACTAGATCTTAGTTATCTTTTCGAAGTTCCTACTTATGCTATAATACAGGTGTTTCTCTTCCTTCTACATGTGTTTCAGAGGATTCCTTCATATCCCTTATGATACTTTCACCACTTCAACTATTTTAGAGACCATCACTGATCCACATCTACTTGTGGATCCTCTTTCTACTATTGTGGGGCTTGTTGCTTTACCTTCACTTTGTATGGAAATTATTTTGATGAATGTTTCATTTCCCTACTCTAATAGTTCTACTTATGTGGCATTACCTTTAGTTCTTTAGCACTTACTTGTAATACCTATGCCACATTTCAATGGACCAGATTCAAATTTCTTCATATTGGTGCCTTCAGCTTCCTTCACAGAGTGGTCAGACTTCCAGTACTCCATTTTTGTTCTTCCTAAGGAAAAAACATTATTCGATGTGGATGAACCTTCTTCAGTATACAATCAAAAGAACACATCATCAAAACTCTTCTTGGAGACTTCATAGAGTTGTAGAATTTAGATCAGTTGTAGAATTCTTCACCAAACCCTTCACTATGGCCAAGTATCCTTGTTCTCTCATATTGGGTGAGGTCCACTGTGGTTTCACATCTTCTTTGGTCTTTATTTTCTCCATCCTCTCTTCTCTTCTTTTTCTTCTAGAAAGATTGTAATTTATATATGGGTACCTTATCGGGCATTCAGTTATTGGGACGTATTTGACACATATTTATTAGGTTATTTAGGAAGTCTTAGATCTCTTGTAAGTGGATGTCTTTCCCAAGTATGTTTTCCTCCATTAATAGAAATCCTTTTTGTACATGGGTACCTCATCAGGCGTAGATGTTGGGACCGGTTTCTTGTTTCGAATTTCCTACCTCAACCTAAGTTATGATGAAGGGGGTGTTGGTGTGAGGTAATTTCCTTGTCATCATAGGGAATTTTCCATATCACTTGGTGAGTTACATCACTTAGGTGAGATAATAGATCTTAGGTGTATTTAGAAGATGTGATAGATTGCATCATAGAATTTTTCATATGCATCAGTGTGTGGCAGTGCATCATATATGAGTTACTTTCCATTTTTGTAACATAATTCCTTTCTCCCTTGTGGACATATGATTGGTCTTGTATTGGGAATTGTTGGTTTTAAAATTTTCACCACTAGTGGATTAAAAAAATCTCTCCTCAAGGGAAGGGGGAACTGCTTGGAATGGTGGTAGAGTGGGTGGTGATGTGTCATTTTGTAGCGAGGGGAGGGTCTATCACTTTCCTTGGAATCAATCCTTGGAATAGTTGAGGAACGTACAAAGGGAATGGCATGTTCCTGCTAATTTTAGTCCTTCCTTAAACCAGGGTGAGAGGACCCATGGTGTAACACGAATGTCAAGGGAGAGATGGGATCTTCGTTCCATTGATTTCTTCAAATTATGGTTTAATATGGGATAAACATGGCCATGGACACAAAACTTCACTCTCAAAAGTTGTCACACAAAGTGCTACATATGCTTACCTCACTAGACACATGTTACTATAGATAGTAGAATTTGGTTGCTCTTGCATTCTCTAGATAAAAGCTAAAGGACACTTCAATGATAGTTAGATACATGGCAACAAAAGTAATGAATGGATGGAATTACGGGGTGGGATTCATTGTTTATTTTTAATGGATATTTAGAGTGAGGAGGGTAGTTGATTTCTATGACCTTGGTAGAGTAGTGTTCCTCCCATGGAATGAATCCATACTTAACTTGTGATTATTGAAAATAACAATAAATTTAACATGATATGTGAAATAGCATTTGCATTCATTGATACTCAATTAGTACAAATGTTGTCTACAGTATTCCCAATCCTAACTACAAATCATGGAGTTAGAGATGAGATAAAACACTTACTAGATTTGTCTTATACACCCAAAATACCCTTAAGGGATAACAAGAACTCTTCAAAAGTGATGCTGCCTATAGGATTTTACAACTAAGATGAGCTATTTCCTAATGTACACTATTCTGCAATAGTCTTATAGCGACTAGAAGAATACAAAAACTAATAAAAACCCTTGTGTACTTAACAAAGTAAATGCAATGCAAGATAGTAACAAAAACAATATTGCATCTTTCATTCCTTTAAAACATAAGAAAGGGAAAGTATAGCTTGATCAATCACAAAGAATTATATTCATGTAAGTTTTGGATAGGGGACATAAAAAAATGCCCTTAAAACATGTTAATGGTTATACAATACAACCACCTTAGCTCTTCCTTATAGATTGGATACAAAACAATGCTTTTAGAAGCTAGAAACTGGAACAGAAAACTAAACTTAATTAAAAAAAATCTACAACTACCCCCAATCCACCTCCTCGGGAAAATGAAATATTGTTACATTATATAGAAGATGAGAAGGAGAAAGAAATAAGAAAATATAATTTCCTTCGCAACCACCAATAAGAAACATAAAAATCTTGCAAAGGAGCATGGGTTTCCTACCAAATTCATTCATTCCTTCTGTCTTGCATGCTCAGAGAAAAAACAAACACCATACTTCATCAATTTGGGTGGTTGACCAATACTAGAATCAGTAACTTGAAAGTAAAATATATTTTCTAATTTATCTCCCACAAAATTTCATCAATTTCTGAATTTGATGACACTAAAGTGAAGGTATTGAAGAGACCTTTCCAACGATATAAATTTTGTAAGATTTGGAGCTCTGGATCAAAATATATGGCCCTATGAAGTTTTGCATGTTAGGGTGCATAGAGATGTGACATGTGGTAGCCTTTGATTAGCTTAGGGACTACCTCTATTGATGTGTGCATTGCTTTTACATTTCCCATGTGCTAATCTTTGATTGGATCATTGTTCGGGATTTACTTCCTTTGTTTCCTTTCCTTTCTTTTATTTATGCGGGCATGTCTGCTCCTTAATAAAAAGAAAGTGAATAAATCAATGTAGAATTCTTTGACCCTCGCTGACCTAAACCCGGACCCAAAAGCATTATGAATTGCATCTCGTCTCATGGCTTGATGTCCGTTTCGGAGCCCAAAAAAATAAGGACTCCTAGAATCCCACAACATGTTGGTCCCTCATTGGTTGCGGTATTTCAATGTCCCATGGCTATTCTTTGTTGTGCGTATTTTATTTGTTTTCTACGGGTTTTGTTAAAACTCACCAAATTCCAACTAACGCTCCTATGCTTAGTGGGTTAGGAAAACTGTGGAACATTAATTTCTTGCACTCAAGGTAAATTAAACTAGTCCCCGAAATTTTTGCTAAATCCTTTCATTTATATTTCTAAGGCACAAGATCTATTACAAATAGACACTTTTTATTGAATCTGACTGATCCTTGAAGCACGAGAAGCAATATAAAGCTCACAAAATCGATTAAATTTATGAAGTCTATTGAAAAAGACTAATTCAATCCAATGAACTGGATTGAGCACCATCATGAGTTACACAACATTACTATTTGTACCATTTTTAATCTATGAGAATGAGTAGAACCTTTTCTTTTGTACACACATTTCATGGGGGTTGAATACTTTCTTACTACTTGGAACTCCATCACACTACCATTCGAGTGCAACTCGATTGATGTGCATGCCATCCTACTTGATCCTCAATCTCACATTCTCTTAAAACATCTAAGTTTAAAGGTAGAAAATTATGGATGTTTTTGGTTAGGTTTAGAAATAATTAATGAGAAACAAGTTTTAAGTATGTGTTATTAGTTGAGAACCAATAACCATGAGAATACCCCGTTCAAAAGGTAGACTAAGAGCGGTTGCAAGTTACTTTCCACGATGACTCTTCTATAAGTCGTACACACACTAATATATTTTTTTATACAAATAATTGATTTAGATATTATTTAAAGCACTTGAACTCTTATCAATAGTCCAATATCAAATGATACATTAGTTCTTGAAAGTACGAATTTATAAGTAAATTTCGACATGGTAATTCATATGTTTGACCCATTAATCTATTTTAATGTTATTCTTGCATTAGTGAATTACTAGCAATTGACTAGAGAATTAAGTTTAATTAGATTATAAACATTTTGCTAACTATTATTTAATTTTGGTCACATTTGACCCTAGGGTAGAAATTTATTCAAGCCTTAATTAGAAGGTCAACTCTGACTTTACCCACCTCGGGTCACGAGGCAACATTTCGTAAACTTTATTAAAATTATAAGTCATCCATGTGATAAATTTCACATCTAGGAGTAACAATTAAATATATCCTTAGTTGATCATTATTTCCTTTATAGGTTTTCAAGGTGGAAGCTATTCAAATAAATATAGTATATTGAAATTAATTTTATTTTTCTTTAGAAACTTAGGTTATAAGAAATAATTATAATCCTATTATGTGAAAAGATAAAAATTATATTAAATACGAGTCATTTTATTTAAAACAAAGCAAGATCTCTAATACGATTGAAAACATTATATATTATTTTGGATTGATGGTAAAAGAGGGTTAAGGGGTCCCTTCCCCGTAAAATATCAAGAACCCCAACATGGGAAAATAGCATAAAGACACCAATTCATCAAGATAAAATCCACAAAGAGAATATAACTATAATGATAACCGCATCCAAACCAACCGCACAACTGGTGAAACTAACAACACCCCAAAAGAGACTAAACTAAAAATCTAACACTATGAATCCAATAACACATGAATGAGGAAAAATTAACACTTAATTGTCATTGTTACCATTTTTCACTTCCAAGTCATTTAGTAATATAGACCATTTCTTTTTCAAATTATCAATGGTGACCCCAAGCTATCGAAATCCAAATTAACACTTAATTGTCATTGTTACCATTTTTCACTTCCAAGTCATTTAGTAATATAGACCATTTCTTTTTCAAATTATCAATGGTGACCCCAAGCTATCGAAATCCAAATCATTCACATATCTTTTCCTTTTCTTAGAATTCTCCCCACTCTCAACTTATTTCTGGATGTGAACAAGTTGTGTCATAATATGGAGATGTTGAATGGTAGAGTTAATGTGAGGGATGCTCCAGTTGCTAATGTGTTTCCATGTATGTTTCATCCTATATACCTCCTTTTCTAGAGTCATACACCTACTTTGAAACATATCTAGATTACCAACATTCATAAGGACATCCGTACCATCAAGTTTTTCCCCGTCATATATAAGAATAGAATGAACACTTGATTATTATCTATAAGAGGACTATAGATAGTGCACTTGCATGTGTGGCTATAATTGTAAATGGTGTATGGCTAATAATAGCATGTGACCTATTTTTGGAGTAGTTAAGCGGTGAAGGGAAAGTCCCCACCCTATATATATGATGATTAGGTGCATAGTGAAAGATATATATATGTATATATATATATATATATATATATATATATATATGTATGTGTGTGTATGATATATAGATATGTATGTATGATTTAAATATGTGTATCGATTCATATGCACCTTAAGATGAATTGATGATCTTGTAAGGAGCTTCTATATTTATTAATAGATGGAAGATATTGGCTGAATCTAAGTGTTATTATGTGTAATTGAGTAGTGCATGTTAGTGTTTCAATCATGATTACTATTTAAGCTTGTTCTTTCATAGATTGTGGGTAGCATGCACTGTAGAATGATGGATTAGTCATGAGTCTTTATGTTTCTGTCTTCATCATGTTATCATCTGTTACAACAACCCTAAAGAGGAATCTGGTACCTTTGTGTGCTTTGGGTGAGTGCTCAGTCTAGGCTGAGTGATGTGCCAGTGTGACTAGGGTGTTATCTTGCAAATTCTAGGCTGCATCATTGGTTCCATTGTCGGGACCTCTTTTTTAGTTTTTTTAGGATGGTTCGTGATGAAGACGTACCGGCTAACTCTAGCAAGTATTGAGGAATGGATACATGATCTGGAGGAAGAGTATGCACGACGGTTCAGTAGTGGATCTGAGTTTAACACATGCACTTGGGTAGAATAGAAATGTATATGATATTTATATGAGATTTTTTGCTATCTTTCTAGTAGAACTTTATGAGTGGCTTACGCTTATGCATCTCAAGTGGAATTGGAGATATCATGCACTTGTTTGGACACAGGAAGAATTTTAGGCTCTTTATGATGCTGATCTGATTTGGACTCGCGTGGTGGATACGTGGTTTCATGGTGTTCTAAATAGTTATATTCTGGAATACTCAATTTTGACGTACTCTTGCCCGAGAGGTCACTGAATTTCAGTTTTTGAGGTATCCAAGAGGAACATATTTGCACGGTATTCCACTGGTGATCAAGATCTTAATGGTAACTTTGAACCTGGAGAGTAAACCGATGGCTAGCTAAACTTCACCACGTGAAGGTAGGAACAGGTTTGGTATTAAGATGGTGGACCTAGTGGTAGAAAAAAAAGAGAGAGGAAAGGTGGCTTAAGTATAATGAGGCACGTGAGAGGGAAATAGAGAAGCAACATGTTCCATTGTAGAAAGTATGGCATTGAGGAGAGAGATGGCTCGTGAAGGATTTATGGCTCACGTAGAAGATGTGGAGCAGAGCAGCAGGAACTCCCCCATCTTGGAAAGCATGATAGAGATCCCTTCTCGGCCTCGCATGGAAGTGCGCCATAGAGACTACTTGGGCCGTAGGTGTGCATCTTAATCCACCTAGTGACCTAGCTTTTGTGCTTGGTTTTTCAAGTATCTAGTATGACAAGTAACCAACAAGCTAACTTGGGAAGTAGGAGAGTAGGAGTAAGTCAGGGATCAAGTACATCAATGGTAGGACAAACAACTTCAATGTTATATGGAGGAGCATTCTTAGGTGCATCATCCACACAGAATGTGAGCATGTAGAATGTTGGATTCACCTCTGGAAGTGGAGCTACCTCACAGACTGTAGGGGTTTAGTATAGTACTACTGTCGGAGCACAGGGGAGTACATCTACAGGTCCTACTCCAACTACAGGTGGAGGATCAGGAGGTATAGGTGGTTCTAGTTCGGTGGATCTGGTGGTTCTGGAGGTAGAGGGAACACAGGGGGTTCTGGATTAGGTGGTCAAGGTCACAACAACCACAAAATATCTACATGGAGATGTCCTTCATCTCCCAGAATATAGAGGTATAGAGGATGCTTACCGAACATGTGCATATGTGTGAAATCTTGTGGCATGCTAAAGGGATTACAGCTGCTGAGTGAAAGGCAAGTCAATTCGCTACTACATTATTAGGGGGGTGCACGCACACTGGTATAGGAAATTTGACCCTGATCAAACTTGTGTGGATTATGCAAAGCACTGAGGGATGCTTTCTTAAAAGAGTTCCATATTCCTGAGTTTGAGTAGAAGAGTATAAGTGCTCAAAGATATCAAGCAAGGCACTACTGAGAGTGTACGTGAGTATGATGCTCATTTTAAGACACTTTATCTAAGTTGTCTTATGATATCCATGCTAGCCAACATGCACAATGGTTCATTGGAGGATTGATTACACCTTTTAGAGGGCTTGTCACATAAGACATACATGGATCCATGTGAAGCATTGGAAGAAGCTTTTTGCGCATTGAGGTAGTTGGGAGCATTGACACTGGAGTTAGTTCCATTTCTAGAAGCACAGATGCAGCTATGGCTAAGTAGTTAGAAAAGCTATCAGCAAATTCAGCCCATGAAACATGCTCAGGAATTTGGTGTACAGATTGTGAAGTGGAAGGTCACACCAAGGATAGTTGTCCTCACAGATCTGTACATTCATTATTATTGGACTGTGAAATTTTCCATTTGAATCATGATGCTAGTCACTGTCCTTTGTTATAATGCATGATAAGGAAGAATGTATCTTGCTTTTGCAAGATTTGTAGGTCCACGACCCATGATACTGAGGATTTTTGGTTGATTGGTCAGATCCATGATGCCATAGACATTGGAGTATGACAGACAAGTATAACAGATAATTCTAAGGGTAGGAATGAGCACCAGGATCGGGATCATAATCAAACATGCACTATGATAGGAATGAGGGGCATTTTGAAGGAGGTCGTGGAAGGGGACGTGGATATCGTGGTGGATATGGAGGATGAGGCCATGGTGGAGGAAGAGGAGAGTTCCCTCATGGAACATGTTATACGTGTGGATCCCCGATCACTATAGGTGTGAATGTCCTCAGAATAATGCATGTTCTTTCTGTGGGAAGAACCATAGCTATGAAGAGTGCCCGGACTTATATGAGCATCTGAGTAAACAACATAAGCAAGAAAACAAAGGTGTGGGATGGTTAGAATCTAGTGTGTGGTAGAAGACCAATGGATGCCCAAGATAATAGAAGGACTGAGGCATTGATAAGTAAAGATCACTACACGTGCTGAAGTAGCATGCATGCGTGAGAGGCATTGCACCAGAAGCCTACGATTACCAAGGAGGAGGTTTTTGCATGTGAGGTACCCAGATCCTGCTCATCAAAAAGAAGTTTACCAGGATACCATGGAAGTGCTAAGGAATCTTCAGGGTGAGATACAATACCTAAAGGAGAAAAAGAAAGCATCGAGAGATAGTCAAACTGATATCGATGATCTATGGGAGGTGTGCAAGATGTTGTGCCAAGAGAACATTATTCCACTATTGGGAAGTTGGTTGAAAGGGAACACTCCACGCGTAAGTCTTGAGACCGGATGATAGATTCTGCATGCAAATCTTCCCCCTGATAGCATTGATTATGACAAAGAAATTACTTTGAATGTTGTTGTGGATGGGTGGTTGTTGAGCAATATATTGATTGATACACAGGCGGAAGTAAATGTGTTGACATTAGATGCTTGGGTACAAATGGGGAGGCCTCCATTGCAGCCATCATCTAATGTGTTGTTCATGGAAAACCGGACTAAGGCCACTCCCATAGGAGTGTTGAAGGATGCATCTATAACTATACAAGGGGCCAAGTTTACTGGGGATTTTGAGGTATTAGCACTTGTAGAAGTAGACAATTTTCCAGCCTTGCTTGGATGCCCTTGGTGTTATGCAAATAATGTTGACTTGAGATTCAATAAGGGATATATCAGCTTTGAAAACAAGGAGGAGAGGGTTGTGATACCATTGACAGATGGGAAGTCTACACCCTATGTTGAGCCTCTAAGTGAGGAGGATTTAAACAGAGTCTATGTACGTGCTATTCAGGACCCAGAGGTCAATGAGCCATCAAAAGAAGGCATTCTATAGTGGGAGGATTCTCATTCTATTAGTGATACTATGAGTATTGCTTGTGACAATTGGGCTCATGGTACATATGAATTATGGTAGGGCGTGAGGTGAAAAGTGTAGTTGCACATGAATAGATTTCATTCAATTGATGGATAGGTAGCACAATATCTTGGTATACAGGGACAAAAGATCTTTCTACCTTTTGAAGGCTATGGAAATGTAGTGGGTAGATCCAGTTACAAGGAGAGATATGTTAGTATATACACTACATGGGACAACAACGTTGGTGGGTAGTCCATAGAGATAATCTTATACACTGGGAAGAGATTGGAATAGCTTTATCTACTAGGGTTTAAGGAGGAACAATGCACCTACGCAAATCCATACTTATCATGGTAATCAACTGTTCAACATCATATTCAGTCAGTGTGAGAGACTCTAGACAGCGGGACAGGAAGCATTACCACCTTCACTCTGGGTGCATAAATTGTATTCCACACTCCAAGGATGTGCACATGCTTGGTATGTATATGCAGAACTACATAGAGAAACTGGGAACTGGAAAAATTTGACTGCAAGTATGATCCAGACATTTGATTACTTCTTGACTCAACCTCTGTAGTCAGAGGCATTAAAAATTATCAAGTGCTTAACTATGGGAGATAGTGCAAAAGTAGAAGAGCATATTTAGGAATTATTCGGTGAGATAGAGTTTGGAGCATGTTTTGAAAAGGAAGAAGAAATGGACTCCAAACTACTTGAGCGTGCTTGCCTTGAGAGAGAAAAAGGAAAGATGGTCTACATCGTGGATGATGAGGAAGTTGAAAACTTGGATATTGAGCATTCACATGGGGTGTGTGAGGTCTTGGATAGTGCAGACAAGGATACACGTGCCTACCATGAACCCATGAAGACAAAGAAGGTGAATATAGGTTTGGATGTTGAGCCTAAGGAGGCCATAATTGGAGACTACTGGTCAGACTCGGAGGTAGCAAAGATCATCGAGTTACTCAGAGATTATCAGGACTTATTCCCTAGAGGATATCATGAACTTAAAGGCGTACATGAATCACTTGGGGAAATGAAGATCAAACTTAAGGATGGTGCATGACCAGTTAGAAAGAGACCTTATAGGATGAATCCTAATTTTGTGAAAAGGTAAAGGAAGAAATTGATAAAATGTTGAAATCTAGAATTATCAAGCCCCTTGATGAGTCAGAATGGGTTAGCCCAATGGTGATCAGTATCAAGAAGGATGGATGGATTAGGATATGTGTGGACTATAGGGAGCTGAATGTTGCATGCATCACAGATCCTTTCCCTACGCCATTCACTGAGGAAATACTAGGAGTTGCAGGGTGTGAAATATATTCTTTCACAGATGGATTTTTTAGGTATCATCAGGTTAGGATCACTCAGGAGGATCAAGAAAAGACAACATTTACAACTGAATGGGGTATTTTTTCCTATATTGTGATGCCTTTTGGGTTGAAAGAAAATGTGCCTGTTGTATTCTCGTGAATAGTTGTTTAGGCATTCAAATATTTTATTCACAACTTCTTACAAGTCTACCTAGATGATTGGATAGTATATGGGCTTGTGAAAGACCATTGTGACAATCTGCTTAATGTTTGAATGATGTAGACAATTGAGTATCTCTTTGAATATCAAGAAGTGCATATTTTCTATGCCATTTGGGATACTGTTAGGACATATCATCTGCAAGGAAGGTTTGTTAGTTGATCCAGCCAAGGTTGCAGTCATTTTAGGCCTAGAAGCACCTACTAGTCAAAGTGAGGTGTGGATTCTTAGGTCATACAGGGTATTACAGAAAGTTTATAAAAGGGTATGCCAGAATTGTAGCACCCTTGGAAGAATTACTGAAAGGGAAAGGTACATTTTATTGGGGAGAACCATGCACATAGCACATGTTTGAGATATTAAAAGAGAGACTTACTACCACGCACCCATTTGCTTTCCATCATGGGATAAACCATTTCATGTACATGTGGATGCTTCTGGTATGGCCATTGGTGTTGTGTTAGCTCAACCTGGTGAAGGTATTCTTGATCATCCAATCTATTTTGCTAGTAGGAAGCTGACTCCTGTTGAATGGAATTATACAACTACAGAGCGTGAAGCTTTGTCAATGATTTATGCATTGTACAAGTTTTGATAGTACCTATTAGCAACACCATTTGTGTTTTATATAGATCACATGGCATTAAAGTACTTGGTAAATAAGCTAGTTTTATAGGGGTGCATATGTAGATGGGTGCTCCTATTTCAAGAATTTGACTTCACAGTTGTGGTAAAGCCAGGGAAAAGCAACTCTGGACCAGACCATTTATCTAGAATCAATACAAGAGAGGAGGCACAAACAATTGAAGAAACAATGCATCGGATGCACAGTTATATAGGTTACAAACATGCACACCCATGGAACTAGAAGACATTGTTGTCTTTCTACGAATAGGTATGGCACCAAGAAGGAATGAAATCATTAGAAAAGAAGCAGCTTGCTATATGCGTGCGACACCATTTATGTTGATCAGTGGTGACCTTTACAAGTTAGGAAGAGATGAAGTATTACGTCATTGTGTGTTAGAGCATGAGCGCAAGGATATCATGGAAGAAGCTCATGGTGGTATTGTAGGAGGCCATTATAGGTGATGTGACTGCCCGGAAGATCTTAATTGTTGGATTATGGTGGGAGACATTATATAAAGACTGTAAAGACTATTGCAAGGTGTGTGATCATTGTCAACACCTAGGAAAACTAGGGAAAAGAGATGAGATGCCTTTGAGACCAATTACTAGTGTTGAACCATTTGAGAAATGGGCCATTGACTTTGTAGGACCTATTTCGCCTAGCCATGCATGCGTAGGACTGGATCATGCTATATCATTACTTACATAGATTATCTCACACGGTGGGTAGAAGCAACACCTACCAAAGACTGTATGGAAGCTACAATAGCTAGGTTTCTATGGGAGAATGTTCTTACATGATATGGATGTCCTCTAAGCTTGACAAGTGATAGAGGTACACACTTTTTGAATGAGACAATCAGGATCCTATTAGATGAGTTTATGGTTGCACACCACAAAACTACACCTTACCATCCTCAGGAAAATGGAACTGCTGAGGCTTTCAACAAAATTTTGGGCAGACTTTGACAAAAATATGTGATGTTGGAAGAAAGGATTGGGATGACAAGGTGTCAGTTGTGCTTTGGGCATATAGAACAACTTACAAGAGATTGAACAAAGCCACACCATTTCAATTGGTGTTTGGCGTGGAAGTTGTTCTTCCTATAGAATTTATGTTACCTTCTTTGTGCATTGCACACGTTGGAGGTCTAGCTGATGAACAGATTTAGAAGAATGGATTGAAAAGATGATTCAACTGGATGAGCACCAAGCCATAGCATGGTGGAGTTAGAAGTAGGAAAAGGCCAGGCAAAAAGCATGGCATGATAGAAACATAAGAGATAAGAAGTTTGAGATTGGACAAATGGTTCTTCTTTATGACTCAAAGTTCTTGCACCATCCAGGAAAGCTCAAAGTACATTGGTTGGGGCCGTATGTTATAACTTCTATACTTGAATCAAGTGCATGCCAATTAGAAGCACTTGATGGAACATGGCTACCGGTTACTTTAATGGGAGTAGGTTGAAGCCCTACTATAAATAAGTCTTCTTGGTGTTTGTAATAAGGTAGTGTTGCCATTTAGTCTAGGTTTTCAATTTGGTATTTCCTTAATGTATTTCCTTTATTTGTATGCTTATGCTTTGTCAATTTAGTTTTTGTTTGTGTAATAAGTGTGCTTGCATGCATGAAGCTAATTATTGTATGAAGAATGTTTTATGCGAGAGGACTGCACATACCTTTAGTGTGGGGTGGTTGTCGTTATCCAAGAAAAGGACTAAGGGACTTGAAAGGTGAAAGAAATAAGCTACTATAGGTGTGCTTTAAAGAGGATTGCTTCTCAAAAGGTGACCAAGGATGAAGATGGATGAAGGAACAATATAACATGAGGTAAGTGGAGGCCATGATAGCTACTAGAGAAGGTGCAGTGATGAGGTACTCGGGTGCAGGAGGTGCACATTGAAGAGAAGTCTGTGACCAGAAGGTAGGAAGGCGCGCTAGAAGGTTATAGCTGGGCATGAAGATGTACCACATGGAATGAATGGATTTGGTCAATGAATGAAGGGATATTTGGTAGGTGAGGAGCAATAAATGCATCAAAATTTGAAAAATTTATATAAGGAAGGGATGTGGATTCATTTTTACCATTTGCAACTAAGAATATTTGAGAGAAGAGCCAAGTGAAGAGCCGAGTGATCGATTTAAGGTGCGAAGGGTGTGAAATCAAGCGTGACAACTAGATCTGTGCTTTAAGAAGCTTGTGTCCCCGGTGGTGAAGGGTTTGAGAAAAGCAAGGAGACAAAAAGAGTTAGGTTATAAGGTTTCCACCTAGGGTAGAGTTGGATCGAGCTAGGGTTTGATTTGTAGAGTTGTAGGGGTGAAGAGGAGACATTTGCAAGGTAGAAATGGCACCAAAGAAGGCATCTGTAGTAGCAAAAAAAGAAAAGAAGAAGGTGGTCATTGAGGAAGAAGAGATGGCACCCGAAAGTCATTTTTGGAGATGCAATACCCAAGAAGGAGTTATTGTTGGCCAAGAATGGGATTCACCCATTAGAAAAAGTAAAGTGAGTGAATATAATCATAGGATGTCGAGAGAAAAAAGGAGCTCGACTCCTTACTCATGGTTAGAACAAAAAATGCATGGCAGATGACATGCCGGTATATGATGATGCGGGTGAAAAGCTCTTGAAGAAAATTGGGGTATATCAGTTGTATGAGCTGCCATATTTTGGGAAGTATGAGCCCTTGTACCAGTGGCTCATGAGTAGGGTTCACGAAGACTGCTTCTACTTTGCAGGATACAGAGTTAGAATTTTTCATCTGCACTTGTTTCATCAGTGACAGTTGAAGGCCACAGGAGAGGATATAAAAAGTGACCTCATAGATAAAGCCATGATTTTAAAGACCAAATAGGAGTTGGGATACCTAAAGGGTCCACATGGAATGGACATCGAAAAATTTAAGAATTGTCTAGTTGTACAAGCTACACACACTGGTTACCAAGTTGAATGATCAGGAGTGGTGGTCGCAGGTAAACACCATGTGGTTGCATGTGTGGCACAAAAGATGTGGAAGGGACAATATACAACATTTCGGCTATATTGTAGAGAAAATAGTTGAAGAAGTGCACACAGGAGGGAAGATCAGCTTTGGGGTTGTTCTCCTATCATTGGTCTTCATGGAAATCAGAGTACCAGATGGACCAAAGGAGAAAATATGGGAATACCCCATGGAGAACAAGTCCCAGCTGAAAGATTCAAGCAAATACCTATGCAAGGGGACTATGACAGATGAGGTGAAACAAAGGGTGGAGAAGTGGTATGATAGGCTCACGTGGCATTTGGGGAAGAGTGGCACATACCAAAGGACCTACCAGTAGTGGTAGGAAAACAAGTTTAGTTTGTTGTATACCAGCATTTCTACATCATCACGTTTTCCAATGAAGGATGGAACTTGGAGCCCTTGGTGCAAGTTACCTTACGCCTTCACTGCAAGGTATTTTTAGGAATCTATTCATAGGTTTACCGACACACGTAGATTAAACTTCAATGTAGACAAGGTAGACTATGACTACCATACATTGTGGAAGAAGTATGTATACCCTAGCAGGAGTGCCTACATAGAGAGAATCATTTCTGAAGTGTTGAACATCAAGCCAATAAGCTTGGTTGTAGTAGATTTGGGGGCAGCGTTGGTGTATCTCTAGTTGAAGCCAAAGATGGAGAAAAAAAAATATGTGGAAGGTGAGTTTGCACTTCCAGCACCACCAAAAGGGAAGCATACAATGGAGAATGTCCCAACACCTAAGCCCTCAGAGAAAATCAAAGTGCAGGATGAGGAGGAAGAGTGCGAAGATAGTGGTGGCTTGGAGCATAGGGGTAGGAAACATCCTACAAGTCAGAGAGAAGTTGAGCACATGCCATTACACCACCTCAAGCCACAAGAGGGGGATGAAGAGGACTTGAATGTGGTCAAGGGGAGCACATAGGTTTAAAAGGGTATTAGGAGAACAAGGACCCAAGGTGTTACCCCAACCTCTGTGTGTGCGTAGATCACCCCGACTCTCCCCGTAGAAGGAAGTGACCGCACAGAGAAGGAGGAAGCTGAAGTTGAGTGAGGAGGTGGAAGATGAGGAGAGCACACCTACATCTCCTACACCCCCTAGAGCACACATAGAAGAAAAGGGTGAGGCATCAAAGGAGAAGGATGGAGAAGAGAGAAGACCAGAGGAAACAAGCTTGCAGAAGATACACAGGACATGGAGACGCAAGCTCCAAATTTGGAGGCTAGAGTTCCTAAGCAGCAGAGGTCTAGAAGGGTGAGTGGAGAGCACATTCCACCAGCCATGGGGTATGTAGAGGACATAGGAAAGATTTTCCATGCCCGCTTCAGAGCACAATAGCGTAGAAGGATCTATTTGGTTGGGAGTTGATGGATGAAGATATGGTGACCATGTGAACATGAAAGCAACTATCCTGGTCGATGCACACCCACATGGATGAGCCTGATTTTGATGTATGCAAAGAGTCATGTGTGTCAAGGTGATTGAAGAAGGCACCCTAGGCTAGACACATGATAGTAAAGCCTATTGTCATGTCAGATGAGTAGGTTAGTAATGCGCTGGTAAAAGTTTTTAGTGGAGGTGGCTAGAAGGAACATGGATAAATCTACCACAATCAAGTGTTGCGTGAAGAGTTGAAGATGAAGGATGGAGATAGATGCACATAACATAGGAAAGGGACTTTCACAGAAGAAGAATGAAGTATTCATAAGCATCGCAGAGGAGATTGGGGACAATGTAATCAAAACAAGGCCACACTTGGAACCCAAGGTACCACAAACATTTCCTTCAGTGATACACTATGTGGGGAAGTTGGTGGACTTGGTGCTCGAAGATGAAACTCTGTGTGTGCAAGCACCAGAAACAATCAGAGAAGGATGCGAATGGGAAAAGCATCTGTGATGAGGAAAATCACATCGTATGAAGGGTTGTTGCAGGCATTACAAGAAGTCTTGAAGAAAGTGGATCAAGCTTTAAATATATGCACTAGCTCAGAGGTGCTCATCAACATTAAGACCTTGGAAGAGAACAATGAGGTCTAGAAGGCCATGAAAGATGACCTTGGGCCATAAGAAAGGTTGTCCATGGTTAAAAAAAGTGTGAGGCCCTACAGCACAAGCACAAGAGCCACACAAAACTTAGTTGGAAGAGCTTGGAAAATTGATTGCGTAGAAAATGGACCTTTTGGAAGGAAGGATGACATCCATGTCTAGTGTTGTGTTGGTTCTAGAATGAGAAAGGGGAAATTGTGTGGGATGAGTTGGAATCCATAGTTGTGGACATCCCAGAGAAAGTGGAACATAGGCACTCACTGAATGGAAGGATTTGGAGGCTGCAATAAAAGAGGAGTATCCAGAGCTGATACTATAAATTGATACTGAGGAGGTTGCTTAAATAACCTCATATAAATTCTTTATTTTTCACATTCTTCACATTCTTCATTCTTATTCTTTCCTTCAAATTTTGGAGATAACCATTGTCGGGATGACAATGAGATTAGTGTGGGGTAATGTTGATCAAAGAATACTTGGCAAAGATCACACAAGGATTCCACGTGGGATAGAAGGCCAGGATCGAAGGCGTGGAAGGATAGGAAGGACCCACGCGTGGAAGGCAAGTTTAGATTTCAGGACTTAGCTGATTTTGGGTATGAGGATCTATTTTTGGAAGATGGCATGTGGAACACATCAATGATGTAGAGAGATGTGTGTGCCATGCATTGTCCATATTTAGAAGAGTGGCTCAAAGCATGTCTATGCATGGAGACAAGCTAAGAATAGAATGAACACTTCAGTTAACTATAAGAGGACTATAGATAGTGCACTTGCATGTGTGGCTATAATTGTAAATGGTGTGTGGCTAATAATAGCATGTGACCTATTTTGGAGTAGTTAAGTGGTGAAGGGAAAGTCCCCACCCTATATATATGATGATTAGGTGCATAGTGAAAGAGATATATATGTGTGTGGAAAAGATATATAGATATGTATGTATGATTCTGAATATGTGTATCAGATTCATATGTGCCTTAAGATGAATTGACAATACTGTAAGGAGCTTCTATATTTATTAATAGATGGAAGATATTGGCTGAATCTAAGTGTTATTTTGTGTAATTGAGTAGTGCATGTTAGTGTTTCAATCATGATTATTATTTAAGCTTGTTCTTTCATAGATTGTTCTAGAATCATAGTCAGGGTAGCATGCACTGTAGAATGATGGATTAGTCATGAGTCTTTATGGTTCTTTCTTCATCATGTGTCATCCTGTTACAACAACCCTTTTTTACCTCTAAGAAAAGAGCTAACCTCCTTAGCATAGTATTTTTCAGCTTGAAAATATCCCTACCATCCTTCTTAAGATAGAAAATGGAGGTAATGCATTCGATAGAGACTTGGAGAGAGATGCTTTGAATAGAAAATGTACCACCTCTCCATGACTTTGTAGGTTTCCAAGATTTCCCAAATTCAATGCTCAAAGTTTCATCAAAACTATTGAAAATTTCAAAAAAGGGGCACATACCTGTTTTATCAAATTTAGACCAAGCATGTGGCTTCATCTCCTTCACCCCACCATCTCATTATGCACCATTGATCCCAAACCAACTTCATAGAGGTAGGAAAAATGAAACTAGCATCAAAGAGGGATAGAAGGGAACCTCTAAAAACCATAGACACAAGACAATTAAGAAAGAGATGAGAAACATTTTCCTCTTCCTTCTCACAGAAAAAACATCTATTCATCATTTGAAAGCCTCTTTTGTTCAGGTTATCCATAGTTAATATTTTTCATGGAGCATCAACCACCAAAAAAACATTAAATTTGGGGGTAACATCTTAGATCCAAAAAATTTCGTAATTGAAGTTTGCATTTGAGGTTTCCTCTTAAAAAACATGTTATAAGCACTTTTAACACTAAAGATACCACTCTCCTCTTTAGACCATATAATGTTGTCTTATTCCCCTAGCATAATCATCACCATTCCATTCAAAATATTATTGAGGTTTTCCAAGGCATTATTCTGCACTTCAAAAGATATATTTTTCAAGCATCTAAAGGGATCCACATCATTAAAATAATATTTAACAAGGGAACATTCTTGTTTATAAGAATTTTACGTAAGTTAGGAAAATTTCTGTAATGGAGAATCACACAACCATTTGTCTTTCCAAAAGTTAACCCTTCTCCCATTCCAAAATTTCCACTTACATCCTTTAGTTAAAGAGTATTTAGCCTAATTAATATATTTCTAGAAAGGGGATCCATCAAAATTAGGGAGGGTGAAAACACTAATCATCAACTCTAACATCAGCCCAATAAGTATTTATGAGAATATTATCCCAAACACTTTCCTCTTTATTGAGACGCCAACCCATCTTAAAAAGTAAAGCCTTATTCATTTTTTCCCAGTCTATCAACCCCAATTCCCCAAACTTCTTAGGTTTGCAGATCTTATCCCAAGGCATGAGGAGAATTATAGACTTTCTCTCCACACCACTCCATAAGAATATTTTCTAAATGTTTTCCAATTTATAAAACATTATAATATAACTCATTGATGGGGAATGGTTCTTAATTAGTACCTTAGTAATTAAAAGTGATAATCAAACTTATTTATAAAAGAAGTTACTTATTGTATGGGTAACTTGACCCAAGTGGAAAGGAGGATTCATTCTAAGCCCTTAGATTGGGCCAATCTTCACCCTAGGATCTAGGAAATTAGAACACTCTAAGTTTCTAATTTAACTTTTTATCTATCTTCTCTTTTCATTTTCATCTATTTTTTATCCCTCTTATCTCATTTTCTTATGCAATTTAAATGGGAGGAGAGGGTTTCAACAAAGAGTGGATGTGCTCCACATACCAAGATATATATATATATATATATATATATATATATAATTTTACAAATAAGAATTTTGAATCCATAGTTACTCAATATAATAAAAACATATTAGTTAGAAATCATATATAAACCTATATAATATTTATTAACTTCTAATTTAATTAATTAGTGTAGTTAAATTATAATTTAATCCTATTATAACATATCATATAATATTGTGATATATATGTATATGTATGTATGTATTACAAATGATTTCCATAACACAAAATGGATTGTATTTCCATCCATTACAAACTTAGGCTCGTAAAGTAAATATAGTTAAGGTGAAATTACCTCATCTAATGATTAACAATGCAACAAGTCTATTTAAGTGAAAATAGGTTAAAAATCAAGCTTCCCATAACATTGTAACTATTTTGGTAATATACTTATTACAATAGTACTTTAAATGACTTAATACAAAAATGGAGATAATGATTTCAAGTTTATTAACTTCAACCATTTTAATCTAACTCTCCATTTATCAAACACGTTATCTTAATTCCAAGTAAATTTAAGAGTGAGCAAGAGAGTTTTCAACTACATTCAAATTTAAATTATCTCCTTTCCACAAGACAATAATCATCTATACAAGTAATATTCTTTAACATCTACATAAGGATAATTACTATAACAATTCTCCAACGACATTTAAAATATAACAATACAAGAATTATTTCCAACCTTTATTGATATGAAAATCCCATAATGTTGTTAGTGTAGGTTATTATTTATCCTTTTATTTATTTATTAGGATAATTCTTACGCTTGTCTTAGCCTTACACTTGTTGGGTTAGCTTGCTTATGTGTACTAGTTGTGTGGAGTTAGTTTACTAGTTGTGTTGAGTTAGCTTCTCGGTTATGTGGAGTTAACTTACTAGTCTTTGAAGTCAACTTAATTACAAGTATCAATTAGTGGAAGTTATTCACCACTAATTTAGGTAGTAGTATCACTTCCCTCCTATATGTACATCTTTCTTACTGAGTAATTCAAGTCATTGTATTATAATGTATTGAACATTATGGATTATGATGGATTTCAATATATGGTATTTTAGCTCTTTTGTATTACAAATCTAATATGGTATCCTATTATCATCTGATATCGTGGCTTGGAACAATCTTCTTATCGTTCCTTTCATGGTATCAAAGCTATAGATGATGTAGACATCCATCTATAAGTTTTTCTTTGCAAGCAAGGGTTTATTATTTTCATGTATTCAAAATTTGTTAGAAATTTTATGTAGCATGCATTTTTACGCAAAAATAAGTACACCATTGGATTTGGAAGGTGTCAAAACCCTAGAATTGATTGTAAACTTGACCATGTTTTGACACAGTCAAATCTAGTCATTTTAAAGATTTTTTTGACACATTTCTCAAAAAAATCCATACAATTATGTACAAACATATTTTTGACTCAAAAATTATATCATCTTTTTTCTTTTTTTTAGAACCTTTCTACGGGTTTCTCTATGTTTTTTTGATATACAGTGTCGAGAAAGAGAGATATTTGCAATCAAAATTTGTATTAACAATTGTACTTTTTGGGTGCATTCTTTTATCCATTGGATATAAGCGTGTACCTTCTAGATGCATTCTTTTACCCTATAGATATTTCTATTTTGGATGCAGTCTTTTATCCACTGGACGTAGATCTGTACCTCTCAGGTGCATTCTTTTATCCATTGGATATAAGCGTGTACCTTCTAGATGCATTCTTTTACCCTCTGGATATTTTTATTTTGGATGCAGTCTTTTATCCATTGGATGTATCTGTACCCTCTTGGTGCATTCTTTTATCCATTGGATATAAGTGTGTACCTTACTAGATGCATTCTTTTACCCTATGGATATTTATGTTTTGGATGCAGTCTTTTATCCACTAGACACAGATCTGTACCCTTTGGGTTCATTCTTTTATCCATTAGATATAATCATGTACCTTCCAAATGCATTTTTTACCCTCTAGATATTTTTGTTTTGGATGCAGTCTTTTATCCACTAGACGTAGATCTATACCCTCTGGGTGCATTCTTTTATCCATTGGATATTGACATGTACCCTCTAAATGTAATGATTTACCCTCTGGACATTTAGGTTTTGGGCACAAGATTTTATCCTTTGGTTGCAAGCTTGTATCGTGTGGATGCACTCTTTTACCCTTTGGACATTTGGGTGTCACATGTACCTTTTAAAAAACATTAGCATTAAAATATTATTTTAATAGTAAAACCTTCTAGAACTCATAACTTTTGATCCATAGCTTGGATTAAGGTGATTTTTTTTGAAATTGTGTATTTTTTTAGATCTACGCATTGGTGAAATTTTTATACATATATTTCAAATGTAAAAGGTATTTTACTCATTGTAATATTTACATGCACTCAATTATAAAGTGCCAAATTTGGGAGGGTGTTGTAATCACTTGTGGACGTAATTTCGGTTGAGCCGACGTCCTAAAATTTTGGGTGTTGTATTCTTATATCTATGGGTGTATACATTTATATCTCTCTTATTTGTTGAGATATTTTGGATCTGTATTTTCAACACTTTTTTGGCATGTTGACAATCTCTCTTGTGGGGGAGCTATTCTAGTGAAGCCCAGTGTTAGTTTGTCAGTGTTTGAGTAGTTGATTTTGGCAACTCATACAGATTTGTGGTATCACTCTACTCATTCAACATATATGGGAGGGTATGGTGTTGATATTGCTTCTTTGGGTTTCGTGTCCTTGCCTTGTTACCTTGGATTTTCTTGGATCGTGGCACTCATATTTATTTGGATCTCGTGTCCTTGCCTTGTTGCCTTGGTTATTATTCTTGGATCGTGACACACCTATTTATAGCAATTGATCTTTCTTCTTTAGATTTTTGTCCTTGCCTTGTTACCTTGGCTTTTCTTGGATCGTGGCACTCCTATTTATTTGGATCTCATGTCCTTGCCTTGTTTCCTTGGTTGTTCTTAGATCGTGGCACACCTATTTGTAGTAGTTGATCAAATTATGTTTGGTGTTTTTTTACATTTTTGACATCACTCCATTGATAGTCTCCTTACATGGAGCTATTTTGGTGAATCTCAGTGTCAATTTTTTTAGTTATATGATTGAGCAGTGGATTCAGACCATAGTGCACACCACACTTCTTTAGCATTGTACAAGTTTTTGGAGCCGATATTTTGAGGATATCTTACAGTGGGATTTTTCTCTCTCTACTTTGTTATTATTGGTTTTGGGTACCTTGTGGTGTCCAATTTTCCCAGTTATTATACATGGGTACCTCATTAGGCCTTATTTTCGGGACCCACCTTCTTTTTCACCCACCTAAGCTATGTTTATGGGAGGGTGTTAGTGTAGGTTATTATTTATCCTTTTATTTATTTATTAGGATAATTCTTACACTTGTGTTAGCCCTACACTTGTTGGGTTAGCTTGCTTAGGTGTACTAGTTGTGTGGAGTTAGCTTACTAGTTGTGTTGAGTTAGCTTCTTAGTTATGTGGAGTTAACTTACTAGTCTTCGGAGTTAACTTAACTACCAATATCAGTTAGTGGGAGTTCTTCACCACTAATTTAGGTAGTAGTTGCACTTCCCTCCTCCTATATGTACATCTTTCTTATTGAGTAATTCAAGTCATTGTATTGTAATGTATTGAGCATTATGGATTATGATGGATTTCCATATATGGTATTTTAGCTCTTCTATTTTGCAAATATAATGTGGTGTGCTATTATCATTTGAGATCACGGCTTGGAACAATCTTCTTATCGTTCCTTTCAAATGCAACAAATAAATCTTTCATTTCCTTTCGATGTAATATCATATACTTATGTAAATAACTCTTTCAAGAAAATAGGAAGAGATAAAAATAAGATTTACTTTGTTTTCATTAACCATTAAAAAAACATTCAACAAAATTTTGTTCACATATATATTTGGAATGCAACAATACAAAACATACATTTCCACTTGCATAACAGTGCTCCAAGCATTCACAATACATAGCATGTACAAAACTTTACAAATTTCCCAAATGGCTCAAGGTAAAAAGTTGCACAAAACCCAATATAAAACTTTTATATGTGACTTCCTTCAACTTCATAAACTTCATCAAATCACTCTCATGTAAAAAAAATAAGGAATTCGATGACACTTACTACCTAGCCATGCAATGGGGGAATGATCTCATCCCCATTCCTCACAAGTTCCCTAACTCACAAACAACTCAAGAACCAAAAACTAAGCTATGAAATGACCACAACACCCAAGTCATGCATAATAAAGGAAACAATTTTCACATCAACCAAGTAAGTAAAGAGTACAAACAACAAGGTATGCCAACCATGCAAAAGAAAACAATATACACGATAAAACTAACTATGTTTTGAAGCGTGGAAGGAAATACCACCCTATACCACTTATCACTCCACTAGGAGAGGGTAACTATCCCTTGGTTCCTTTGTAAGAAATAAAAAAGTTTTGGATCCACACTTATACCTCCCATGCCCACAACCACTTATAGCTCCACTAGGACTAGCTTCCCCTCCCCTTGGTTCCTCCAAAACAAGACCTAAAGAGGAACATATCCCTCACTTCGAACACTACTTATCCCTCCAGTGATAAGTCACATTCCCCAACACACAACACCACTTACATGCCCACAGTGGAATCATGTAAGCTTCAACACAACACTTAGTCAAAAAATTAGCACATACCCAAGTGGGTAACCAAAACCACAATTTCAAAATTAGGCAAGAGATAGAATGTACATAACATATAGGAACAAAAATGTTAGGTAAAGCATACCTATTGGTTATTTGTCCCAAAATACTTCAAGCATACACTCTAAGCAATCCAACAATCCCTCCAAGCAATCCTCAAAGTGAAAACACCTCCCTAAGACCAAGTGAGCTCCTAAAAACAAAGAAAAAGACTCATATTTATAGGAAAAACTCAAAGTGGAGGATCCCTTAGGATCATGCCATGTGGCATGATCCATCCCCAAAAACAACTCCAATCCCCAAACATAAAAATAAAGTACTTACACATTCATATGGGTCCTCCTTACAATCCATCACTTCACATCGTACTATCTCCAAAATCCTTACTTAAAAATGAATAAAAAAGAAAATAAAATAAATGAATCAATCCACAAAACTTAATTTACAAGCAACTCCAAAATTTCAATTCATCAAATCATAATAAATAAACCCATATCCCAAGTGTCCTACAAAAGTCAAAAAGTAAGAGAAGTACTTACAAAATCTCATTTAGAAAAGAGAGAAATATCACAAGCAATAAATGAGGTACTAATGATCCCTCAAGTGGCCAAAGTAGCCTAAAAAGGTACACCTACCCTATGGGTAGGTGTATGAGAAGTTTTGGAGTATGGGACAAGGTTTACTTGTCCCATACACCTTCCAAATTTTCCCATAAAGCCCAAATTCAAATTTTCCTTAATTGGAAAACTTCTCAACCACAAAACATAAGCCCAAACATCCAAAAATATAAAAGGATTTAATTTTACAACCCAACTTATAATCTAATTAAATAAAAAAATCAAATACAAACAAACTTTTCAAGCTAAAGGTTAAAGTGAAGAGGAAAAAAATTAAATCAAGGAAGAAAAAGAAAACATAAAAACTAACACCACTTTATGCATTTACAACCAACCCAAACAAATTCTGATCCTAAGTGACCCATTATTGGCCAATGAGCCTCATGTGAGTTAGTCCCCCTTCATCCTCTTTTGTTTTGTTTTCTTTTTTATGTCATGGTATTAGTCTTCCTAAAACCTGTTTGTTATTTGCACCTTTGCATTACACACACACATACACATACACACACACACACACACACACACACACACACACACACACACACACACACACACACACTTCAAATATATAATTTCCAAACATTAATTTCTCAACATCAATAAATTATGTTCACCAAAATTTATGTGGCTATATATTCCAATAAAACATGAAAAACTTGTCATAAATATTAATTCACTCACATCAATTATCCATATACTTGTTATTTTCTTTTCATCCTTCAAATCCAATAAAAACATGCACACACACCAAATTCTAACAATCAAAGTTTTCCAATCCATAATATGACAACTACAAATCTAATTCATGTTTGCAAACCAAATAAATTTATATGATAAACATAATCCAAAAAAACCAGCCATGTATATATATCCTAACAAAAATATGTTAATATGTCAGGCCATATCCATGCTATTCAAGTCATAAGGTTGACACCTCATGCTAACTTATTAACAGAAAAATGACATAGTTTGTGTAGCTTTAAGTCTAGGCACCTCATGCCGATACAATGTACACAAATAGTCATATGATGAAAACTATAATATGGGAGGAAATCTATCTAAAAAATTTGAGGAGAGTGAGCACTACATTCCCCCTCCCCTTAAAAAATGACTTCCTCCTGGAAGTCACAATGAGGTTTCCAAAATTTCTTAGCAAGACAAAATAACTCAAATATGATGATCCTATCTCATGCAATCCAAGTCCTATAATTTAAATCCATTACTCATGGGATTTCCTAGAGTAAAGAATCAAGTTAAACACCAATTACACTACACAAGATTGTTTACTAACAAGGCCACAATATCATGCTAACTTGTGCAAATAGAAAATGATCAATTTACTAAGTTCTATGAAGATTTACTCAGATTTTCTTTCACCTCTTGCTAGGGTTCCTAGTGTACTACGATACACCTTGAGTGGTTGAGTTACTTTCTTCATTGATCATATTCCTTTTTAGACTTACTTACACGATATCTCCTTCATTAGTCTTAATTATGAATTTAACTTGTCCTTTGATTTACTAAGTTTTCCTTATCATACTATTTCAATCCTCTTATACATATGCCTAGATCATTTACTATAGGATTTTTAACTTATTTAGACACATCCCAATTATCATTAGTGTTACAACCCATTAGTTTCCCCATTATAGACTCTTAATTCAACACTATTCACTTTTTTCACTTTCTTACTACCATTTAGTGGTTTGAAATTCATACCCCACATTTCAATTTCTCCTTACGTCATTTGCACACTACATTAATTTATTGTATCTTTTGTTAAAGTTCTCTTATTGGAATATAACAACATATAATTCTCCCTTTATACTACATCCATATTTGCTAAGTTTTCTTCATGTTTTACTTATTCTCATCATTCTTGTTTCAAATATTCAATTTCTTCATGCAAAATTTTGTTTATCACATATCTATTCTTAGTTCCTATATTTCTATCATTTACACAAACACAATCCATAATCGTTATACTTATTGAAATGTCTTGTTGATTTATTTACAAGCTTTGACCTTCTTATAGTTTTCAAAAATATGAAAATATTATTTGGTTTGTTGAATGGTTCAAATAAATTTTATTTTAGTTTTGCCTAATATTTTCTTGGTCCATTCCACTATGTTTACAACTTATTTATTATACTCCTTAACTCATAATTTTATTGTTGTTTCCACTAGGTTTTCTTATGATTCAATTTGATTTATTCAGTGCACCTCAACCAAGTCTTATAACATAACCTTATCACAAATTAAAATGGTTCATTTCACATTAATAATATTGAAACAATCTGTTTACAAGATTTCACAAAAATACGTACACACAATTTTTATGAGACACTTTGGTACTACAATTCTTCTAAAATAAGTTATATAATAACGAAATTTATCAGCCAAAACAACAATGACTAAAATGAAGCACAATACTTTACCCTCCAAGAGGGTTCTATAGTCAAAATTTCCATGGTGGTATAGGATTATGATGTGGGAAACCTCATGTATAATGATCATGTGACCTACATAAGAAATAATACCAAAAATAGTGTCCTCCTCTTGTTAACACTTTGTGTGCTTCACCATTGACCCTTATTGGCTCTAAACATACATGATGTTGATTTTGGCTCACTTGTTTTTTTCATCTCATGATGGTACACGTGTCCTAGAAATATTGTAATATATCTAAATATAAGGAAGGAGGCTCTTAGGTACCTTCATGCATTGCTCTAGCTATTTTTGTGGATCATGGAAAAGATGTGTGCATTAATAGGGTCTTTTCTCAATATTATGAGGATGTATGGTGTCATATGAAGGGTTTCATGATATGCGTGATTTATTCTAATGACTTATCACTCGATGATGTTGTGTGGGACTAATGACTTGCCAAGTTGATGACACAGCGATGGTCATTTCCTTAGTTCATCTCTAATATCATGTAATGTGTAGAGAATCGCATGATCAACTCTATCGAATCGGGCTAAGCCGATACTATTGCATTACTTAAACTCTCCTCACTTGTCATCCTACAAAATAATTAAAATTTGTTTAGTTATGGAAACTAAAACAAATATCCCAGAGATCCAAGCATTGAAAACCTATGCTCTGATACTAAGTGAGATGCCCCAAAAATTTACTCAAAAAATAACTAAGTTTAGAGGTAGAAAATTATGGAATAATTTTTTTGTTAGTTTTAGAAAGAATTAATGGGAAAGAAGTTTCAAGTCTATGTTATTAATTGAGAACTAAGTGTCGTTGCACGACGCCACTAGGTTTTCCACACTTGTGATTTATTTACATTATACATTTTGTTAGAAGCGCAACAACCTGGGGTGAATTGGTCATAAATCAATTTTAACTTCATTTACCATTTCTTACATTCATCATTCAAATTAACCATTCAACATCCATAAACCATATGAGCTTATTAGGTGTGTATTAAACATTCACAAGTGCATGCAACAAGAGAGAGAACACAAGACACCAGATATAAGTGGAAAACCCTCAAGGGAATAAAATAAACTAAAACCTTTGATAATATTACTCATAACAAAGGACTTTCAAGAATATTACACATCATGCAAGATTTCTTTAGTGAGGTACCAACCCCACAAGGAGCACCAACCCCTAGTTTAGTAGGACACCAACCCTACAAGGAGGCTATAACCCCTTAAGGTGATCAAGCACCAACTCAACCACCTCAAATAGATTACCAATTAAGATATGTTATCTGAAACAACTGATAGTGATCCAAATTCAGCTCCTCTCTCAAAACCCTCTTTAAACAAGCTCTTCTTCCAACTTGCTCAAATTTCTCACTTCTCTTGCTAATTAGTTCTAATGACCTTCCATATTTGATCTTTAATATTCCTTAGGTATTCATCACTCTTCTAGGATCTGTCCATGAACCCTCTACACTTCTCTTCTTCCTCCTTTGGATCGCTCACAACCCCTTAGGCATAACTAGTCACAAATGACCAAAAACACTTTCTTATATACACAACACTAGATCAAACACCCCTAGGTTGGACATGACCATATAGGTCAGTCATCCCAACTCAAAAACATAAAAACATCATATAAATCAACTCAAAGTACCCAAGTAGGTCGGCAAGGGTCAAGACAACACCAACAACACTCTAAGACACTCAAGTAGGTCAAAACAAGCACTCCAAGATCTAATGAATGCATCATGATCATAAAGGGCATATAAATTTTTTTCAAGGCTCAATAATCTCTAAAAACTCAGGCATAAGTCCTAAACATCATTAAAAATCACAAGAATCACTAAATCACCCATCTCCACCAAGAAACACTTCACTGAAAGCATGCACAACTAGGTCTTCAAGCACCCAAAATTTAGTCCCATAAAATGAATGAGTTAACATATAAAAAACTCATCATCAAGGCTCAAGTAATATATCAATAGAAATATCTTTTAATATAATTTTTGGAACAACTTCACTTCAAGCTCTAACTCATAGTGCAAGGCCTTCAACCATCTCAATCTCTGAAACTGGTCAAAACTACCAAACTGGACTCAAGAACCAATCTTGAGGAATATAACTCAAAAACCCTTCAAGGCCACTTCTAAGATAAAAAAATAATGTAACACATCAAGGGATACATTAAAAACACCTTCAAGTACTAAGATGTATAGCTCATGTGGAGAAATCAAGATCCAACACACTTGTTCCTTCAAGCCTTCTTAAGAGACCTAATAGGGATAATTAGGCCACTAGGTTTCAACATAAAACCACCTCTTTAGATCAAAAAAATTCTCCAAAACACATCATGTCAGGTTTAAAATCTATCCATGATTAAAAAAAAATAGCTACAACATGCATTTCAACTCAAACTCATCTCAAACCACAAGACTAGCTTTTAGCCCTTAAGGCCAAAATTGGTAGGCTAACTTTGGAGACTGTATCTCAAAAATTATTCAAGAAATATTTCTAAAACATTTATGGATGTGTAGAACATATCCCAAATATTATGGAATATTTAACTTTTCATCTTGGAACTTCCATCTCATCCCTAAAACTACAAATCTCCACAAAATTAGGTTTTTTTCTCTCTTCCTAAAACAACTAGACATGAAAACCTAAACCAAAATGAGACTAGAAAAATTATCTACAACCCCTGAGTCATCACATTATTTCCAATCATTTCAAACCAAACAACTCATCTTTCTCTATTCACTTTGTTATGAGGGTTTTAGCTAGGGTTTTGACCAACTTGTTTTCTTAATGATTGTTCATAAAAGTATGACAATCAAATCATCCCATTATTTTTACAAAAACTCTTATCAATGAAAAAATACCCCAAATCCACAAGGTCCCATGAAAAGTGTGTATGAATGGGTGAGCAAAACAAGATGCCATATTGAGTTGATTTTACTTCTCTAGAACTTGGTTTTGCCAAAAATCACATAACATGCAAAATATTCACCACTTTGACCTAAAACTTGGCATGAAGCATCATGAAAACATTTTATAAATTTATAAGTCTCTCGCCCCTTTACTCAAATATACCTAAAACATTCCACCAATGACTTACATGTGTGTTCTTGACTAGTCTTCACTATCTTGCTTCCCAAGGACCATGAAACATGCATGAAACAACTGAGAATGACCTAAAATTAATCATGCACACATGTTATGGAACATATCAATTCTCTAAACATGATTCAAAAAAGACTTCCCTACTCCATATCTCATATCACCATGTTATACACCATGCTCTAGGTTTAGGAATATGCCTAGAATGACCTGACTCAACCCATACAACTCATGAAATGACCACGATGACAAATTAAAAACTCATGGAAACATTTGACACATCATATGGACCATTCTTGACCTCATTAAAACCTTCAAAAACAAGTAGAGATCTCAAACTATGACCATGTCTACTAGACCATGCTCTAGAACATCATAACAACTCACCAAATCAAAGACACTACCAATCAACCTTCATGTTTAACTATGAATGACACCTCATGGAGACTCATATGACACATATACTCCTTTTCCATTAATGACCTTTGAAATAAATGAAAACCTAAGACACAATGGCAATAATCTCCCCATTTTTCATTGATGGCAACCATGAATGAAAACATACATACAAGACCTCTTTTTCATGTTTCTGATGTTATTCTCCCCCTTTGACATCTATGAAAAAGGATAAAATGATAACTCAACATGAAAAATGACAACACAAGACATAATGACAACAATGTAAAACAAACTTACTTTCTTACATGAATTCCCTTTGATATGTACTTGCTTTTCTTGTTTCCAACATTAGTAATAAAGGATCCATGGTTTTAATATGAGCATCCAAACAACTCCCTTGAGATAATGCATTACATTTTGTCTTCATTTCTTCCATACACTTCTTCTAAATTTGTATCATGAAATCCACAAGTTCTTCCTTCAAGCACCACTTTTTACCACCTTTTAAGACCAAGATCCCTAAACTACTCCTTCGGTCCATATTCACCAAAATTCTCAACATAATGGAAGTAAGCAAAAACATAAAACACTTTCTAAATGTGCACCCCGACTAGATAGCATTATACTCTAATCTCTCAAAACAAACGTAAGGTATCATACCTTGATCATATGCCATAAAATGAGTCTTCTTCAACACCACATCCACGAATTAGTTTCTTAGTGTTCTTTTCCTTATTTACATCATACCAAAACTATTTGATTATATGAAAACCTTCACCTTTCAATGTTCCTTCAACAATCAACAACTATGTCTTAACACCCTTATTGACACCTAAAATACTTGCATGGAAGATCCATATCATCTATTTGACGTTACATGAATTTTAAGGCACATGTAGCTCACCAATATTGTACTTAACGGTCTGAATACTCTATCATAGTATATTGACACCTTAGCTTTGCTTCTCCACAAACTTTGTATTTCTTCATCAAGACTACAATTCCTTATTCTAAGATTGTATATCCTTGCAAACATGAATTGACATCACATATTATTTTGAGATACCACTACAAACCTAGGTATTCATAGACAAACTTGTAACCATGCATAAATAGCAACTAAAAATTCATCTTTTTCACTTCCATAGACCTTGTTTCATTTAGATCATATAACATGAATGCATAGATGTTTTCATATTGTATATATCTTTCTGATTTCAAGATCTTCATGACACATGATGATGGCTGTCAATATAGAATGATAATACTTTGATAAGTATACATTTCTACTCAAAATTAAGCATGAAACACCATCAATATTTAAACACACCAACAACATGAAATATTTTTGTAACTTGATTTTGAATACCACACACAAAGTAATAGATCAATATAGTCACCAATCAAATGATACAACTCGAAATTGTCTTCCTTTATGTCTTCTCACACTTGTCAATAAACAATAACTATTCCTTTTCTCCTTGTGGGAACTTTTACACTAACTAGACATCATTCACAAAAATTTTTCACCTCACAAAATTTTCAAAGATGACATAACACTTGATCAAAAGAATCTTGAAATTTTTAAATTTCATAGATCAATCTTATCATCCATAATAGAATCAATCTATCAACCTCAAGCTTCACTATCACCAAATGACATGACCCAGTTTTGTTTGTTAACACATAGTTGACCTCTTCCTTCAAGCCTTAAACTTAGAACATCATTCATATCTTCAAATATCTTCATATATTATCATAATTGATCAACATCATTTCCCTTCTTGGGCTTGAGTACTTAAACTCTTTGATGGAAAACAAATTCAAACACCACTATCAAAAAACACACTTACATGATTTTCCTTGCTTCTCATGATGAAATTAGACACCAAGTCATAAGACCATCTTGATGACTTTGATGATAGTAGGTACATATACATGATCCTTTTCTTTATGAGTGTACCTAGATATTATCCATGATGCATTTTACATGTGACAAGATCACATTGATATTACACATCTTCTTGAGGCCTTCTTGAGGAAAAATTGTATTGATCAACACTTACCATGGTTTTAATAGTCATGACCCTTAATCCTCATGGGGATCATGTTTTCTATATAGATATTCACCAATTTGATCACATAAAACTTGAGAATTTGAATTCCTAGATACTTATTTACTTAAACTATAAACCAGACCTTGACACAACAAATTCCTCATGAATGATAACTTTGAATAAAATTCCAGGAACATATTCCAAACAATGAAAACTTTACTTATTGTAATTTGAACATGAAAAATATGAGCACTATGAATCTTTCATCTTAGACTAAAGAATCAACCTATTATACAATGACGATCATGGTGCAAAATTCAGTGATATTTTAACATATGCAACATCAAAATTTTGAGACCAACATAGCAACACACACACATACAAATTCATATGGTATAAAACACTTCCTTTTGAATTTTTAGTATAACTCAAATCCCATGACACATTAGAACAAGCCTTCAACCTCGACCTATAGGAGAAGATTTGATATGAATGGACATAAATAACCTCTAGGAGCACAAAATACAAACCTTAAACCTTCATGAGACATAGAAAATGATGAAAAATACATACCTTAAAAACCTTAATCATTCTTAATTTTCACAAACTCAGACATATTACCAACAAAAATACTCCTAACCACATGCCTCATGGAAAAATCACAACTCATACCTTATAACTCTTAAAGTATCCCAAATACCTACTCTTCTCAACTTTTCACTCATTGGAGACTGGATAAAAGTTAGACACATATGACTTTGCTCAACTCTTGGTTATTCAATCAAACAAAACATACCTCTTTTATTTGATTTGACCTTGATTATCTTTTCTACCTTCTTCTCTGGAAAACCTTGTTTTCAATTTTTTATCCTTGATGGAGCTTAACCCTTCTCTAATAAAAATTTGTTGGTTAAAACAATTGAATTACTACTTTTAATCCATCGCCCTTGGCTTGAACATCATGATTATATTCTATAATTTTCATAGTTTCACCTAGTTCTTATTTATCGAGATATTTTAAAAAGAACAATCTTTTCTCTTTTAAATGCATCAGACCTCTTACTTTGTAAGGAGACCCAAACATACAGAATCTTGTTATATGACATGTTTTATGACAGTTATAACAAACAAAATTTTTCTTGTCTCTTGACTGATATAAACTTAGGTTCCAACCACAATACTTATCCTTATGAACATACTCACAACATGATTATAATTAACCTTTGAAGAGGATTTCACCATTCCTAGAAGACATTATTTTACAATCTTTAGCTCTGTGACCAAAATCATTACAAGCATAGCAATAAAATTTGAGAGAAGCACCATACCTTATTACATTAGGTTGTCTAATAGAGTTATACCTTCTTTGAATTTTCATTCTTCTTTTCTCTGCTTTGACTACTTGAGAACTTGGCTCAATTTTTCATCATTCTCTGGAGTTGCTTTCCTTTGAATCCTAGGCTTATCTTATCACTAGTTACTCTTTCACTCTCCAGAGATCCCATAAAGGGCTTGAGATATTTTCCAACCTCTCATACATATTTAGCCTACTAGATTTACCTACTAAATCAGATTACAAAGATCTCAAATTATCTTCATATTGGAGGCAAGATTCTCCTTTGTCCTTTAAAACATTTGACATACTTTCAACTTTAGATTTAGATTTGAAACTCTTTAATGGATTGATCATGCTCTACTTCCATATCACTGATTTTTTCTTTCATTTCAAAAACTAAGGACTTAACAATTTCATACTTTCTCCTCCAAATATCAGATGATTTTCCCATTGTGCTTTAATTAGATGATCTCCTCCCTGTTAGACTTGCTTCAAAAGTACTTTACTCTTATACCAATTTTTAGAGTTAAAGCACAATGACTGAAAAGGGGGTGAATCATTCATACAATAATTTAAATTCATTTACCATTTCTTACATTCATCACTAAAATTAACCATTCAACATCCATAAATCATATGAGCATATTAGGTTCTATTAAACATTCACAAGTACATGAAATAAGAGAGAGAACAAAAACACCATATATAAGGAAACCCTCAAGGGAAGAAAACCCATTAAACATTCACAAGTGCATGAAATAAGAGAGAACACAAAACACTAGATATAAGTGGGAAACCCTCAAAGGGAAGAAAACCCACTAAAACCTATGCTAATATTACTCATAATAAAGGACTTGTAAGAATATTACACATCATGCAATATTTCTTTAGTGAGGAACCAACCCCACAAGGAGCACCAACCCCTAGTTTAGTAGGGCACCAACCCTACAAACCCCCTAAGGTGATAAAGCACCAAATCAAACACCTAAAATGGATGATCACTGAAGATATATTTCTCACACAACTAATAGTGATCCAAATTTAGCTCTTCTCTTACTCAAAACCCTCTTTAAACAAGCTCTTATTCTAACTCGCTCAGATTTTCCCTTCTTCATGGGATGATTAGGTCTAATGACCTTGAATATATGATCAAATATTCCTTAGGTATTCACTAATTTTATAGTATCTATCCTTGACTCCTCTACATTTCTTTTCTTCCTCCTTTGGATCGTTCATAACCCTATAGGCACAAATAGTCACAAATGACCACAAAAACTTGTTTATATATACAACACTAGACTTAAAACACCCTTAGGTCAGACATGACCATATAGGTAGGTCATCCGAACTCAAAATAATAATAATAACATGATATAAATCAATCTCAAAATACCAAAGTAGGTTGGAAGGGGTAAAGTTAACAACAATAAGCACTAACACACTCAAGTAGGCCAAAGCAAGAACTCCAAACTCCAACATATGTATAATGATCTTCAAGGGCATATAGATACTTTTCAAGGCTCAATAATCTCTAAAAACTTAGGAATTATTCTTAGCATCACCAAAAAAGAATCACTCTGAAACATCCATCTCCACCAAGAAACACACCAGTGCAAACATGCACAACTAGGTATTCAACCACCCAGAACTTATGTCCCATAAAAAAATGATTTCACATAGAAAAAATCATCATCAAGGCTCAAGTAATATATCAATGGAAAGGTATCTAAATCTACTTTATGGAACAAAAATTACTTCAAGCTGAAACTCATAGTGAAAGGCCTTCAACCAGCTCAATCTCTGAAACTTCTCAAAACTACCAAACTAGACTCAATAACCAATATTGAAAAAATTAAATCAAAACACCTTCAAGGCCACTTCCAAGCTCAAAAAAATTATGGAATACAGACAAGGGAAACCTAAAAACATTTTCAAGTACTAACATGCATAGCTCATGTGGAGATATCGATCCAACAATGCTTCTTAAGATAACTAATAAGGCTGATTAGGCCCTAGGGTTTTATCATGAAAACCATCTCTTAGATAAAAAAATGATCCAAAAATCATTATCAGGTTAAAAATCTATTCATGACCTAAAATAATACCTCAACATGCACTTTAACCAAACTCATCTCAAACTAAAAGACTAGTTTTTAGCCCTTAAGGCCAAAATCATTAGGCTAATTTTGAGGACGTCATACCTCAAAAATTCTTCAAGCAACCTATTGAAATTTTCTCTTGGATATGTATAAAATCTCCCAAATATTATGGAATAATTTAATTTTCAACTTGAAACTTCTATCTCATCCCTAATACTATAAATATCCAAACAAACTAAAGTTTTTCCCTCTCTTCCTGAAATAGCTAGATCATGGAGCATGTACCAAAATTATCTCAAAAAAATTATCTAAATGAGTCATTAAACCATATTTCCCAATCATTTTAAGCCCATACCAAAAATCTCATATTTCTCAGTCTCTTCTGCTATGAGGGTTTTGGGTAAGGTTTTGACCAACTTGTCTTCTTAACGATTGTTTATAAAAGTATGACGATCAAATCATCTCATTATTTTTGTAAAACACTCTTAGACAATGAAAAATCTCCCCAAATCCAAAAGGTCCCATGAAAAGTGTGTGTGAGCGGGTGAGAAAAATAATATGGTGTATCGAGTAGAATTTTTCTTCTCTAGAACTTGGTTTTGCCAAAAATCACATAACATGCAAAATATTAGCCACTTTGACCTGAAACTTGGCATGAAGCATCATAAAAAATCCTCTAACTTTCTAACTCACCTCCTTGCTCAAATATACCTGAAAATATCCAACCACCGATACTAACTTGTGTGTTCTTGACTAGTCTTCATTATCTTGCTTCTCAAGGACCATGAACATGCATGAAACAATTGAGAATGACTTGAAACACATAATAAATGTGTTATGCAACATATTAATGCTCTAAAAATGCTTAAAAAATCTTCCATGCTCCATATCTCATGTCACAATGTTATACACTATGCTCTAGGTTTAGGAATAGGCCTAGAATAACCTAACTCAACCCATACAACTCATGAAATGACCATGATGAAAACTTAAAAATACATAACACATTTGACACATCATACCAACCTTTCTTAACCTCATGAAATCCTTCAACAACCATTGGAGAGCTTAAACTATGACCATTTCTACTAGACCATGCTCTAGAACATCATAAAAACTCACCAAATCAGGATACTACCAATCAACCTTCATGTTTGACTATGAATGACACCTCATGGATACTCATATGAAAAATATACTCCTTTTCCATTAATGAAAACCTAGGACACAATGGAAAACACATTCGAGTGATAGATGGTTCAATTGGCAAAGAAAATAATTGTCTAATACACTAATTCACAAGGTAGACTAAGAGTGGTTGTAAGGTAGTTTCAACAATGACACTTCTATAAGTTGTACACACACTATTATATTTTCTCATACAAATAATTACTTTAGATATTATTTAAGGAACTTGAACTCTTATCAACAGTCAATATCAAACAATACATTAGTTGTTTAGCATGAATCTATAAGTAAATTGTCGACATGGTCATTCATATGTTTGACCCATTAATATATTTATATTATATTCTTCAATTAGTGAATTAATAGAAATTGAAAAGAGAATTAAGTTTGATTAGCTTATAAAAATTTATTGACTATTATTTAATTTTGGTCACATTGGACCTTAGGGTAAAAATTTACTCAAACTTTAATTAGAAGGCCATCCCGACTTTACCCGCATAGGGTCATGAGGTGACATTTCGTACACTTTATTAAAATAATAAGTCTTCCATGTGATAAATTTAACCGCTAGGAGTAAAAAAATTATCCTTAGTTGACCATTATTTCCTTTATAGGTTTTCAAGGTGTAAGATATTCAAATAACTACAAAGTATATTGACATTCATTTTATTTCGCTCTAGAACCTTAGGTTATAAGAAATAATTATAATTTTATTATATGAAAAGATAACACTTATACTAAATAGTACCTTAGCTATTAAAATAAAGCAAGCTCTATAATACAATTTAAAACTTTATAATATAGTACCTTAGCTATTAAAAGGGATAATCAAACTTATTTCTAAAAGAAGGTACTTATTGTGCTTGGTCAACTTGATCCAAGTGGAAGGGTAGGATTCATTATAAGCCCTTAGATTGGGCCAATCCCCACGTTAGGATCTAGGGAAATAAGAACACTCTAAGTTTCTAATTTAACTTTTTATTTATCTTCTCTTTTTCATTTTAGTCTATTTTTTATTTTGTTTTCTTATCCATCATATCTCATTTTCTTGTGTAGGTTCAATGGGAGGAGAGGGTTTCAACAAAGGGTGGATGTACTCCATATATATATATCTTGTTCCTCAAGGGAGTCGGGCCTAAGGATTATGAGTGGAACAAGGGATTTGAATGGATGTTTGGAAAGGGGAAGGTCGCAAGGCACGGGATAAGGTGGAGATGGACAAGGGAGTTGGATAGAATGGACAAGAGGAGAGAGGGTGAGGGATGGGCCATAAGTCCGGATCGGGGGTGAGAGGAGGGTCGAAGGGGGTCGAGAGATGGGGAGTGAGGAGTTGGGGTGGGGGATGGCTTCAGCTATCCGCACCGTACAAAGTTTTAAGGGAAGGGATGGTCACATCCTGCGAGCCATGGCTCCTCCCATTTAAAAAATATTATTATATTTAAAATAATATCATGGTGGGGTGGGGTAGGGTGAGCCATCCAACCCCTTCTCTATTTCTTTTCCTTTTTAAATATATATATATATATATATATATATATATATATATATATAAAATTATAAATTAAAATAATTAATTTATATTTATTTGACCATTATTTTATTATATATATTTAAACTAAAAATACTAAAAAAATCTCATTTTATATAACATATGTTCCTTAATAATCTGAAATAATTTTCATATATATATATATATATATATATATATATATATATATATAAAATAACTATAGACACAAAATCTATGCACTTGGTACTTGTTATCCAAAATAAGCCCCTTGCTCTTTTTTGGCTAACCTCCTTTCATTCCTTCCTTCCTTGTGCCTCAGTTGAATTTTTTCACTTTTTAGGCACTCAAAATTTTTCTGGAAATGGTTTTATTGGATAGAGAATCTTCTCAGCTTTCTAGAAAGGTAAAGTTTTCCTTCTAACTCCTTATATTTTGCAAGTTATGGCTCGACGGAGTTTGGGACGGAAATTTTCCCTAGGAAGACCCGCGGACCAATCGGGACATACCACGTGGCATTGGAATGGCGGGGTGAGCTTTTTGGGAATTTTTTCCCAAAATCCAAAAAGGGGAAAATTTTAAACTTTCGTCCCGCCAACCCATTTTTGGCCCTTTTTGCCCTAAATCTTCAGAAGGGCATAACTTTTGATCTAGAGCTCAGATTTTCATGTTCTTGGTGTCATTGGAAAGCTGGTGAAATTCTCTACACGATGGAGGGTTCAATTTTGTATTTTGATAGAGAATTGTGGGAGAAAATTGAAGAAATGTCCCTGACATGGAAAAAACACAGAATTGACATTCAACCACCAAATTTAATGAAGTATGGTCATTTTTTTGTATCTGCAGAACAATGTACTTCTAAGTATGGGTTCATCTATGAAGCCCATCACTCTACAAGTGAAATTTGAGGAATTTGGTTGGTGGTTGAATTCATAAATCTGTTTTTCCCTTGTTTTTGCTTTCTCTCCTTCTGCTTGACCATTAAAAGCCAGATTTGGCTCATTTGTAAAGGGTTGGACATATTTTTCTACAAGCTCTCTTTTCTTCCTTAGCAAGTGAATTTGTAGAGTTCCATACCTCTCATATAGACTACAACACGTGTTTTTCCTCTTGGCCATTGTAATGCATTGTATTGAACTTGGGAATGATAATGTATGTTATGTGATTGATTTTTTCCAATCCTTTCATGTGTTTATCATTGTCTTTTGATCTCTCATTACATTCTAGCAATCATGTGCATATTTTGTGTTGTATTTCTTATGATCTATGTAAATCTTGCAAAGTAGATGTTCACCACTCCCTTGGTGTATCACCACTTTCAATTAGTTTTATTTCTTCTACATCCTTTATCTCTGTCCCCTTGGAATTTAGAGTAGGGTCTAGTATTGAACCTCTACAAAGTTCATGTATACACCTGATCAGAGGAGTGAAGGAACCAACCTTTAATCTGGAGGGTCTTTTCCCAATTTTTGCAAGTCCCACACTTGGGGAAAGGATTCAATGTTGTGCAATCACACTGGATGTCCATTATCAAACTAGAAATATGAGAAAACATCTAGAGGGTGCTGCTGATTTGCACTAACAGTTTTGGCATGCCGGTGGGACCTTAGAGGTCTTCATCTTCATTGCAATAAAGTTGATGTGATTTTGTTGTAATTTCTTTCTTGAAAAGAGCCCTGATCTGCACATCTGACGACTCCCAAAAGGAAAAAATCAACTAGTTTTAGCAGTCCAAGTCTGAAAATTCATGAGAAGGATTAACACAAGGTCAAGGGCCAGAGAAGAAGGGTTGTCTGAGTATTTGCAGCTATCCCTAGGAAGAAGGTAGAGGGGAAGAATAACTCAAAGGTTTCCATCTCCACCAAACATGACTCTATCAACTCCTCCACCTAGTAGAACTTTCACCCAATCAAAAAGGGTTCTTAGGCCAATCAGAATGGCACAACACAACCCTTATGTCAACTTCATCGACAAGCAGCCCACTTTCTCTCAATGCACAAAGTCCAGTTCTCCATTTGTAGCATTGAAGAACATTCCATATTTCACTGGAGAAAATCAGACCACTCGTGGTGACCATGTTGAAGACATTTCTAATGTTTGTGCAATCCATGAGATTGTTGAGATGCAAATTGTTGTCAAATTGTTGGCATCTTCATTCAAATGGAAATCCTTGCAATGGTTCAGGAGCCTTGGGACAGCTCTATCCAAAATTGGAACCAGTTGTGCATAGCTCTCCATGAGAGGCTTGGAGAAAAAGAGATAATTTTCCTCTACTAGAACAATTGACAACTATCAAGAGAGCTCCCAATGAGCAGCTAACAAACTTCAACTTCAAATTTCAAAGAACATGGGATAGAATCCCGGTGGCGAGTAAGGCCAACAGTTGAAGGTGCTTTTCTATACTATCTCAAAGCTTTAAAATTTGATATTTCTATGTTAATTCAATCCATGGGAGGTACAACTATACCTGCAACTTATAGCATTGCCATTAGAGCTGAAAATTGTCTCGATTCAAGTGGTAAGTTGGCTCCTAGGCCTCCCATGCCCTTGTATCCAAGCTTGGAAAGTCTAAGCACTATTTAAGCACCTACTTTAGCTCCTATTCCCACTCTTAGAAATTAGAGTTCAAATGAAACTTCTACTTCATCCTCTAGTGCCTCAAATGAACTTCAAGAAGTCATGAAACAATTACAAAATTTAGGCAATGATTTGGTTACACTCAAGAGGCAAGAACCCCAAATTTTTAGCCCTTCTTATCGGTCTCGGGCTCATCCTAATAGGAAACCATATCAGCCTAATAGCAACCATATCACTTAATAGGCCACCCAATCCAACTATAAATCAAAAACAAGTAAGGTCTCTGCCCAAAAGACCATTTCAGCCATATAACCCCAATGTTGCATCTACCTCTAAATCCTTAGTGCCATCACAAAATAATATAGCTCAAGAGTATGAGTGGTGTTTCCCATACAATGAACCTCAAAACCAGTCTATGTGCTTCAATGGTGCTTTGAACCAAGCCTTGATGGTGAAAACAACTAGCGTAGAGGGTGATGTGAGCCACGAAACAAACCAATAATAAAGAACATCTCAACAAAATGCAACTCCAAATGAGACTACAATTGTCAATTGGCAAGTTGAGGATTTTTGTGGTATGAATCAAGTAATTTCTTAGAATGCGATTGGTTAAAACAAGGTCAAAGAAGAGGAATATTGGTGAAGGGTAGTCATTGGCTCTAGGTGATCCACAACATTCCATCACTCCCCAAGGTGTTGGTAAGTAAAATGCAGTTCTAAACATGTAAGGACAGCCCAAGCCACCTTCTAGACAAACTCAAATACAAGTTGTTGCATCCCACGTACAAGAAAAGAGTGTGCAGGATAGGAGGAAGCAAAGAGATGTTTCATACCCATTTAGCATCATTGAACATATGAAGAAGACAAATGTGAATATATCTATGTGGAAATCACTATCCATCCCAGGCCAAAGGGATCTACTACAAGCTGCCATGAAGAATTGATCAACTTTGAATCAAAAAACTCGTATGCAAGAGAAGGTACTCACAAATACTGCTCAACGTGAGGGGAAACTTGGAGGAAAACAAGGTAAAGTTTTGAAGCCCCCTCCATTCTACGTTTCATTGATCATTGGGGATAAATTAATACACAATTGTATGATTGATTATGGGGCAAGTAGTTCTATAATGCCCAAGCAAATAGCTGATCATCTGGGTCTCTAATATGAAATCATATCCAAAGGGATGGTGCAACTAGATGGGACAATAGTAACAATAGTGGGAGTAATTAAATATTTGAACCTTACATTGCATGCATGCCCGATGTCACTGTGTTGCAAGATGTGTCATTGATAGATTTACCACCACTTTTTGCTCTATGTTTGTCGAGAGATTTCATGGCTAGAATTGGAGGCTATTTATTTTTAAATGGTCACACATGTTGTTTAGAATGAGATATGGAACTAAGGCCACAATCAATTCTGAACCTATTGCAAACTTTCACATTGAGCCTCATACTCCAAGCCAAATCAATGCCAACTGTTCAACATTTTATCAATAGGATTATCAAGCATGGATGAAGCTAACACCAAAGTTGGAAGCATCCCATATTTTACTCTTGATGAATGGGAAAACAAGATACATGATTTTGACACCTACAAGAAAATAGAGGAATCGAACTAGGATTTTATTGCATTCATGAAGAAAATCAGCCTATTCCTAGCATCACCAAGCCGAGACCATAAGGGTGACAATGAGGTATGGCAGCTATTTTTGATGGGTCAAGGAGTAGAAAAGGTGCGCAGTGGGGGAGCTATGCTTGTTTCACTTGAAGGCATTAAATATTATTCAGCTTTTAGATTTTAGTTTGCATGTTCTAACAACACTACTTGAATATGAAGCTTTGATACAAGGATTACATTGGTCAAGGAAAAGAGGTATCAAAAATTACAAGTCTTTGGCAACAATGATCTGATTGTTAATCAAGTTGAAGGGCAACATGATGCCAAAATGACCTACTCAAGTGTTATAAGAATAGGGTGTGGGACCTCATTGAGGATTTTGAAGGATTTGGCATCAATTCCATCCCTAGGAAAGAAAACCAAGTTGTTGATAGACTTGCAGCAGTTGGGGCAGCCTTTGATGTTGTGGAAAGTATCAAGGAAGACAAAGTGCAGCCAAGCATTCATGTGATTTTGAGGCCATTAGTGCCAGAAAATAACGTAAGTTGGAAAGTGTTTGAAAGTGACCAACAAATCATCAATTTCTTGTAAGAAGAAGTTGAGTTCTTAGCCAAAAATTAGGAAAAGTTAGAACAACAGTATGGTGATCAAGTGGTACAACTGAGAACAAACAAACTACCAAAATGACTTGTCACTTTGGAGTCCATTTTTAATCCTAATGATCAATTTAGGAAAGATAAAGCAAACATATAAGTTAAGGGAGAAGATTTGGTGCCCATCTCAGTGGGAGAAGGCAAATCACTTCAAATTGGTAAAGGGGTAACCGAGCAAGAAAGGTATGAGTTCAAGAAACTTTGCTAAGAGTTCTCGGATGTATTTGCTTGGAGCTATGAAGACTTGAGAGGTTTCAATCCAAATCTAGTTCAACATACAATTGAATTGGATCCAAGTGCGAAGCCCATCGAGGTAAAAACAAAGGCCAATCAATCCACACATAGAGCCTCTCATGAAGAGGGAATTGAATAAGTTAATAGAGGAAAGTATCATATTTCCGTCAATCATTCTATTTGGGTAGAAAACTTGGTTCCAGTTAGAAATAAGAGTGGAGAAATCAGATTGTGTGTAGACTTTAGAGATTTGAATAGATCATCCCTCAAGGATCATTACCCACTTCCCTCTATGGAGTAGATTTACAAGTTGTTGCTGGTTACGAGAGGTTTTCATTTCTAGATGGTTATTTAGGGTATAATCAGATCATGGTAAATGATAATGATTAGTTCAATACTTCCTTCACCACCAAATGGGAACTTATGCATATAGAAAAATGCCATTTGGGTTGTCTAGCGCTGGAGCTACCTTCCAAAGGGAAATGGATATGGCGTTCAGGGATTGATCAACACAATGGTGCTGATATATCTAGATGATATTAATGTATTTTTTAAAAGTGGAACAGATCATCTCTTTCATTTGAGACAAGTGTTCCAAAGATGTAGAAGATTTGGGGTATCCTTGAACCCCAAGAAATGTATTTTCCTAGCTCATGAGGGAAAGCTCCTAGGCCACATTGTTTCCAAAGAAGGATTAGTAATTGATCCAGAGAGGGTTGAAGTAATAAAAGCATTGCCATTACCAAGTCATAAGAAGGCCCTTCAAAGTTTCTTGGGAAGGATCAATTTTTTGGAGGTTTGTTCCAGATTTTGTAGCCCTTGTCAAGCCAATAACCATGATGTTGAAGAAAAGTATGGCTTTTAAATGGACAACTGAAGGTGAGGCAAGTTTTGAGGAAATCAAAGAGGCTATCTCACAAGCTCCAACTCTCACTAACCTAGATTTCTCCAAGGATTTTATCCTTTATGCATTTGGAGGTGATGACACAATCTCTACAATTTTAGTACAACGAAACAAAGAAAATGTAGAGCAGCCAATTGCCTTCTTTAGCCAAAGCCTGGAGAACTATGAGGTGAGATATTCTTTCATTGAGAAGCATGTTCTTGCAGTGATTAGGAGCTTGAAGAAATTTAAGCATCTAGTTTCAAACAACAAGGTTCAACTGCTGGTTTCTCATGTGGGAGTTAAAGACTTCCTCCTAAACAAAGACCTAAATGAAAAATGTGTAGGGTGGATTACTCGTGTCATGGAGTATGACATTGAGATCAAATTCACCAAGCTGGTCCGAGGAAAGGGATTATGTGAACATCTGGTCTTAAGCAAATCAGTGGAAGCAAGAAATGGGAAGGATGTTGTTTTGGCATTGCAAGACAACCAAGAACTGAGAAACATTCAAGAAGAGAATGATGGTGTACTCACTCCTTGCTGGACCCAAGACATAGTGCACTTCTTACAAATAGGCCTATGCCCTCCAGAGATGAACAAAACCAAGAGAAGACACTTCAGATTGCAGGTTGTCCCATATGCACTTGTTGATGGTGTTTTGTTCAAGAAGGATGTAAATGGAGTGCTACTGAGATGCATTGGAACAAATCAAATTAATAGAATGTTAGAGGAATTCCATGGTGGGTCAGCTAGGGGCCACTTTTTTCCAAGAGTGACAGCCCTCAAGACTACAAAGGCTGGCTATTATTGGGCCAAGGTTTTTGGTGATTATTATGCATGGATCAAGAGGTGCAAAAATTGTGCATTCTTCATAGGTAAGGAGAGATTAGTTGCCCTTCCATTGCACCCAATTTCAGTTGACTAGCCATTCATGTAATGGGGTTTGGACTTCATTGGATTCATTAACCCAAACTCAAGCCAAGGACACAAGTGGATTCTAACAGCAATGAATACTTCACCAAATGGACTGAGGCAGTGGCACTTAAAGAAGCGAATGAATCTAGCAGTCTAGACTTCTATGAGGGGATAGTAACCAGATTTGGTATACCTGCCACTATAATATCAGATAATGCTTTGGCATTCATAGGATCAAAGGTAACTGAATGGGCTGTTAAAAATGGGATTTATCTAAGCACTTCATCAAATTATTACCCTCAAGGTAATGGCCAAGCCGAGTCTACCAATAAGAACTTGTTAAAGATCATCAAGAGGACTCTTGATGAAAATCAAAGGACTTGGCACGCTGAATTGAAATCAGCCTTATGGGCTGATAGAATAACTCCCAAGAGATCCATAGGTAACTCTCCATTTAGACTTGTTTATGGAAGAGAGGAAATCTTTCCCATGTCATTTGAGTTGCCATCATTGAAACTCATGAAGTAATTGGAGTTGTTGGAGTTTGAACCCATGGAGGTTAGATATGCAGAATTGATGGAGCTCTAAGAAATCAGAGAGCATGCAGCCCAAACAATAGAGAAGGACCAAGCCTTGGTCAAGAGGACCTTTGATAGGAAAGCCAAGGCTAGAACCTTCCAAGTTGGAGATTTAGTGTTGAAATCGGATGCGGACCGAGAAAAGATAGGAAGGCATTCAAAGTTTGATGCCATTTGGAGTGGCCCTTATATGGTCACAAAATTTAAAAACAACAATGCCTTCCAATTGTCTACATTGGATGGTGAAGAACTACATATTCTAGTTAATGGAATCCATCTAAAGCATTGCTACTAGAAGGAAACTCTCCACCTTGTACATATTAGCTTAGATTTTCATTCCTCCAAGTGCTTGTGCACATTGTTTTGTTGTAGCTTAGTTTTCCATTTCCCTAAGTGCTTTGGAACAAGATTTCCTATCCTAAGAATGCATTATTGCAGGCCATGTTCTAGATCAAGTGATGTTCTACTCTCAAATTTTCCTTCTTGAAAATTTTCTAATGAGTTGGGAGTACCAAGCAATTAATTTGATGACTCCATGCCCAATGGATTGCTTCAGAAGCCGGTAACTTCATCTAGCAGGAAGATGCCCCCTCTGAGTCGCTAAAATTGTTATCCGAAATAAGCCCCTTGCTCATTTTTTTGCTAACTTCCTTTCATTCCTTCCTTCCTTGTGCCTCAGTTGAACCTTTTTCACTTTTTAGGCACTCAAAATTTTCTAGAAATGGCTTTATTGGATAGAGAATCTTCTCAGCTTTCCAGAAAGGTAAAGTTTTCCTTTTAACTCCTTGTATTTTGCAAGTTATGGCTCAGCAGAGTTTGGGAGGGAAATTTTCCTAAGTGCAGACCACAGACCAATCAAGACGTGCCACATGGCATTGGAATGGTGGGGCGGAACTTTTGGGATTTTTTTCCCAAAATCCAAAAAGGGGAAAATTTTAAACTTTCGTCCCTTAACCCATTTTTTTGCCCTTTTTTCCCTAAATCTTTAGAAGGGCATAACTTTTGATCTAGAGCTCGGTTTTTCACGTTCTTTGTGTCATAGGAAAGATGTTGAAATTCTCTACACGATGGAGGGTTTAATTTTGTATTTTGAAAGAGAATTGTGGGAGAAAATTGAAGAAAAGTCCCTGACATGGAAAAAATGTAGAATTGACATTCAACCACCAAACTTAATGAAGTATGGTCATTTTTTTTATCTGCAAAACAATGTACTTCTAAGTATGGGTTCATCCATGAATCCCATCACTCTGCAGGTGAACTTTGAGGAATCTGGTTGGTGGTTGAATTCATAAATCTATTTTGCCTATGTTTTTGCTTCATCTCCTTTTTCTTGACCATTAAAAGGTAGATTTGGCTCATTTGTAAAGGGTTGGACATATTTTTCTCTACAAGCTCTCTTTTCTTCCTCAATAGGTGGATTTGTAGAGTTCCATACCTCTCATACAGACTACAACACATGTTTTGCCTCTTGGCCATTTTAATGCATTGTATTGAACTTGGGAATGATAATGTATGTTCGTGATTGATTTTTTCCAATCTTTTCATGTGTTTATCATTTTCTTTTGATCTCTTATTACATTCTAGTAGTACGTGTATATTTTGTGTTGTATTTTTATGATCTATGTAAATCTTGCAAAGTAGATGTTCACCACTTCCTTGGTGTATCACCACTTTCAATTAGTTTTATTTCTTCCGTATCCTTTATCTCTGTCCCCTTGGAATTTAGAGTAGGGTCTAGTATTGAACCTCTGCAAAGTTCATGTATACACCTGATAGAGGAGTGAAGGAACCAACCTTTAATCTGGAGGGTCTTTTCCTAGTTTTTGCAAGTCCCACACTTGGGGAAAGGATTCAATGTTGTGCAATCACCTTTGGATGTCCATTATCAAACTAGAAATATGAGAAAACATCCAGAGGGTGCTGCTGATTTGCACTAACAGTACATTTATAGGTCCTAAATCATACTAATGTATACATGATTCCTAAGAAATAAAACTAGTGGTTGACAATTCCTTTTGGCCTTTTGGTTGCTTTATCTCTTGCACTTTATTGTTTCTAAGCTTATCTAAGCATCCTTTTGGCTTTACAAATATTACGGTTATGCCAAAACTTGAATGATTTAATTTTTCATGGCCTTGTAGGCACTCTTGTCCCTTTTGGGCACTCATGTCCCTCTCTTTCTTCTTCTTACTCTTTTGGGTCCCTTTCACTTCTTGGTCACCTTTTAATACTTTAGGTTAGTATTTCAGTTGTTAATTACAAAATTCAAACAAGGGAATCATATATATACTTAGTTACTTCTTTCAAATAAAATGGAAAGCATCATAATCATTACTTATCACCACCTAATCTTACACAAAGGCACAAGAGCACTACAAAGTACATATCTAGCATATTCATACAAGGGTCAAGGGTTGCATTGGTCTATATACACTACATAGGAGGGGATTTTATTCTATTCCATCACACACATTTTGCATATTCGAGACAACCTAGATCTATCTTGCTAACAACGTGTAATTTACACAAGGGAAACCTAGGGAATGGGACACAGATACAAGCACATACAAAGAACTACATGGATTCTTAGATGTAGTCAAATGCTTAGTTTTAAGTTCACTCTTTAGGTGACCATCGTCAGGGTTAGTTTGAATCCCCATTTTGCATCATTTTTATTATATTCACTATGGTTTGTGGGCATGTGCAGGTAATCATTTGTTTTGTAGGTTACATGTGTGATCGATGATCTAATAACGAAACCATAACGACTAACAATGAAGGTTTTCTAACCTAGAAAAGATCAAAAATTGATCATTTTAGCATAGGAGCATCAAAATAGTCCTTAGTGTCCTAGGGTGCTCCTACCCTCCTGTGGAAATTTTTCCCTATACATTTATAGGTTTTGAACCCTCGTGATCCATTTAACATTGTATCCATCATGTTCTAACATATACACACATCCACGATCACTCTCAGGTTGCACATAATCAACTAAGTCATATTTCTCCCTCATTTTCTTAGGGTTTTACATCTTTGAATGCTTATTTCTTGTAGGTTAGTATACTTAATCATCTAAATATCATTTTTATAGTAATTTACTTTGAAATAAGGTTTAATTCAAATTATATTAAATCATTTGGTGAACCCCACTTCTCCTTGAACATTCTTTTGATCTTCTTCCATGGTTGAGACTTATGACCCCTTTACCAAAAATGATCTTCATGATCTCCATGCTCATCTTGTTGAAAACCCTCAAGACCTAGATCTCTTATTATTTACTTCCCATGATGAGGCCAAGTAGTTAGCTAAGCTCAACCCTCCGGTCTCTAATGATACTTTTGTTCCTATTGTGACACTTCCACCTCCTTCCACCACCACTCTTCCACCTACATCTACTATCCTCATTTCTATGCCTACCCCTACAACTCACTTTACCCTCCCCATTAATTCTCACACATGACATGGATCCTCTTCAGAACTCATGACCTCACCTCATTATACCATGATTTGTAAACCCAAATTCATCAATTACAACAAGCCTCTTCATCCTCCTCTCCATCTCTAGATTCCTCACTCCTCCTTCATAGCCATTTTGCACCCACCATATCCTCTTATCTGTTTCCTCCTAAATTTTTCACACCTAATTTTCCTATCTTCAATGGCCATGGTGACCCTCAGAACACCTTCTCTCCTTTCATGTTACATGTCTTGACTATGTTGATGACTTTACACTATTGGAAAAATTGTTTCCTTGAAGATTACATGAATATGTTATGTGATGGTTCTATGATATACCTATCCATTCATTAACATATTTTACATCTTTAGCCGATGAATTCCTTTCTAAATTTTCTATGAATATTAGCACTAAGATATCCTATGCACAACTAGCTAAAATCAAACAAGCATCAATGAACATCTTGTGGACTATGCTTTGCGGTATAAGATAAACCTTTCCAAAATGACCAATGATCTAACTGATTCATAATTGCAAGACCTATTCATTCAAATCCTTTTTCCTCCACTCCAAGAGTGTGTCATTTTCAAGAATTCTCCTTCTTTTGATCAATTATGTCACATGCTCAAATTGTGTGAAAGTAAAGCTGTTATCTATGGGAAAATTGAAGTATTATGATACTTCTTCCACTTCATATTCCAACAAGTTTCAAGAAAAATCTGCATTCAAACCATCCACTAAGCCTACCAACTCTAAAACTATTGTCAATGTTGTTTCTACACCAGCCAAGCTTCAATTGTAATCCACGAGGCACACTTTTACTAAGCTACCTTACACACCTCAACTCCTATTACTGCAACTCATTGAAAGCAATTTGATTACTCTCCCTCCACCACTCAATATAGATCCTTCTCAACCATGTGGACATAATTACGATGAAAATACACAATGTGATTATTGCTAATACACCAAGCATTTTATTGATAGATTTTTAAAATTCAAACATGTCATTCAAGATCTTATTGATAACATTGTAATCAAGCTTTTGATATCATCTACTTCTAAATTGGTCAACGATAATCAAAATATTAAAATCTTCAATGACCCATTACCTAATCATGACAAGATGGCTACTGATTCCTCTACAAATCATACATATCATGTTGTGCCTCCTTCTTCATCAACACTTTTGATTTTCTTATTGCTACTATTGATACACCACCACCAATTATTACATTCTCATATCATGACTACCATGCTACATTTTCTTTTGATTCACTACATATTGATGCTTCCATTGGTGCTCATCAAGTCAATAATACTATGGTCCATCCCTCATTCCTTTCCAATGCATGCTCTCTAGCACTCTTACTAGCTATCAACTTTCTAATCTCTCAAATCACATTTCCAATCCCCAATTCTTACACATGTGTTGTCCTTCCCATTATTGTTGGTTCCTTTACCATACCAACATTTTTCCTCATTACATCTGAAATTAAGTTTTGTGACATAGTCTTAGGGTATCCCTTAGCTTAGGGTTTCCCAAGCTATCCATCCATTTCATGCTCCATTTATGCCTTAAGTTCATTCATAACAAGAAATATGTCACCATTAAAGGTAATCCATTGCACACGCCATTACCTTGGACCATTCTCCCCTTTTCTTTAGCCCTAGTCATGGAATCTAGGCCTCCACCACCTCTCAAGTCTAAATCTATCTCCACACTTAGCTCTGCCATCTATGCATAGCCTACATCATGAGCCCATCATCCTAGCAAGTCCATTAGTCCAAACCTTTGGCCTAAGTCCCCTACCTAGACATTCCATTCCTATAGGTCTTCTCCACCACCTTTACCACATCGGTCTCCCTCACATACACATATTTACTCTCCTATAGCACCGGTCCTTGACCATGGTCACATGCCTTCTTCTTCCCAAATACCATATAAGGGGCCCTCACTCTTCATCATCTTGAGATAGCTCTCTATACACACATGCACATTCACATGGTATCTTGAGGTGAATGCAGGACCTTTATAGATTCTTAAATGATGCATGATGCTCAACACCATTCTTTACAAGTCCCACTGAGGCTCCTAGGTGAATTTACCTTTGCTACTCTCCTACTATAAATAATAGATCCTATTGTTATGATATTTACTACTTCTTGTCATTATCACTTACTTTTCATTGATTTATACATGATTTGACATACTATTTATATTTCTAACATGCTAACGGGTGCTTCATGTATAACATTTTCCTTGCATGATACTATATAACCATGGTTTTTATTGGTAAATGGTTTTGAAGGGACCATACCCTAGAGTAAAAAAAGGCTCAAAATCCAAAATAGACAATGAAAAGCAGTGGTTTTTTGATAAGTGGGGGCCACACCCCAACAAAAAAATCCAAGAAGAGATAGATATTATGATAAAAACATAGGCAAGGGCCAACTTCTAACAAGGAGTCCAACAACAGACACAAAAAACAGAACCGCAACACTAAAACCACACCAAAACATCAACATAAAACTAATTAAGAGACTTGTTATTAACTTTTGGAGAAATCCTTCAGGGGCCTTATAAAGGTTGATGGTAGTTTGCATATCAGGATCCTGGTTGCTCTCATTAAGCTGTTTTCTTCTTACTTGACCATTCTTCCAGGTTGACCCTGGGATACCAAAAACATCACAAATCTGCTTGACATGGGTTTGTATAAAATCAAGAACAACCCTATGAATGGAAAGCTGGTTGGTTTTCTTGTTCTCAACATGCATAACTCTTTCCTCTATGGCATTGAGCTGATTAGAAATACTGTCAAGTTTCTCTTCCAGATTTGAAAGAGTGGAGGAGTCCAAATTTCTTTTGTTATCTTCCTTACAAAGGAAGTCCATATTTTCCTCTATACCCCTTAACACCTTGGCCTATTGCTTTAATTGAGATTTTAATTCAGAACTATTAGGAGGGACAAGAGCAGAGTGACTAGGCTTCAAAATATTTATGCCTCTGTAATATTTTTCCCTTAGAACTACTGTGAAGGACTCTTTTGGCCGAAGGGAATCGAAATGGGGGCCCGACATTGCGGTTCGTAGAATAGATCTTGGATTGTTGAGTGGGGGAAGAGGGGTTAGGATCATTGGAAACCACATCGAGAAGCTTGATGTACAGGATGAATATCACACCTTGATGCAGGGGAAGACTCCTCAAATGGGCTTAAACATCATGCACCGATTTTTCAAGAGAATGCAAAATATAGTAAGGAAAAATAACCTTGGAAGCATGCCTAAAATGGTTCAAAAGGACAAAGTGATGAAGTGGAAATGTAGAAAAGTGTCCTTCCGGGTGATGTAGTGCACAACCATTTTAGAAAATTCACCATACGGGGGGATAAAAGAGTAGAGAATACCAGACTTTCCAATATGCAGAGCTTCATCTCCCTCCATAAAATGTTTCTCCTCAGCTTCCTTGTCAAACTTGTTGTGATAGAATTTAACCCCTTCCATACCAGACTAGTGATGAAAGAGATTAGACCCTTAGTGATGGTAAAATATTTTCCCTTGAAAGTGATTACTTTGTCTTTCCATTTGCGGGAGAAAGTTAGAGAGATGTGAATGTCATGACCCTTTATTCTTTGCATAAAATCTGTAAAACCATCCACGTTTAGGGATTTCCATAACTCTGCATTCTTCTTCTAGGATGGATCACATATAGGTTCCACTCTATAATGAGGAACCCTCATTTTGATATTGGAGCTCACAGCAAGGCAGCAATAACTTTGGTCACAACTAGAAAATGGCCTTGTAGCAATTGCGATGAAACAGGGGAGTTCCAAAGATTTCATATCTTTCCAACAATATTGTACACCATCTTAAAAACCATTCTATCAAAACCAAGGAACAAAAAATAATGAAAAAGGATCAGTTTGAAAGGGTTAACTTGTAAATGCTGGGAGTACCAAAAATCATATCCCTGCAAGTGCCAAATATGCCAACTTAGCATGATTAGAGAGATAGGTGATCTTGGCTTCTTTAAAAATGATTTCTCTTGCTGCGAGAGAGATCTCCTCATAATCATGCCAAATTTTGAATTTATTAATGCTGACTCCATCATTCATTAGTGCATCATCCGCACTTGAATCTATTATTCACTAGTGCATTAGCCACACCATTCCCCTCTCTATAAACATGATGAATATTGATGTTTGTAAAACCTTTACATAAGGCCTTGGCTTCATTTATAAATTATTTTATGGTCTAGCTAGGGGGTTGAGAGCCTGTAATGTTTTTATAATTTTCATAGAGTCTCCCTCAATAATTAAATTGTTCACCTTGAGATCCCTAAAAAATTTATTCCTCAGAGAGTGGTGAGGGCCTCAACATATTGGTTTGATTGTTTTCCCATTTATTCTAGATAAGAAATAATGGGGTGTCCATGATGGTTTCTAATAATACCACCCCTCTACTTGCACCTAGGTTACCCTTAGAGGCCCCATCAAAATTTAATTTGTGTCATCCATCATGTGGGGGAATCCACTTAATAAGATACCTGTCAATGTTGGGAGATATAATTTGAACCTATTGAATTTCAATATTCTAGGAACTTAAGAACCTTTCCTCTTCTTTGGGGTACTTGGCATTCTTGGGAGGCTTAAATTTTAATATTTTTCCCTTTGTTGCAATCGTGATTTCATTAAGGATCCTTTTGATGGATTTTCTAGTATCTCTGAAAATGAGAGAATTGCGAGCCTTCCAGATTCTCCAGATAGTGTGTGGAAAAATAATCCTCCAAAACCTCTTGAGCAAGCCATGTTTGAAAGGAGGATGCCACTGCTCCCAGAGACTTGAACAATATCATCCAAAAACTTCTAGCTAATGTCAAATCTGCTAAAGATAAGCTTCCATAAAGAAACAATAGTAGGGTAGTGCAAGAGAAGGTGATGGATCGACTCATTCTCTTTTTTACAGTGGTAGCACCTATTGGGCATGGTGGATCCCCTCTTAATGAGGTTATCAATGGTAAGGATACTCTTGTTCAAAACCAACCATAGGAACTGATTGATTTTGGGAGTGATTTCTTTGAACCAAATCTTGCTCCAAGGAAAGGCACAAGGGGTTTCATTTGCAAACACTTGGTATCTGGTTCTCACCGAGTAATCCCCATCAAAGGAATGGTACCAAATAAACTCATCTTTAGTTTGTATCTGGCTGATTGGGATGTGATTGAGAATGTTTTGCAAATCCATAATGAGATCTTTATGATTAGAGATATAAAAGTTTAAAGTCTTCCATTGAGGTCTTCCATCAATACTACAAATGTAGTCACTAACCTTGTTAGGAAATATCATATTTAGTGCATACATTATATTATATTAATGTCATTATATTGTTAGGAATGAATGAGTGGAAAATAGTAGTGAGTTATAAAAACTCATGTATCAAGGTATTTAGTTGAGTTAGTTTCCTATATTCTAGGGAAAATCCTACCTATATATTAGGCTATTGTATTGTGTGAAATATGTGTTGAATAGAACATAAAATTTTCATAACAATGTACCTTGATTTGGTATCGAGAAGATACTAGTTCTATGTCTCTAATGGTTTTTGAATTGTTTTTAGGGAAATTAGAAATGTCCTTATGAATTGAAATTATTTATGAAGAAGATATTAATTTGTAGATGATAACTTGCTTTTTTCTCGTGGGATTTCACATATAAGACCAAATGGAGACAAAGGTAGAATATACAAGAGAAGAAAAATCACAGGAACCGCATTGATTTATAGTGGATGAAATCCCGCTATAATCGCTAATCAATTTAGGAATACATTTCAAGTTAGCGGGATTTGTTGTGACCACCACCAATTATCTGTTGGGCCTATTAAAACTCGACGGTGTTGGAGGAAGAAGTTTCATTGAGAATATTTTGGAAAAGAGATGTCTGATGCATGGATGATCATTGGTGTTCAATTGGTTATCTCGTATTCCATCACATCTCTAATTGAAGCTTCAGATATATTCATATCTGACTATGCTTACATGTGAAATCTTTGGATGAATCAAAAACATCTGTGAAATAATTTTAGTTCTCATACAACTCTACCAAGGTTATCAAATTGACCATCTATCAAGCCCATGTGTGGTGGATTCCAGTCATGCACATAAAAATAAGTCTATGTGTAAGCTAATGATTTTTTGAGTCTCAAAAGTTGTCTTTGTTTATTATATGGTCGATTATCACGTAGAGTGTATTATTCTTAATAGTGAATAGGTAATTTAAATTGTATTCAAGTATTTTTATAACTATTACATTTTTAATATATTTTCTTTGTGTTTGTTTAAAGATGTATGTGTGTCAATATTAAGTCATTGAGTATAAGTTGAGTTTGTTAGTTTTATCAAAAGACAAGTTAAGTGTCGATATTTCTCATCAAAATTATTAGTAGTTATATCGTCAAAGTCAAATATTATTGTAAAAGTGTCATTTGTTGTCTTTCATAAAAGTCAATAGTGAAATAAGTCATCTTCAATAGTTCAAAATTAAAAAAGATTGCCCCACTTTTCAATAATTGGACGCATTTTTGCTTGTATGTGACGTCTAAATTGTGGAGGTTATTTTTTGAACTTCATGATCACATTTGGTTGCGTTATCAACTTTTTATGGAGGGAGATCTATACTTCTCATCAATCACCAACGATGGGGTCACATACGACATTGATGGCATCTTTTTATATTATTTTAGTTGTTTTCTTTGAGTGGTTTATAGAATAAAATGGTGTGTGGTTTCCTTCCCTTGTTTTGATTGAAATGAGGAGGATGTGAATTTTGGAATATAATAACAATTGTATAGTAGGGAAGCTGAACTGGAGTGATCCTATGACTATAGATATTCTTCGACTATCATACTTATAACATCAATCAACCGGTGAAATCTAGCGTTCACTGGAAGTGAAAGTGGGAATCGCTGAGATTGTGTATGTAGGTGAATCAATGGAAGTGTGATCATCCAAAGTATGTGATTCTTTGTGGTGAAGTAGATTGGTCATATGCAACAAGATCCAGATAGCAAGATCTAAGCCAACAAGCAGTATGCAAATATAAAAGTATGTAGAGGCATATGATTCTAGTTCTAGTTTTTCGATGTGCTTTCTTCCCATGTTCGCACTAAGGGGAGGAATGTTTGGAAATATCCTATTTAGTGAGTAAATTATATTATATTAATATCTTTATATTATTAGGAATGAATGAGTGGAAAAGATTAGTGAGTTGTATAAACTCACGTATCAAGATATTTAGTTGAGTTAGTTTCCTAAATTCTAGGGAAACTCCTACCTATATATTAGGCTATTGTGTTAGGAAAATAATGTAGTGTTCACATTATTAATGTGATTATTGTAAAATGAATAATTACGTCAGTAATTATTCATTAATGGTTAGTCATATATATATTGTTATAACCAACAATATATATGCATATATGTTGTATTATTAAGTTGGTTGTCAGTAAGATAGTTAAAGTATTATTATTGTTATAAAAATAATACGTAATTAAGGAATGTTGTTATATCGTTTCCTATTTTATAGGAATGACTTATTCCTATATATTTGTAAGATTTCTCGTATGAAGAAAAAGGAGAATAAGAAGAATTATTAATTTGTTTCGTGAAAATCTGGTTGTTCCACTTTATTTGGTATCAGAGCGGTTCAATCCAAGATGAGAGTCTCTGAATTCATGATCTGATTTGTGTGCAGTCCTATCAAAACATTTGTATGACCATGCGACCTATGCACGCAACTGTTCCTGTAGATCCATGCTGGTAGATCCAAAGGAGAACGCAACTGTTCCTGTGTTTCTGTCGAATCTGTATTTCCTGTTATCACATTTGTCTTCTATTTTCTATGCATCGTACTCTATCCTAAACTCCATGTGGTTTTTTATCTTCTCGTGGATGTGCGGCCATATATATATTTCGTGAGTTTTTTTCAAGCACGAAAAAAAAAGAGTCAATACTTTGTGGGGTGCACGTATAAAGCCTCTTCTGCTCCAAATATTTGTGGCATCCTTTGCCATGATCTTGCCTCCAAACGATCCCTGCGATACATTCTACATTTCTCACGATGGCCATGTATCTGCGTGTGGAAGCTTGATCAAAATCTATGGTGTTCGTGTACCTTTCCATCTACATATTTGACCAGAAAACAATATTAAAGTAAGGGACGTGTAAACATTTTACACCTGTAGGCGTAACATTGGGAGTTTCAAACATTGCATAGAATCCTGAGCTCATTGAAGACAACGACAACGAATCGAGTAGTGAAACCTGCAAATATTTCCAGTTGTATGCTTCAATGCAAATACATTTTGGTTCAAGTGGTTTTAGGTGAGGTTGGTCTTAGCTTAAGTGTCTTGATATTTTTTATAAATTAGTTTTTGTATTATGTATGTTTTTGGTGTTAGAATTATGGATTCGATCATGTCCATCATATAATTGTCTAATAAAATATTCTTTAGGTGTCATTTGGTATATTGTATGTCATTTTTAAGATTCAAGTATTGTTGAGTCAATTATTGTTTTTATCAAAATCAAGTCAAAAGTTAAAAATAGTTTGTAGTTGGGGTCAAGAATCTAAGTTTTCATTTTGTGTCAATATATCATCTAGTCTAAGTAAATCCATATTGTAATTGTCTGAAGTCATTGTTCAAAGTATTGTCGGTCAATGCCATTGTAAAAAGTGTCGTCATCCAAAGTCTGAAAAATAAAATAAAAATTTGCCCGCATTTCAATTTTGGATGCATTTTCGCTTTTACGCGACGTCTAAATTATTGAAGGTATTTTGAGCTTCATGATCACATCCGGCTGAACTAGCAGCATGATATCGGAGGATGGAGGAAAATGGAGGTTGGAGGTCATTCAACGCGTCCTCTCGTCGGTCACCAACGACACGTGGCCGCATACCGATCGGTGGCATGTGTGCAGTGTGGTTTTTCATTTTCGGTGTTCTTGTTTTGCAGAGTGATGGTTTTCTGAATAAACCCTTTTTAGAACTTTTTGGAGGAGTCATGTTGTCAGAATACTCATTTTTGGGGAGAAGGAGAAGATTTCGAGGTAGATTCAAGGGATGGTTATCCAGCTAGTGTGAAGCTTGTGGATCTTGGAGATTCAGAATTCGGGTGCCCAGGGAGGAAGGGAAAGTCCCACAGGAACCCAAAGAGGAAGGGAGCATTCCTACATAATTCAGCTCGACACTACACCTTTACGAGGGTAAAGAGATAATCTATGGAGTTTGTACCTGGTCTAAGAAGTGCTTTCAGGAGGTGGTTCAATTTCTTCGAATATGGTTCTTCGCCATGTTCACATTAAGGGGGTGAAGATTAGATATTAATAATGTTCACACTAAGGGGGTGAATGTTAGGAAAATAATGTAGTGTTCACATTATTAATGTGATTATTGTAAAATGAATAATTACGTCAGTAATTATTCATTAATGGTTAGTCATATATATATTGTTATAACCAACAATATATATGCATATATGTTGTATTATTAAGTTGGTTGTTAGTAAGATAGTTAAACGTATTATTGTTATAAACAATAATACGTAATTAAGGAATGTTGTTATATTAGTTTCCTATTTTATAGGAATGACTTATTCCTATATATTTGTAAGAGTTCTCGTATGAAGAGAGAATAAGAAGAATTATTAATTTGTTTCTGTGAAAATATGGTTGTTCCACTTTATATTGTATCAGTGTAAAATATGTTTTGAATATAACATCAATTTGTTTGTAGCAATCATGTGCATGTACCTTGAGAAATTTTATCCAATAGACCTTTTAAGATGTTCCTAGTGGCGGTTGTTTGTAAGATTTTGAAAATCCTCCTCATTTCTAAGGTTCCATTTACAGCCAACCTCCATATTTTTTCTAGTATTAAACCAGATTGTTCCAAAAGATAAATCCATCAATGAGTAACATTCTTAAGAAAATCTTAGGCTTTACCTTGATCAAGATACTTGGCTCTGATAATGCATGTCTAGGGGTGGTCCTCTTTGAGCAGCCTCTAACTCATTTTGGAGATAAGAGAAACATTCATTGTTTTGATATTTTTATTCCTAATCCTCCCACACTTTTTTTGGTGCAAGCCTTATCCCAAGCCACAAGATGGAATCTATTTTTCTCTTTCATTCCCATCCACAAGAATTTATTTTGAATTCTCTCAATCCTATCAAAAATCAAGTAGGAATAAAGAAGAGAGACATGATGTAGATAGGGAGGTTTTGAAGCATGCTCTTAATTAGAAGGCATTTTCCTGCACTAGAGAGGATGGCTCCCTTCCAACCACTCGCTTTTCTTTTTAAAATGTCAAGAAAATCATTCGAAACACTCAAGGAGACTTTTTTAGTACCAAGAGGAAGGCCAAGATAAGTGGTGGGAAGTGAGTTAATTTCACAACCCAATATCTGAGCAATTTTCCTTTGCCTTCTAGGAGGAGTATTGAAAAAATAGAGATAATTTTTTTGAAAATTAATCTGCTAGCCCGAAGCCTCCTCATAAATTTTTAGAATAGTATTCATCATTTTTCCTCCAGAAGAGAGGTAAGAAGCATAAGGATAGTATCATCAACAAATTTCTAGTGAGAAATAGTGATCTCCAGAGAAGTGGGTTTAAAACCATTGAGGTAGCCCGAAGAAACAAATATAGAAATGGCACTTTTGAGACTATCTGCCATAATGATGAAGAGGAGTGGAGAAATGGGATCTCCCTGCCTAATACCTCTATTTCTTGAAAAGAAGCCCACAGAGGTACCATTACTTTACCAAGGAAAACCAAGAAACTCTATCAAAGGATTTATTCATATCTAGCTTCAAGACCATGCCTACTTTTTTTCTTTTCTCCATAGAATGGATGGTTTCATGAACCATCACAACACCATCATGTATAAGCCTACCTTTGACAAAAAAACCCTACTATTTGGAGATAAGGTGAGGGAGTAGCGGTTGGATTCTACTGGTTAAAATCTTAGTGAAGACTTTATAGAGGATGTTTGTGAGGTGATAGGTCCAAGTGCTTGAAATATTTAGCCCCCAGCTTCTTAGGAGCTAAAACAATTAAAGTATTATTAATTTATTTCAGAAGTCTTCTTTTTCTTATAGAATTAATTATCAACTTTAAGAAGATATTCAACGCAAATATCCTAAAACTTCTAGTAAAAATTTGTAGAGAACCCATCCAAGCTTAGGGATTCGTCTCCTTCCATAGAGAACACTACCTTTTGTAATTCCTCTAATGTGGTAGGTTTGCTAAGAATGTTGAAATCTTTTGGAGCTAAAAGATCTTGAGGAATAGAATCCAACAAAGTATTCATTGCCTCTAAGGATAAAGAGGATTTTTCATTTAAAATATTCTTATAAAAAAGGGAACTTCCTTATTGATATTGTTTTAATATAAAGTAACAGACCATCAGAAGGGATACTTCAAATCATGTTGTGAGCCCTATGTTTGAGCGTTGTCATATGAAAAAACTTGGTGTTTCTATCTCCATCCTTAAGCCAAAAACTCTATATTTCTGCCTCTAGAAATTTTCTACTCTAGCACAAATATTATGAAATTCAGATAAAAGAATTTTCATGAATATAATCTTCATGAGACATACCAACCGTTGAGACTCTGTTTTCCAAAGCTTTAAGCTCTTCTTTAACTTGTTTTTTTAATGAATATGTTACAAAAAATAGTATTATTCGAGGTCCTAAATTTATTTTTAAAATTTTTAAGGTTCGGATGATTCTAAATTATGTTGTACCTTCAACATCTAAGCCCCACCATTTGTTAATTTATCCTTAATGTCTAGATGTTCAAAACACATTTTATCAAACTTAAACAAGGAATGAGTAAGCTTTTCAATATTGAGCATGTTCAAAAAATAGGATTATGATCTAAGCCAATCTTGGGAAGAGAGGAGAGGTGAAAACCTTTTGATAAAATCCATTCAACAAAAATAATGGTCTAATTAAGTCATAATTTGAGTTGATCTCCAAGTCTCTTATTAGACTAAGTATAGGGATTTCCATAAAGCTCCAAGTCAAAGAGATTAGAGTGGGAAATGAAGTTTGTTAAATCATCCATCCCTGGGGTATGAACAAAAGATCCACCTTTCTTTTTCATAGTAGAAAGTGGAGTGTTGAAATCTACCATGATCATCTAATGCCGCCTATCACGGTTAGATTGAAATTTTTGAGATCTTTCCAAAGTTGTCTTTTAACATGAAGAGTATTGGGGACGTAAATAACCAAGAGGATCTAACTAATAGAATTGTCATGAGTGTGAAAAGAAACAACAAGGTGTGAAGAAAAGGATAAAAAAACTTATCCAAGATTAATGTTGGGTCCTGAAAAACAACAATACTTCCAGATACCCTCTTGAGTCAACAACAATCCATTTTATCTTTTTCCAAATATATCTACTACAAGTCTTCATTTCTTCTAAATTCATCTTGGTTTCTTAAATATCCATAAATGTGGGTTTGCATGTCTTTCTAAGATCCTTTAGGGTGCATTTTTTTCCACTCCCATTAAGGCCTCTAATGTTCTAAGAGATGATTTTCATTAAAACAGATGGGGGAGGTGTGCACTAGATGGTTCAAAGAGGATTGGGTTCCATCCCCAAGAGCCTTATTTATTTTCTTTTTTCTCTTATCAATGTTTGAAGGACTTCCATTAGTAGTATTATCCCAAGTATTGGCTTTCCTTCTAGAGGATCTAGTGACCTTGGAATAAGACGTGTTCCAATTACCTGGTGATTTTTTCTTTTCAAATATCAAAGCATCAAGAATTCCTTCATATCCTTTAGAATTATATTTTTGTTCTTTCACAAGAGTAAACTTTGGTGACTGGGTATTGATGTAATCCTCCAACATGCTACTTTTCAAAGGGGTGAGTTCTCCCTTCCATGGTTATTTTTACTTCTTGTTTTCTATTGTTTTCCATTGTTTTCATGGGCTATACCTTATGTGTTTCTTGATTATTATTTTCTTATGGCCATTTTGGACCTAAGTGTCTCGTGACATTGTGAGTGATGTCCCTTGTATGTAACCTACTTTTCATGGTGCCTCTTGTCTTCATAGTTTATTGATACATTGTATTATATTGCATGATATCTCTTTTACAGTAACACTTGTTTCTAGCCTATATTATTTTCATGTGTGTTGTTTTCTACCATGAACATCCCCTACCCCCTGTAGGTATCCAATCTAAAATATGCATATCACTCTTTGGTCCTATCATTTGGGCCACATCCTCCTACATTTTTCACATGCACCCAAAATGAGGGAAGAAAACTATTGCGTGAACAAATCACCCTTCCACCAACATAGAGCTCCAAAACATAATAGTACAATACAAAATTGAAAAAGGTACACAAGATTACTAAAGTGTTCTAGATACTTGTGTATTATGATAAAGTTAACATAATAGTTATGATAAAGCACATAAATTATACCAGATACTTGTATGAAATATAAGAAGGCCTACTTCACATTTTAAAAGTTTTTGGGAGATTTTACCATCCAGATTTTGAGATATTGGCCTGGAAGTGTAGATGAATATCCTTGATTTTGTGGGGGATTCAAACAAGAATTATAGGAATTCTCTGGAGATTTGATGCTTGATTCATATCCCAAGGTGACCTACGCAATTCCCTCTTCACTCACAATGTGTTGGTTGTCATTTTTATCTTCATAATTTTTTATGACAGTCCCTTTTGTCGATGCACAGGTTTGAGAAAAATCAAAAAGGGGGAATTTTTAAATTTTTATTCATAATTGGACCATGAAATTTGTGAAAATGATCTTAGAATACATTTTGAGTCAAAATCATATATTTTTTTCTTAGGTAAATCTCAAGGAAACTCCCAGGAAAATAATCACTCTTTAATGTCTATTTATAGTAGTTGTTGGTGAAGGTGAGGTTTCCAAAAGTGTACATGGCACATTTTTGCACATGTGATGCAATTTTTCACCTTTTCACTTGGTGCAAAGGTGCATGAGGTGAAAAAAAATTCACCACCAAGGTGAGGAGAGCAAGTTATAAACTTTCGTCACTTAAAAGTCTTTGTGATGGCTAAGTGAGTATTTTTTACACGCACAAGTCAATTTGGCCCCCTCTCCATGTTAAGTTTTACCATTGGTACACCTAAGAGCCCTTAATTCACCTTTTCACCTAGTGAAAAAGTGCATGAGGTGAAAAAAATTGTGCCACCAAGGGAGGGAAGTGCATTCATCACTTAAGTGACCAACTTCAAGTGTTAGGTGAGGGTTTTCCATTCACACCTTCAATCTGCCCCCTCTCCATGTTGAGCCTCACCCTTGGATAAATTTTCAACACCTTTTGTACATTTGCACCTGGTGTAAAATTGCATCAGGTACAAAACATTGTGCCACTAATGAATCTATCTCTCTCCAATGACTCACAACCTCACACTTGCTTCCTAGGGCATGTTTCCACTCACCTCACTCTTCACCCTTGTCCCCCTCCTCATGATGGCACCCCCTTGGAAAATTTTCACCATTATGTTGCACATTTTCACCTCATGTACCATTAAAACATGTGGTAAGTGAAAAGAGATATTCCAGACCCATTTAGTAACCCCTAACTCACCCTCAACCCAAGTTAAGAAAGAAGTGTCAAAGGTGGGTCAAGGGGTGGGTTTTCCTAACTCTGAGTTAAGGGGTGAATATTTAAAAATACTTAGAAAATTTTGGAAATAATTTTTGAATCTCTCCTCCTCCATTTATTTTGTAACCAGGTCATGCCAAAATTTTACTAAGAAACCCCATGCCCAAATCCACAAAATTGCTCATATCTCACTCATTTTTGATTTGTTTCCTCTCAAATGTTTCCCGTGCACTCCAATTGTGAACACCTTTGAAATGATTCAAACATATTATCTATTGAACCTATAAGTTTTTTATATCACCTCCTAAATATTTCGGTAACAAAATGTTTCCTTTTAGATTCAGAGAAATCCGGAGGATAAAAACACCTAAAAATTGGAGCAAGAGATCACATTGAAATTCCTAATCCAATGAGACCATTTTCATCTCAATCAGACAACCAGAAGGCATGATTATATTTTTAGTAATTTGGAATCTAATCCTTACTAATAATATTAATTATGATAATGAATAAGTAATCATCCTAAACCCTCTATGTAATCATCAAGTCCGGGACTCCAAAACTAAAAATTGTGAAAATTGGCTAAATTTAGAAAGTAAGGGTAAGGTGTGACTTACTAAAAATAGTAAGTTCTCAGATCACATCAAAATTTCACACACACCTTCATCTCCTCATTCCCTCACTATTCTGGAAACCATGAAGATCAAATACATTGGGTACGAGCCAATTTCAACCCTATCTACTGAATATCCACTCATAGGGGACAATGATGTAGCCCACCTGAATCTAGAAGAGATGAGGAATTGGATGAAAAATGAAGTAAGAGAGCAAGAGGAGGAAAATATATTTTATAGTGGGATTTTCAAAGTAGGAGGCTAGCCACATTTAGTCTATAGCATTGAGTTGGTTTTGGCTTGTGCCAAACATTATGACTCTGCAGCCCTAAACAATCACCGGGATGACAACTCATTGTTGGAATTTGTAACTCCAAAAGGGAATGTTATTTTTCCTGAGGTCCTATCCCTATTCTCGATTCATTTTGGTACCATCTCAAGAATCAAAGGCACTAGGGTGGAAATGGAGAAATAAAAGATGATATGGGATAGTGTTCTCCCATTGACCTCTAAAATGGGGAGTCTTGACTCCTCATTCTTGATAAGAAAAAATGTGTTCATGACTCTAGCCAAGAAATTTTCCCCTATTTGGTTCCACACCATGGCTGCAAGGTGCAAATTCTGAAAGATTTTTGTAGACACAAAATCACACACTTGGGTATATTTCTAGGTCCTAAGAACATATTAGTATTCATATTATTCCTAAGTGATTAAACTAGTAATTGATAACTATCTTTGGCCTTTTGTATGTGTTTCTTATTTTTATTTGGTCTTACACACCCTACGACCCAGTTCATATTTTAATCATTTATATTTTATGACTTCAAACACCAGCTCCCATCTAGGATGTCAACACCCAAGCACCCTCGTCCCCTTTGAGCGCCCATGTCCTCTTTCCACCTTACTCACTCATTTTAGGCCGCTTTTATCTTTTGGGCATCTTATTTTCTTATGGGTCATCATTCTAGTTGTTGGTTATGAAATTCAACTAAGGGAATCATATAAATATAGCTATGTGACTAAAATAAAGGACCAAGATATAAGCATTACTATCTATTAGCTAAGCTTGCATCGAAGGCATCCAAATCACTCAAAGGCATTCATTTAGTATCCATACAAGGGACTAAATTTTTGCATATACACTATATAGGAAGGGAAGTTTATTATTCCATCCACACATATTATAAATTACTATATTCTAGATCTATCCCGTTATTAAGTGTAACTTTCACTAGGTCATCCTAGGGAACCATTTTTACACACTCACATGAACTACATCGAGTCTGAGATGTAGTGCAACAATCGATCATAATTTCACTCAGTCGGGTGACAAATGAGGTCAGTTTAACTCCCCATATTTCATATTTCATTTTTATATTTGTTGTGGTTTTGTGGGTTTTACTTGGTGAACATCTATTTTGCAAGTTACATGTATATCCAACAATCAAGGTGTGACATATAGGCGATCAACACTGACTATCTATGACATTTGTGTGACACTGTAAAAATCAGGTTTTGACCATTTTTATAGTCATGAGCACCCATCATCAAGCTCTAGTTCTTAGGTTCCCTTAACCTAATCCAGTGCCCGTGTCTAGCTTTGTCCTGCAGTTCCATATTTTACAGAGTGTATAGTTAAACAATCTTCCCTCTTTGTTCATTTATTTCCCTAGTCCAGATCGGTTCCAGAAAAGTGAAAATCAGCTAAGTCATTTCCTCTCTCTCTTGAACTTAGGGTTTCATATTTTATTAGATTATTTCTTGTGTCATATTATATCTAGTAGTTGTACTTCATTGTTTATATTAGTTACTTTGCAATTAGGGTTTTACAAAATCTTATTTTTGTTAAATTATTTGGTGAACCCATCCATTCAAACCCAACCTTTTTCTAGGAATTTTTTGCAATATTTCTATCATGGCTCAACCTTTCACCAATAAATAGCTTCGTGATATCAATGCCCATCTTTTTGAACATCCTCGAGATCTAGATCTTCTCTTATTCACTGCTTATGAGGAGGCCACCAACCTAGCTAAGCTTAATGTTCCTACATCCACTACCGCTTATATGCCTATTACTACTCAACCTCCTCATTCCACCATTCCACCTACTTTTAATGTTCATGTTTCTATTCCTACTCCTACCAATAATTTTACTCATCCTATCACTTCCTAAACGTGGAAAGTCTCTTCCTATGACACTTAAGACTCAACGCCTCTCTATTAGGATCTCCAAGTTCAAATCCTTCAACTTCAGTAGGCTAATTTTCATGCATCTCCATCTCTTGATTCTACCTTACTCCTTCACACTCCTTTTACACCCACCATTTCTACTTATGAACTTCCTCCAAAAATTTCACCCCTAAGCTGCCCACCTTTAATGGCCATCTTCACCCTCAAGAGCATCTTAGATATTTTCATGTAGCATGTCTCGATTATGTGGATGATCATACTTTACTATCAAATATCTTTCTTATAAGTCTTCAATATTATGCTATGCATTGGTTTTATGATCTGCATATTCATTCTATAACATCATTTACACATTTATGTTATGATTTTATTACACATTTTTCAATCAATATCGGTTCTAAGATATCCTATGCTCAACTTGCACAAATCAAACAAGGATCTAATGAGCATCTAGTGACTATGTATTGTGCTATAAGAACAACTTAGCTAAGATGACCAATGTACTCGTTGATTCGAATTATAATATATTTTTGTTCAAATTCTCTTATCTCCTCTCTAAGAGAGTGTTATCTTTGAAACCTCTCCATCATTCAATCAACTATGCCATACTCTTAAGTTATGTGAAATAAAACTCCTATCTATGGGCAAGCTCAAATATCATGATCATGCTTCATCATCTTCTAATTAGTTTCAAGTAAAATCTACTTTCAAGCCATCTCCTAAGCCCAATGAAGAAAAATCTATTGTTAACAAGCGTCTCTACTCTTGAAAATATTCAATGGCATCCCCCTAAGTGTACATTTACAAAATTTCTTTATGCTCCGCACCTTCGTTGTCGATAAAAAAAGATAGACAACTAATCAACCCTTTCACCTATCGCAAAAGGTCAAGATAGAATCAGACCAGTTTAATCGTAATTGTACTTAAGAATGGGATTAAGCGTGGGTATTTTAACATAGGCTAAATAGTGATTCAACCTAAGATCTGGGAAGTTTCTATTTCTAGCAGCAATAAGAATGTACATACATCAACAAAAGACAAATGAAAACACATCAAAACTCAACACAACACAACAAGACCACCAAGAGATTAATGAGAATGATAAAATATTTATCCTTAAACTCAATATCTTTTAATTCCAAACTAATCACTCGTATATTGAAACTGATTTTCTGAATAATAATAAATATTATCAACCTTTATCCGATAGAGTGAAACCTATCAATTAGGTAACCTCTTGAAAAGGTGAAAATTGAGTGATATTTTATAATCTCTTCTTTACAATTATTCCCAATATTATAATGATCTTGAAAATAAAACAAACATCAAGAAAAGAAACAAAGAAATCAAAATATCAACATATAGACATATTTACACAATTGCGAAATGAGAAATAATATAGACATGATGATAAGAAAAAATTGCATTAATGAAATGAAGTACAATGATTGCTAAAATAGTACTTGACAAGGTCATGATCAAATATCAAAGCCAACATGGCTATAGATTACATTCATTTGAGATGAAGTGAAGATATCATCAATTTTTCTCTGGATATACAGACAAAATCTGCAATCAGTTAGATAAGAATACATAATAGTTGATCAGATAATCAAAATAATGATATTAAATCTAGATATACTGTTGTATTTAAAATTCACACTTAAACCTCAAAACAATGTTGTCATAACTCCTATAAGATCACTTTCCTCAGAAATGCATTGCACATAAAATTATTTTAAAATGAAATAACTTTCAAATAGCTACAAAATACCTGATTTTTCATCCTTTGTTTTTGAATCCTCCATGTCCTTTTATAACATCCTCATGAGCAAAATCGGTTGTAACCGATTGATTTATTTTAAATGATTTAAAATAATGTTTTAAAGTTTATAATAATAAGACTTCACTTTATAACTTAAGTGAACCATATAATTTAAATAAGGACACGAGCTTTAACTTTTCACTTTATATATATATATATATATATATGAATGAGGTATGAATTATCAAAACAGGGGCCCACTAAGTATTGCATACACTAAATAAATGTAAACACAATCCATATGAAGCATTCATCCTTTCAATAGCTAACACATCATCATGATATAACAAAAATCAAATATCCATAACCATCCATCTATATATATTAATAAAATATTGTCATCATTAAGTCATTCAAATCTGCCTCAAAATATAAAGTATGATATCCAAAATGTGAAATGTATGTAAAGTGCCAAATATATCTAATCAAGTTTTATCAAATCAAAGCATCATATTCAGTCATCTCCTATCAATTCTAACAATGGCATGCCTACCTCAGTCACCATCTCTACATACTCATATGGCTCCACAAGAAGTATGGTGCAAGTGATAATACCAGATTCCTCTTCTACTTCCAATTTCACTCTTTTTACTGCACTGTCACCTTAGGCACAACAGAAGAGGACCTAACATGCTTAGAGGTATGTGGGGACTCATGAGAAGGTGCAATTTGATTCCTGTAAGAAAGAGAAATTCAGAATTGACGGGTGCGTAGGATGTGGAGGTACACAAGGAGCATATGAATAGATCTATTAGAGGATACTTGGTTATTTTCAGCATGTGCGTTCTCAAGGTTATGCAAGGGAGGGTTATGAACACTACAAGAAGGTGGATTGCATGGATAAGACTCAATTACTTGAATAAATTCATGAAGATAAGGCTCATTGGCATCAAAATGAATAGATACACGTGTGGGGTCATGCCTAATTACTAGTTCCCATTTGTCCACCCCTAGGTGAACCCCTCTACCATGATCAAACAGAAAAATATTGTGCCCCCATGAATGATGTGACTCAGACCTTCTAGAACCCCAACCATCCCATCCTGACATGATGAAATGTTGAAAAGACAAAAATAGTCACCAGGTCTTAGCATGAAAATTTCATTTAACCTCCCATAACTAATATTACTAATCCAAAATCATAAATGATAGTCAATAAAAGATGAAATATAATTTTGAAATAAAAAGTTCTTTTATTTTTCTCCGCACCCATCTCAATCCAATTTATGTCACTTTGTCCAAGTTATGAAACTGCATAGTGCCAAGATATCATTTCTATATAAAATGTAACACATGCCTACATCATTTAGAGATTCTGTACTAAATATTCAAATGAAAAATCCATTAAAAATCATGTAAAGGTGACCCTTTTGAATGATAAAAGTATATATTGTCATTTCACTTCAATCTATTTATGTCCTTTCCACAAACTTCATAAAACAGTCAAATGATAAACTTATCACTGTATAAAACTTATTCACATGTCTGCATTTTTTTAAAATTTCAAACCATAATTCCTTGAAGTCAGAAAGTCCCAAAATATGCATGCTCAAGTAAGAAATCAACCAAATCAAAATGCTCTGTAGCTTTATTTCACCACTATTTTCAAGCCAAAATATCAACAGTTTATCATTATCAACTATATCAACACCTTGATTAAACAAATGCATGTATTTGAGGTCTTCATTAGATTCTATAGTGAACTTGAAAACTAATTAAACCACTCATAAATGAATTCACGTGGGATTTCAAAAAATTATTTATCAAAATTTAATTATAAATCAACCATTGAATACCGCAATACCAGACATAACCGAAAATGTCTCTTTTCATTCAAACAAAAAATATTCATTCACTCAAAACCCAAAAAAGTGATATACTATTCATATTGAATCATCTTTGAAATAGCCAAATGAATTATTTAAATATAAGTAACTGTAACTTCAAAAAAAAATTCTCATTTATATGACTAAGACGAAATGATAATCAAGCATGCTTTGTGAATACTAACAAGACTATAATGAAGTATTTATTTTCAAGCAACACTGATACCCATATAATATTAAGCATGCATTCCCCAAAAAGATGCAACTCATAACGTAAATTCCAACTCAATGAGATCAAAAATTTCACAGGAAAGCACATAACTGCTCATGTGGCTAACCCAGAAAAACTTATACTTATTTCAAGATATTGATAATAATCTCAATAAAGTATTATTATTGTAGAGGATATATATCTTTTGCATGCAAGTCTAAAAAAATGGGTATGCAAACTGTCCAAACTTAGTTGGATAACTAACAAAAATTTGTAGGAAAAATTGAATATTTCATGTCCATATTGTTTCCAAAAAAATAAATCTCTAAACCTAGAGCCTAATCACAACTGAACACAACCGTCGAAGCCGAAAGCTCATACATGTTGCTAGTAGACACATAAAGAGCCCAAAACCAAGACCACCTCACACAAGACCAAAAAAACCTTCGAGCTCCAAAATTTTGCTATGCAAAATAGAATGACCCCAAAACTAACGACTACACCATGATCAATGTCCATACATATGCATTCAATGTCATTAAATCCATCGCCATTACTCACCCACTAATTGTTGCCACCTCATACCTTGGGACTAGGAGTTGCAAATGGTGGTTTGGCTAAAATTCAATTTGATTTAATTTAAGCCAAAAACCTTATACCTTATCCCACACATTATTTGAGCTCATAAAACTATATAGTTCATCCAAAATGTATGCAAGACAACAATCTTAACTATATCTTAACATAGCATAAGTAATTCATTATATTCCTAAAAAAGTCACTTTACGCAGATAAGGTATTCTCAATAAAGGCATGTAATGAATGATCTAGAGGACAGAGAGAGAGGACATATGTTACCTAAATCCCCAGATTAGTACAATACAAAAGAAAAATCTAAGAGATTTCCGTCGACTATTTGAATGTCAAAAATAGAGTCCATACATGGAAATGGTGGCTGGTCAAAGTTAAAGTCAACCCTAGACGAGACTGGGTCAAGTAGAAAATTACGATGAGTGGCAAAAAGCAAAAATGGGGTTTAGGTCCTTCGGTTTTCAATGGTAATTATAAAATTCCAGCTACGTAACTCGTAGTTGATGGGATTCACTATTATATCAGAAGGGGATCTTTCCGCCGTGAGGACTATTTTATTATTTCCGACGTGGTGGGTCATCAAGCCATCATGTGGCTTGCTACTTAAAAGTTCAAATTCACTCGATATGCCTATCAAGGAGTGACAAGTGGACTATACCTTGTAATTTTGCATTTGCATTGCGCAGATTGAATTGAGCTCGGGTGAGCTATATTTTTAGCTCAGTGGGGTGGTCAACTCCCCCACCGAGTTGACAAGGTCAAGCTACTTTTATATCGGGATCGATTTGCATATATTTAGATTGACTTGATATACATGGCCAAAGCCTATCTATTTCCTTTATGTTGGGGCCAAACTTACATATACCTTGGCGAGTTAATAGGTTCCCACATTTTGGGATAGGCTTATGGCATGGGTGGATCAACATTGCCACTGCTCAATCTACGTGGCTAAAAACCAATGCCACATCAAACAACTCAAACCAACATGCCATCTCGACCCTATGTATGTGGAGATCAAAAAACAATGCATAATGCATAGTGAGTAACTCACCCTATGGCTCGATCTAACCATTGCGTGGCCCAACAAAACAACAACAAGTATGACTAAAGCCATGGGGACATAGGTGGGTCAGCTAGTTTAAAAAACAAGCAACCATTTACAACACCGAGGGTGTGGGATAAATCCCATGGAAAAGCAAACGGCCAGGCCAAAATGATAGCAGGCAAGAATGAACCCACGACCTCGTTGTGGAGAATAGAATGGCCCAACCAACTTGGCTAGTGATTTAGTTGGTGTATGGTTGGAGTGATAAGGGTTTTAACATGAACTTCAGGTCCGTTTTGGCCTATACAAAGGCCCCCTCCTACACTCACACTGAAAAAGAAAGCATTGATCTTCTAAGCCAATTAAAAGGCAACAAGGAAAATTAGAAAAAGCTTCCAAAGGAGAATAACAAAGCCTTATAATTTTTAAAGGAAAATTTTGTAATAAAATCTTATTATTTTAATAGGTATTGAGGGAGCTAAGACCTATTTATAATAGGAAAATTGTAAATTGGGAGTTATTTAAAACTCGCCAATAGGCCCATAGCACCACAGATCTTGTAGGTACACTAAGAAGGTGGAGGATGGATTCAGACTGGTCATCAGTGTTCTTCGAAGGACTGGAGTGCTATTTAGGTAAGTTAAAGTTCCATTAGGTTTTATTGTGAGAAACTTTATTGTACTTACAAATTTTGACTAGTGGAATGGTTCGATAAGAACCCGGAGATGTACGCTATTTCCGAACTTTGTAATCAATCCGTGTCAGCGTGTTTTACATTCTTGCATTATTTTGGGTTGTTTTACTTAATAACAAAATAATTATATCGAGAAAAATTTAATAATCTTGTAGGGGTCCGAAGGTTGTTACAAATTTGGCCTATATTTTTGGATCAAGTTGGTATCGAGTAGGTTATTGGCCGCAAACTTGCTAATCTCTAAGAAAGTTTGGTGTCAAAGTCGGTTGATTTGACTATGTGATTTCTTCGATTTGTGCAATAGTTCCATATGATTGAACAGTACAAGTGCACCATAAGCAAAATGTCAAAACAAGTGAAGCTCGATGAAATTGAAGCTTATAATAACCGAGTCTAGGAAAATAACTCTCTTGATATCAATTTATTACTCCTTGGAAGAGGAGAATGCTCATTTGAGATTAGAAGCGCAAACCAAGGATGAGATCTTGCACGGCGGTTGCAGTGTGGTGATCAAAATAAGGAAATTCCTTCAACTTCATATGTAGAGACCATGACAAATGATTGCATTGTAATTTTTTCACCACATGAATCTTCTTCCTCCCATTTGGTTTTGGATTCAAGTAATGATGTCTTTGGTTCATTTGAAAATCATACTAGAGGCATTGGATCCAAATTATTAGATAAAATGGGATTTTATGGAAGAGTCCTTGGTAAAAATGGCCAAGGCATTACTAACCCAATATAGGTCGAGGATCATCCTTGTTTTGTAGGTTTGGGTTTTCCTAGTGTGGGAATGGATATTGGAGATTGCTCCAAGAACGCTGACATGAGACAATATTCTAGAAGCAAAGTGAATACCCCACTAGTCCTATAATAATATTTTGAGTAGGAAAATTGCTTCGTTGTCATAGGCACAATGTGGTAAGATAAATCAGCGAAGAAGTAATTTTTAGTAAATATAAGTTAGTGCTCCATTACCGTATGGTAATTTATTAGTTAGTATGATTTATTTTTTGGTTGGTTATTTTTTTACACCGTAAATGTGTTAAATGGGAATTTTTGTATATTATCTTCCTATTTATTATGAAGTCATTTTGTTGTTGTATGACTATATAATATCCTCTCGTAATGTGCTTAAGAGTGTATCCTTAATATATTATATTATTAAGTTCTTGTGAAAATCTATTTCTTCCACTTTATTTGGTATCAGAGTAGTGTTAGATCATAATGGGAGAATGAAAATTTTTATAGGGGCAGCGTCACGATCCTTGTAGTTGCCCCCATTCATGAGGAAGACTAAAAATCAATAGGGTATTTGCATTAGATTATTATTTTAATCTTTAATTTTTTTCTTTGTGATTCTATGTAACTGCATCCTTGGGTCGATAAGTTCTATTGACAATCATATTTGAATTGAATTCCATGCGTCACAATTTCTACGGCCAGCCTATCCATTTCTAGGCGGGTGTCTCAGATCTAATTTTCAAATTGGAGGACTGCAATCAAGTCTCTATGTTCTCAAGACACATCCTGAGCAGAAGAGTTAACGCTTTGAGGATTGACAGTGGAAAATGAGGTTGGAGGAAATTTTTCATTTGTCTGATCACATTTACATTGGCTTCTTTTCCATTCAACGTACACGTGCCTATAGTCCTGAAGGATTCGCATAATGCTCAAATCATAGACGTGTCTCATTATATTGGACTGTGTACATTGCTCATGTATTTGTATTATTAGGAGATCCATGTGATTGGTTGTAAATCTGGACCTATCGACATGCAAATTTCCACTGGTAGAAAGGGAAAATCCTCCATCAACCGAGAATGGCTGGAACATATGGCCAATAAATTACCTCCATCCATTGATGCTCTTCTTCTACAAGTCCTGCACATTGATCATGCTGAGCTTGGATGCATTCTCTGTAATCTTAAAGTCCCTTTGCATCTCATGAATGTGGGAAAATTTATGCATGGAGGAGCTACAATAGCATTTGTTGATATTATAGGCAATGCAACGATATTCATTACAGGAGCTACATCATCTGGTGTTTCAGTTGAAATCAATGTAAATACTATGAAATTGAATTGTTCCCCTACCTTCCTAGAGTCATATCAAAGCATTGAAGTCTTCAAACAGTTTGCGTCAGAGTTCTCACCATGTTTTGAGGCCATGGATGACGAGCTCCTCACAGTTTTAAATCACAAATATCAAAAACAAGTAATTTCATTTATTCCTTATTTTTTAAGTCTACAATGTGTCATGTTTTGTAATAGTCAAATGTCATTGTTATGTATTTCCAACGTTTATTTAAATTATTCTTAGTTCTCCATTATAGGTCCACGAAGTCATTTTTTGGTCTAGTATTTTCATTAGTCCAATTAAAGGAGTCATGGAGAGTTTAAAACATAAAAATGCTTTGGATCTATGTTTTTATTTAATGGTGTAAACTTTAGGTGTCATAATAATATGGTCAGTACTAAAGTCTAAGTGGATATATGTAGGTTTTTGTGTCGATAATTTTATTGTTATTGTCAAAATTTGTAAAGATAATAAAGAAAAATTGCCTCACAAACGCATTTTTGGTGTTACCAACGATCCGGAAAATAAATTGTTTCACATTGCGAGAAGGGAAGAAATGAATAATGACAATGTGGAAACTATTGAGCATCATGATCAAATTCAGCTGAGTTGGCGAGCCTTTCATTGGAGGAAGGAAGTCATTCATCGACCTCTCTTTAATCACCAATGAAGGGTTGCACGAACTTGTGGTGGCATTTAGTGGTGTGTATTTTTCTTTCAGTATGCTTCAGTTTGCATTGTTCTTGTGTGGTGTGAATAAGTGGAAATTCCAAATTGAGGGGGGAAACATGGTCCAATGTTCCATTTCTAGTATTCATTTTATATGTTTGAGCAACAAAATTCAGCATATTTTCCTATGTTATTATTGAAAGAGTTGGCGGATCGTATCGGAAACTGTGCACCACAAGGAAGTTGCACTCAAGTTGAATCGAAATAGCTCCAACGTAATCACAAGTAAGAATCGATCAATAACTGAATAAACTTGCATAACCGAACAAAGCTTGTTCATAAGAAAAGACAGCAGAGTGTCTTGGCATGCTCATAAATGAATAGTAAAGGGGTACATATAGGGTGTTGAGTAACCCTAGTGCAAGACACACATGAAACCCTAAACCTAACCCTAAACCTAACCCATGTGAGATGACCCTCCAATATGAGAGGAGGACACATAGGATAACTCACACTAACACCCCCCCTTCATCGAAGCTAGGGTAGCGGTTGTGATGAGTCAGACGGAAGAGGAAGACACTCCTAAACAACTAAGAAAGATGTGTCAATGGGGCTCAAACTAAAGGCCTGATAAGGTGCCCATATACAAACACAATATTCCTAGAAGAAGAAGAAGAAAAGAAGGACTATATAGCCCAAAGAAGATGGGCAGATGCTAGAAGACCTCACCCTAAGAAGAGACCGTAAGTGAAGAAACTTCATCTCAGTGAAGGGCTTGGTGAATAAATCTGTAATCTAATTAGCTGTTTGAATGTACTGAATGTCGATGATACCATCATGAATAAGCTCCGTATGAAGTGCATATGGATCTCAATGTGCTTCGTCTGTTGATGTTGAACTGGATTTCTGCAAATAGAGATAGTGCTCGTGTTATCATAGTAGATAATGGTAGGCCACCGAAAGTGGATGCCAAACTCTGTCAGAATACCCTGTAGCCAAATAGCTTTTGTGGCAGCGTTAACTACTCCTCTGTATTTTGCCTCTATAGATGATATCACAATTGCATTCTATTTCTTGCTAGACCAATTAATAGGACCTGAACCAAGAGAGAAACTGTAGCCAAAAGTAGATTTCCGATGATCTAAGTCACCATCCCAATCAAAATCTGTGAATCCAATCAAGTCAATATCAACCCCTCCATGATAGTGAATGCCATCAGCATAAGTGCCACAAACATAATGAAGGATCCATTTAGCTACTTTCCAATGCAGCTCATGTGGCTCCTACATGAATCTGGACACGATCCCAACAACATACGATAAATCCGGTCGAGTGTGAGTCAAGTAAATCAAGCTCCCCACCAACTGTCGATAAAGGGTACCATCAACCAAGGGAGTAGAGCAATCTGAAAACAACTTAACCCATAAAAGAAAATGAGTAGGAGAATACTTGTAATCGGACATCTAAAAATGAGCTAGCAAATCAAGAGCATACTTAGGTTGCGAAATCAAGATTCTTGAGTCAGATTGTGAAATATGGATCCCAAGGAAGTAATGAAGCGAGACCTAAGTCAGTCATGGAAAACTTGTTTGCTAAGGCAATCTTCATAGAATCAATAATAGAGGAAGAGCTACCTGTGATCAACAAGTCATCAACATATAGAACAAGAATGAGTATTGAGTCATCTTGCTGTATAATATAAACATTTGGATCAGAGTGACACCTAGTAAACCCTGATGTAATTAAGAAAGAGTCCATCTTGGCATACCAAGCCCGAGGGGCTTGTTTAAGGCCATAAAGAGATTTCTTTAACTTACAAATGAGGGAGGAATCTTGGACATAACCTAGAGGTTGTTCCATATAGATCTCTTCCTCTAGGTCACCATGAAGGAAGGCACTCTTAACGTCCATTTGATGGACTTTCCATTTGTTTGTTGCGACAATGGCTAGGGTCATTCGAATAGAAGTCATCTTCGCAACTGGAGCAAAGGTTTCGTATAATTAACCTTGACTATCCGGGAGTAACCCTTAGCTACTAATTGTGCTTTAAACTTTTCGATGTCTCCATCTACTCCATACTTTGTTCAAAACACCCACTTACACCAAACGATTTTTATTCCTTTCGGAAGAGTGGTGAGATCCCAAGTATCATTCTTCATGACAGAGGAATATTCCTCATCCATGGTAGAATCCCACTCAGGAATACTAGAAGCCTCCCGGAAAGACTGTGGATTAGAAGCAGAGGTGAAGAAAGAGTGGGGTCCAATGAAATCTGAGCGAGTATGTATCATATCCGAAGTATCTCAACTAAATCTCCAACACTTTGCAAAGTTTTCCTAGCCCAAAGGGGACCAGGAGGATTAGGCTTAGAGTCAGAAGATTCTTCACTTGAGTGAGAAGGGACATAGTCCTCTTCATCACTAGTGTCAGAATTAGAAGAATCAAAGGTCTAATGGTTAGGAGGATCGGGGAAGAGAGAGGAGCACGCTCAACGGTATCATCATCGATGAGTCGAGAATCTGAATCGGTGGTGAAGAACCGAAATAGGTGGAGAATTAGAAGTCGAAGAAGACTCATCGAACTTAACACTTCTCTCAATATATAGCTCATGAGAAGTAGGATTCATCAATTGATATCCCTTCATGCCATCAGGATACCCTACAAAGATACAAGGTTTGGATTGTGGTTCCAAGGCCTTGCGTTCCTTCTTGGGGATCTGAGCCATAGCCTTGGATTTGAAGACTTGAAAGTGCTCAACATCAAGCTTGCATCCAAACTAGGCTTCAAAGGGTGCCATCCCTCTTATTGCCTTGTGTGGAACACGGTTCTAAATGTAATTTGCACAATTTCATTGCTTCGGCCCAATAATGCGGAGGAAGATACTTCGAGTGAATCATACAAGTGGCCATCTCCTTAAGAGTACGGTTCTTTCTTTCTGCGACTCCATTCTGTGAATGGATATAAGCAACTATATGCTGCGAATAGATCCCTTCAAAAGTATAGAAATCCACGCACCTATTGTTTACATATTCACCTCCATTGTCGGTTCGAAGAACCTTGATAGACCGTTTCACCTATTTCTTAGCAAGAGCCTTAAAGTCCTGAAAATGTTCAAAGACTTCAGACTTAAGCTTAAGAAAATATACCCAAGTATATCGTGAATAGTCATCAATGAAGGTTAGCACATAAAGAGCTCTAGTAAACGAAGGAGAAGGAAATGGACCAGAAACATCGCTGTGAACAAGATCCAAAGGACGAGTAGCTCTCCAGGCTTTTCCTTTGTCAAAGTTCTTTTTAGGATGCTTTCCAAGGGTACAACCCTCACAAAGACCCTTAGAAAACTTGGACGTGAGGCAACCCATTAACCATTTCATTTTGGATTAATTGTTCAAGGTCAATAATTTAGATGTTCAAAATGCTCATGCCATATCTTACTAACCTCATTTGCATGAGTGAGCAAGGAAGTGGGTGTAGAATCGAAGTAAAGTGGGAGAAGGTGTACAACCTGTGAACGGTGATCTGCCTTTCCCTTAGCCAATGTAGTATCATTGTTAAGCTCACAAATAATCACCGAGTTAGGACCAAATTCCACTCACATTCCTTCACCAAGGTGAGTAATTTGGTAAATTGATAGGAGATTGGTAGAGAGATCGGGAACACTCAATACTTGGTTAAATGTTCCCCATCCATCTCTACCGATTCACTACTCAGAAACCGACACTGTTGTGTCATTACCCATCATGATTTGGGACATTCCACAAGGTTTGATGTTGGAAAACTCAACATGCAAAGAACCCATGTGGTGCGAGGCACCAGAATCTATAATCCATGTCGATGAAGGAGCAACTTTGGCTACAAGGGCCTTTCCTTTCTTCTTATCATTTTTAGCACCTTTTACAGCAGAAGACTCGGCCTTCGAAGAACTTTGTTTTATGGATTCAGGAACACTTATTTTATTCTTCTCAAGTAAATGAGATAAGTGATCAATCTATTTCTTAAAATAGTGTTGCTCGTCGTGACCAGACTTCTTGCAATAGGAACACAAATACTTGTTTTTTTGTGCCTTAGGCTCAGAAGTCGAAGTGTTTGTGTCATTTTTAGGTTTGATCTTGGTTTCTTTCTTAGGTTGATCCTTTGTTTCTTTCTTCTTTTCAGTCTTCTTTCCCTTGCTAGTACTTGCTACAAGGGCATGTGACTTGGACTTGAGAGACCCCATTTGAATGAGTTTGTCCTATTCTTGAATGAGTTGGGATGAAAAATAGTCAAAGGAGGGCATTGTCCAAGTATCGCCCAAAATAGCTTTTGTAGCGTAGAAAGTTGACACGAAGACAAAATATTTGGGACCTAGCTTAGAGAGAATCGACAAGATTAGTTAAGAATCTTTCTTTTCTACTTGACATCCTTTTAACAATAATCTAATGTGGACAAATTTTGAGAAGAAGGCTTGTAGGTTTTCAAAGTCACTAGGATTTAACCATAGTAGTTCATTTTCCAACTCATGTGCTCTCATGTCATCTAGTTGTCTAAACATCACATCCAGCATTTTCCACATAGATTTAGGTTTTGAACACCTTAATGTGGAAGAGCAAGTGAGGAGAGACGGACATGCAAAGAAGACGTAAAGCTTCATCACTACGGTTTAACCACTTAGATTTTTCTAGTTCATCGTTTGGTTGAGTCTCTCGGTTCCCATGGTGATGCGGAATAACCCTTTAACCCTTAGTTTCATTATTATTTTCAATCTCCATTCGAAAAAGTTGAATGGCGTAAACAAAGGAATTGAAAGTGCATCCATAGTGAGAGAGAGAGAAAGAAATGCAGAAAAGAAACACAACCACCCAGGACAATAACAACCCCCCTGCTTTTGACACTTTATAGTTTAGTGCATTGATTACAATCAGGTCCGGGTGTGTAGTTTGAAACACTTGGTAAATCGTCTTACAATTAGTGTAATAACGCGCAAGAGAGGAGACCACAACAATGTTTCGTGGAGAGCAACAAAAAAGGACACCGTAAACAAGCACAAGCAAAAAAAATAAAGGAGGTGAAAGCCAACACTGGTGGTGAGAAAAAATGTCTCACGTTGTAAAAGGAAACCCCCTTGCTGCAGACTGTGGCGGACGTGCTCACTAGTCGCAAGCAATAATAAGGGTGAAATACAAGGTTTGGGAACCCAAGGAGTTCAGATAGCCTTCAAAATGTCAGAAAAGAGCTTGGAAGGAAAAGAGGTGCAAGGTGTACTGCACACTTGAGCACACGATTAGTGAAAAAATCGACAATAACCCTAAATTTTACCGTTTGAAAACGCCCAATTTTACTATTTTGAGAGCTATTGGAGTTTGTAAAAAGACGATAAAAAAGGTGATTGAAGGACGATTTTTAAATTACCAGATCGTAAAATAAGATAGAATCAAATTAATTTGCAATTAATAAAAAAAGATTTAATTAAATTAAATCTAATTAATTACAAAAATGAATTAAGATCTAAAAAAATCCTAATTAAGTATTTAAATAAGATCTATTAAATTTAATTTAATTTAGATCTTATTAAGAGAAAATGATTTGTTTTTAAAAAAACTTATCATAAGTTTTGATTAATAGAAAAAAAAATCTATTATTTAAAGGCTTACGAATTTAAAAAGTTTCTATTATTAAAAAGATTATGAATTTAAAAAGTTTAAAATTTTAAAAACTTTAAAAAAGAAAATTTGAAAACTTTAAAAAAATTAGAAACTTAAGAAAAGCTCCCACGTATTTTAAAATGGAAAGAATTTTAAAAACTTACCAAATAGATTGAAAAAATACGGCTGGTTTAAAACTTACAACTGGTTTTAAAATTTTTGGAAAAGCTTTTAATAAAAGAAACTTACCACGTTTTATAAAACAACTTACCAAAAAAAAAACGCGTTTTTAAAAAAGGTAATGCTTTTTTGTAGTTTTGGTTTTTTTGTTGATGTTTTATGTTCTTTGTTGTGGGGAAGGCCTGAAGGGAGCAGCGGAAGGGGCCAGCACAGATGCCAAGTAAGTAGAGAAGCGAGACAAAAAAGGGGCAAGGCCCAACACGGAGGATAGACCACAGAGGGACAGAGCAATAGCGGACGCGAGTGGGCGGTTGGAGGCGGCCGGCGAGGCGTGGAGGGGCGTCGGGTGAGGGCACAACCACTACTCTTCACACGGAAGAAAAGAACAACCACTACTTCTTCACACAACAAAGACAAACCACGAACCATGAACCATGTAGCACACAACGGCAGACGGGCGGTGGGTAGAGGTGAAGGCTCAAGCAGAATCACGGTGGGCAAGGGGATGCAACAGAGGCACAATTTTTTTAATTTTAATTAATTTAAAAAAATGAACCCTACTGATAACTACTGCACTAGATCATAGCTCGATACCATGAAAGAGTTGATGGATCATATCGAAACTTTGCACCACAAGGAAGTTGCACTCAAGTTGAATCGAAATAGCTCCAACGTAATCAAAAGTAAGAATCAATCAATAATCGAATAAACTTGCATAACCAAATAAAGCTTTTTCATAAGAAAATACGGTGGAGTGTCTTGGCATGCTCATAAATGAATAGTAAAGGGGTATATATAGGGTCTTTGAGTAACCCTAGTGTAAGACACACATGAAACTCTAAACCTAACCCATGTGAGATGACCCTCCAATATGAGAGGAGAACACATAGGATAACTCACACAAACAATTCCATGCGGTAAGATATTGATGAGATCTCGATGATACTAATACAACATCATGATATTGTGGTTGTTAGTTATCCACTGGAATAACTATCAAGAGGTTGTTGGTTCTGTCCTAAAACACCATTTTTGTGTGGTTGTTAGTAATCCACTAGAAAAACTATCCAGAGGTTGTTGGTATTGTCCTTAAAAACCATTCGTTGTGTGGTTGTTGGTTAACCACTTGGAAAACCATCCAGAGGTTGTTGGTATTGTCCTTGAAACCATCCAGATCATGAGCAAGCTATGTAGCGGCATGTTGTAGTACAAGGAAGTTTTTCCCCATGTTCGCACTAAGGGGGAATGTTAGGAAATATGAATTATCGCTCCATTACCCTATGGTGATTTATTGGTTAGTATGATGTATTGTTTGGTTGGTTATTTTATTACACTTGTAAATGTGTTAAACAGGAAATTTGTTATATTGTCTTCCTATTTATTAGGAATCTATTTTGTTGTTGTATGGATATATAATAGAAGGTATAATGTGCTCCAGAGTGTATCCTAAATATATAATATTATTACAATCACAATGCAAATATGTTTCTTCCACTTTAGTAATGAAATTTTGCCTCCAGTTTCTTACCATAATCATAAACACACTAAAACTCATGATCCAGTTTTCAGCTTAAGAAGTATGGCTATGATTTTAAGACAATGTGGAATTACTTTCCATGTACTTTTTATGGATTACATAACCATTTTATGGCCAGATGTTGGAAGATAAGGACACTGATGAAGTAGTTGATTTTGTTTGTCAAGAACAAGGGAAATCAAAAAGACCAGTCTCATCATGTAGAAGTGAGAAATGGCAGAAAGATTTCCTCATCCCAGAAGAAGGAGATTAATAGGAATTTTTGTGCTCATTTCCAGAGGAATGGGCACTAGGTGGAAAATTGCTTTGGAAACTTCATCCATCTCGCCATCAAAGTAATGGCAAGCCAAAGATGGAATACATACCTATTGCAAAGGTAAAAGAAGTTCCTACTCCACCACCAGTTGACAATTCAACCCAGGATCAGGTAATACCTGAAAGTGAAATTCCTTTAAAATGGGTAAGTCAAAAAAAATTCAATTATATATTGCATAACTCAGATTGATGAATAGTATGCAATATTTTCTTGGAGTTCAGATTTTGTGAGAAAATGTTGAGAGAAAGGTTTACCATACTCAGTGGATTTTCTTACTTGGAAAATTTGATTCATACTCCAATTATATCTCCTAATCAGCTTTTGAGTGCACTGTTACAACTTGGATACAGGATCTAACTCATATTTAAAGCTTGGATATTTTTAACCATTTGTACAGGTAGTTGAGCTCACTGGTGTCAACTCGAGATCTTCATTCTATGTAGAGGCATTGTGACCATGTAACAAAATGGTAGTTGATCACTGTTGGCATTTGACATTAGGTTAGATCTTCATTCTATGAAGAGGCCCATTATGGCCATGTAAAGAGTGGTACACGATATTCAACGTCAATAGGAGGCTTTGTACTATTTAGAGGCACAAATCATGTAGTGAGGTTGAATTCATCATTATTTAGCTCGTGAGAAATCAGATCGGATCGTCGTTGCGTGTCGAGGAATAGTGACCATACGGTATAATGGTAGTTGATCATCATGGACATGAAATATTCTAAAGTGTAAGACCCCTAGAGGGAAGATGTGGTGATGTTTAAGTATTGTTGAAGTGTAAGACCTCCTAAAAGGAAGATGTAGTAGTACATATTTTTGGGTGTTGTCGAAGTGTAAGACCCCTAGAGGGAAGATGTGGCAATATCTACTTCCATGCATACTATATGTTGCTAAAGTGTAAGAACCCCAAGAGGGAAGATGTAGTAGTATATTCCTTATGTGTTTCCGAAGAGTAAGACCTTAGCAGGAAAATGTGGTAGTACAAGCATCAAGAATTGTCAAAGTGTAAGACCCCTAGAGGGAAGATGTGGCAATCAAGACAAAGGAAGAAGCATGGTGGGACCATAACCCATAGATCCAAGATCGGGACCAAGTTTTTGAAGTGAGAATAATTCCGTAATAGACCAGAGAGTTCATTGCAGTAGTACTTCCAATGTGACAGGGGTATTTAGATTCAGGACAAAGCGACAAAATTTCTAGAGAGCTTTCTAGGACAAAAAGCATTTCTGTTGGGGAGGTGTGATACGGAGGATAGTACATAGGACATATGCTCCTAAATATCCTAAGATTAGTACAGTATGGAAGATCACTCCGAGATCTTTCCATTGACTATTTGAATGTCAAAAATGGAGTCCGTACATAGAAATGTGGTTGGTGAAATTTAAAGTCAACCTTAGGCGAGACCGGGTCAAGCGAAAAATTACGATGAGTGGAAAATAGACAAAATGGGGTTTAGATCCTTCGGTCTTTGATGGTCATTGTAAAAGTCCATCTACATAATCCATAGCCGATGGGGTATACTTTTATATCGGAAGGGGACCACCGCCACCGTGATGACTATTATATTGTCACCGATGTCGTGGGTCCTCAAGCCACCACGTGGCTTGCCACCATGAGTTCAAATTCGCCCAATATGTCTATCCAAGAGTGACAAGTGGACTATACCTTGCAAGTTTGAATTTGCATTGTAGGATTGCATTGAGCTTAGGTGAGCTATATTTTTAGCTCGGTGGGGTGGTCAACTCCCCACCAAGTTGACCACACCGAGCTACTTTTATATCATGATTGATTTGCATATATTTGGATCGACTTAATATACATGGCGAAGCGTGTCTATTTCATTTATGGTGGGGCCAAACTTCCATATACCTTGGCGAGTTAATATTTTCCCACATTTTGGGCTAGGCTTATGGCGTGGGTGGATCAACATTGCCACCACTCAATCTATGTGGCTGAAAAACCAATGCCATAGTGAATGGCTCAAACTAACATGCTAGCTTCAGCCTTATGCACGCGAGAGATCAAACAACAATGCACAATGCACAATGAGTAACTCTCCCAACTACTCGGTCTAACCATTGCGTGGCATAACAAAAAATTAGCAAGCATGACCAAAGCCACGTGGACATAGGTGGGTCGATCGGTTTAAAAACAAACCTACCATTTACAATGTTGAGGATGTGGGATAACTCCATGGCAAATGCAAATGACACTGACGAAAAATAGCGGGAAAATTTGAACCCGCGACCACCATGCATGGAGAATGGAGTGGCCTAACCAACTCAAAAAATGAGTTGGTTAGTGTATGGTTGGAGTGATAAGGGTTTTAATCGAACCGGGTCCGGTTTGGCATATATAAAGGCCCCCTCTACAATCACACTAAAAATAAGGCATTGAGCTTCTAATCCAATTCAAAGGTAGTGAGGAGAATTAGAAAAAGCTTCCAAAGGAGAATAGCAAATGCTTATAATTTTTAAAGGGAAATTTTTGGAATAAAATCCTATTATTTTAATAGGTATTGAGGGGGCTAAGACCTATTTATAACATGAAAATTGTAAAATTGAGAGTTATTCAAACTCACCAATAGGTCCATAGTGCCACAGAGCTTGTAGGTACACTAGGAAGGTAGAGGATGGATTTAGACTGGTCATTGGTGTTCTTTGAAGTATTGGTGTGCTATTTAGGCAAGTTAGAGTTCCGTTAGGTTTAATTATGAGAAACTTTATTGTACTTACAAATTTTGACCAGTGGAATGTTTTTTTAAGAACCCGAAGATGTATGTTGTTTCGAACTCCGTAATCAATCTGTGTGTAGTTTTTACATTCTTGCATTATTTTGGGTTGTTTTACTTAATAACGAAATAATTATATCGAAAAATTAATAATCCTATAGGGGTATGAAGGTCGTTAAAAATTTATCCTAGATTTTCGAATCAATGAAGTAGTCTTATAATAAATGCAAAACATTCATTCATAAGACATACAAGAACCATAGAGCTCAGAATGGCCTCTAGATCCTTGCAGTTATTCCAGACAGAGTACTTAACAGATTATATAACTTGTACCATAACAAGAAAGAAGTATATAAGAATCCATACTTAGCATAAAATGAAAGAGAACCTATGAAAAATATGTATGCATCATAATCATTGATATTATATATATATATATATATATAAACTAGTAACCTCATTACATCCATGGAGCCATTTATAGAATGTCACAGAGAAGCAGACCGCAGTCATGCATTACAACTGGACTAATGTAACTATGCTAACAAAAAGAAAAATTACAATCCCCTTGCCCCAATACATCCTTTCCCAAATGCAATTACCCACTAATAGAGTTCTTGCAGTATTTCTGCAGAGCTCCGCCCACTCTCTAAGTCTCTCTCTCTCTCTCCTTTTTTTACTCTATAGGTGCTTGTATTTATAGCCTTTTCTGGACTACCAACTCATCCTCCAAAGTGCCCTCAGATCTGATGCCAAGTGTCTGAATGTGGTCCTCCATGTGAGCATGCTCCTCCAGGCCGAGCTTTCCACTTTATACCATGATGTGCTTCTAGAAGCTTCTACCGCATAGGCATGCTCCTTCCTGGCCAACCTGTCCAGGCTGGCACCTTATCCATGTGCAAGTCGGGTCATGCTTTTCATGTGTTCTACCCCAAACACCCAATTTGACTAAGTCCCAAACCCTTGGTTTGTTCACCGCATGTGCACACGTGCCACGGCTTCCTTAAACCCTTTTCTTAAACCCTACCTTTGTGCTTTGTCCTTGTGTGCCTTTCCTTAACTGGGACCTTGCGTGCACCTATGCACCTTTTGTACTTAGTCAATATTCTAGGGGCCCAACATCACCCCACACTATGCTTGTTCTCCATCCGTGGGAACACTTCTCTTAGTGAGAGAAAGAATACAATAGGCTTACGCCTAGGAAAAAGAATAAGGGGATGAAAGAATGGGGAAAGAAGAAAGAATGGGAGAGTGAAAGAATCACTGCAACAGACTAGGAAAATCCTTTTGCAAGTTGGCCTCCAATTTATTCAGGCATCGACTTCATCCTATGTGCTCTCTGACAGAGGTCACCGACCAGAGTGCTCACCCCCTCAAATTTTAATCCATCTCCTTCTACGCTCATGGTATTAGTGATCTTCTCCAATTCCTTGCATATATCCTCCAGTGCATCCATTCTTCATGTATATGCATGGATATAGCTCCTTCAACTAGTTTTTGATTGAAACCCTTAAGGTTTCAATGGCCTCTGATTTCTTCTCAACCTCGGCAAGGATTTTGTCTCTTTCCACCCTATTCCCCTTGTTTTTCTCCTAGAACTCCTTGAGTTCCACTTCATGAGTGGTGACCAAGGTGCCTGCCACTTTGTCTCTATCCATGCAATTGTGTATGTGGCCTCAAAGTCTGGGAAGCAAGCCCTTACATCAGCAAGCACTTTGTTGTATTCTCATGATGTGCTACGATCTTCAACTTGTCTTCCTTCTCTAGGTGCATGGCCACTTCCTCTATAGACTCCAAGGCTAGTGGTTGTCTTTCCATGGTGAGGACCCTTGTTAAATCCTCCAGGCATCCCAAGGTAGATCCATACTTCTGTGGGTGATGCTAGGTCTAGATGCTTTAATAGTATGGCCTCGTTGATGGATTCTACTTTCTTGTACACAACGCTCACCTTGGCCTTTTCATCCTTCAATTCCCACTACCACTGGGTGTTGATTAACTTTTCCTGGCTCAGCTCCTTGGTCAAAGTAGCTAGCTCTTCCTCTTTCTCCTTCAGCTCCCCTTCTAGATCCCTGATCCTATCATTTCACCCGAAGAGTCTAGCCTCTATCTCAATGGAGACTTTGTTAAGAGACTTTGTTAAGTGTGTTGCATAGTTGTTCATCCGAGAGCTGTTGGGTATCCACCACTGGGTTATCTTCTCCTGGTCTGGAAATGTTACTATTTCCCCATGGCTTACCTCAAACTCGGCTCATCAAGGTGGGACTCAATTTCCCAAGAGATCATCTTCCTTGTCCATGGATAGGCAGCCTCCTTGTCAAAAGATGACATGCCTACAAGCTCCTCCACCTAGAAGTGTACTCTAGAACCACATGTGAAACACCTTTTGGGTCATCAATATAACCCATCTCTAGCCTCCCCTCTGCTGTGCCTTCCTCCCGTGTGCGTACCCTTGGGTATACTTATAGTTAAAATGGGGCCTCTAGTGCTGCCGTGTTCCTCTCTCTGTGCTCTCCTCCTTCTCCTTGTTCAATACTACGGCTCAGTGCCATGTTCCACTTTGTCCTCACCAGGTCTCAATGTCCCTTGTCTCTCTTCTTCTTCTACCACCTTGGCCATCTGCTCTTGTGTTAGAGCTTGGAACCTCTTGCTTCTGCATGCTAGCCTCTTCATCTTTTCCCATGTCCTGGGCACTTCCTCCTACCTGGCTATCCTTGCGCCACACAAAAAGGAACCCTTGTTCTTCTTCTCTCACCTTCCTCCTCTGAATCATGTACATTGAAAATAGGTGGCCCTTGATCTTTCCAGGTCCTCTTCCCCACTTACTTCTTCTTCACTACCATCCTTTTCTCCTATGCACTTGTCCAAACTTCCAACTTCTTCCGAGGTGGTCTCCTCTTCTACCCTCTGCTTCTTCCTAACTAGAGATTCGGTGTAGGTGACTCTATTTCTTCTTCTTCTGATGACTCCTTATCTGATGGATTTTCTGGCTCTGGAGTCTTCTCTTTTACTATGGGATTTTTTCTTGCATGTGTACATATTGGTTCTGGTGCACTTGTCCCAGGGGAACCTATTGCCTGTGTCTCCACCACACTTGGAATTTTCTTTTCTGGTTCTTTTTCCTCCCATTTGGGTGGGTCTTTTCCTCCTAGTTGGATCCTGAGGTATAGATACCTCATTTTCTAGATATGTGCCCTTTTCCGACTTGGGTCTTATATATGTGAAATGTATGCATGCCGTGGATCCTTCTGCAATGGGTAGAGTCATGGGCCTTGTCATTTTACCTCATGCGATACGTACCACTCCATGTATGTGCACTTTAGGGTACACCAACCCTTTGCACATTTCCCTATGGTCTGGTCTAGATTACCAAGGTCCAACTTAAAATTTTTGGACTCCTTGAACCTATTTACTCCCGCTTGGAAGTATTGAGCTGTGAAGGAAAAGGGGAGCTTGCACCATGGGCTCCATGTCCCATCTGATAGTTTGAATCTACCCAAATAGAAATGTTGGTACACAAAAATTCCACTTCTCCCCTGGTGGCTACTGGTAGTTGTTCAGAATTCTCCATTCTACCCCAAACGCATTCCTTAGGCACGTGTACCACTTTTCCAAGCATGCCTTGTGCATTATTTGTCATAGTGTCACAAGTGTATTTCTCAAACCTTTTGGTGGGTGAGGGGTCTTCATCAAGGTACTCCCATATGAACTTATCTGATGCATCTAGTACCCCGATCTCGAAAACATGATGGTTAGCAACACATTTCCAAAAAGGATCCTATCACCTTCCTTCGCGTAGTTGATAATTTCATCCATGATGAATGTGGACAAATTATAGATGGTGCCCTCTAAAATCTTTTCTACAAACATTCAACCATGGCTTATTGACTTGGGTCCATCTCTCCTAGCCATTTAGCTTTGACACAGGTGCGTGGCCATCTTCATTACTGGATCCTTGATGTCTCATGACATCATAATACCTTGACCCCTTTTTGCATGTAAAAGTGGCGATAGTTTCCTTAATCACTTCTTTTTCAGTCAAGTCATCCTCCAAACCATCTCCTTCATAGATGAGGCCTGTGAAATGTGAAATTAGTTGAGGAGTTATGTGCATCTTGTGCCCCGTGAAGTGGAAATAGTCCTCATGCATGCATGACGCATGACATCAGCCATCGATATATAATCACTCAAGTTTCCCAAAGTAGGGAAACTCAAAGAGTTGTAATAACCCTGCCTTCTCCAACTTGACCTTCACGTCATCATTATAAATGGGAAAACCCTCTGGTGTCCTCTTGTTTGTTGGGTGCACTAACTCCAAGTGCCAACTCCTTTTTGATTGTGCTTTTCTCGATGATTATAATCATTTATGGACATGTCCCTAAGATGGGACTCCCACTCCTTCCCCAACAACACTCCATCTGGGTACTGCATTTTTGCATACCACTCTTCATTTGTGCTTGCTTCAATTTCTTGTTGCTTGCCCTTGCCCTTTCCCTTGCCCTTCTTGGGTGTACTAACTAGTTTCTTGGGTGCCATTATCTAGGTCTTCTTCCCACTTCAATCACTCATGTTACTCTATTCTTCCACTCTCTCCAACCTTAGATCTCGAACTTGTGAAGAAAATTTCTTAAACCCATGCCCTAGTTCTTCAAACCCTAACTGGGATACTCCCTTCACAAGATGACTGCCTTCTCACAACTTCTCCTATGCCCGTGAAATCCCTTCCTCTGGTTTCAAATCCAAACTAGTTACCCATGCTTCAATCTCTCCAATTTTTTCTTCACATGGATCAGTTTTTGGAAGCCCTAGTTTGCAAAGGTGCAAAAAGTGCTTCATTCTTCTTATACTCAAAGTGAAAAATGAAGTGCCTCGACCCCTTTATTTATATTTTTTCCTTTTTGAGCATTAAGTGCTACTTCACCTACCACCATACTTTTTTCATTTAATGTGGATTTTTCAAACAAATCCTGACTTAAGCACTTTCCTCACATGCACCCAACCTGCGTGGACAATCCTCCAACCTTTCTGGTGCATGCAACCAATCCAACATGACAGGAGACTCTTACGTGTGCATGTAACCAGCACCGAAGGCACTTCTTCTATCCTGATTTTTTTCTCTCACCTACCTTGTGTTGCTTAATGCACTTTCTCCTCCTTTGTACGTGGGATCTATAAGTAGCTTTATCTTGACACCAACCATCCTTTTTCCATATTTTTCTTTTCCATACACCTCTTTTAATAGGGCCATTCAACCGGGATTTTTAACACAAACTTCCTTGGCACTTTAACCATGCACTCCTTCACATTACTCCACCCCACACTAAAATGATGTGTGGTCCTCTACGCACTCACAAATTCTCAAAAAGTAGCAATAAGGTTACCGCACCAAGGTGCAAAACAAAACAACAACGTGAAAGGGAAACACAAGAAAAGAAATGCATAAAGGAAAATTCTAAACTAACTGGAAAAACTACCTTATTTACAAACACCAAGAAGACTTATTTATAGTAGGGCTTCAACCTACTCCCATTGAAGTGTCCAGAAACTTCATCCCATCCAAGCTTTTAAATGGCATGCATGCCCAAATCAAGGATGTACGAGATTGTGTAAGGACCCAACCAATGGACTTTCAACTTTCCAGGATGGCGCAAAAATTTAGAATCATAAAGTAAGACCATCTGCCCAACCTCAAACTTCTTGTTTCTTATGTGGTGATCATGCCAAGCCTTCTGCTTTTCTTTTTCTATTGTTTGGCTCCACCTGGTGAGTGATCATCTCTCATCCAGCTTCATTAACTCATCAATTCTTTCTTCCAAGTGCTTGCTCATCAGCCAACCCCCTCCTGCACGTGCTGCTATTCACAGAGAAGGTAACATGAATTCAACAAAGTAGAACAATAACTTCCATGCCAAACACCAACTAAAATGGTGTGGCTTTGTTCAACCTTTTATATGTTGTCCTGTAAGCCCATAATACTGTTGATACTTTGTCATCCCAATCTTGTCTTCCGACATCACAAATTTTGGTCAGGGTATGACTCAGTATTTTGTTGAATGCTTCCATGGTTCCATTTTCTTGTGGGTGATAGGGTGTAGTCTTGTGATGAGCCACCATGAACTCTACTAATAGGATCCTCATGGTCTCATTCAAGAAATGTGTACCCCTATCATTGGTTAAACTCAAAGGACATCCATACCTGTGATAATGTTCTCCCACAAGAATCTTGTCGCTGTGGCTGTTGTGTAATCTTTAGTTGGGGCTACCTCCACCCACCTTGTCAGATAATCCATGCAAGTGATGACATAGCGTGACCTAGTCCTACGCGCCATTGGTGTAATAGGGCCTACAAAGTCTATTGCCCACTTTTCAAAAGGCTCCATGCTAGGGATAGGGTAAAGGCATTTCATCTCTCTTCTAGCTTGCCAATGCGCTGACAATGGTCACACACTTTACAATAGTCTTTACAATCCTTGTACAAGGTTTCCCACCACAAACCTACCATTAATATCTTATGCGTGGTGGCATCACCTACATAATGCCCACCCGCACTTCCTCCATGTGCTTCCTCCATGATGGCGAGGTGCTCATGCTCTAATACACACCTACGCAAAACTTCATCACGTCCCAACTTGTATAAGTCTCCACTGATCAACATGTAGGTGTGGATGCGTATGGCTAGTTTTCTTCTCTAATGCCTTCATTCCTTCTAGTGCCACACCTTCCTTTAAAAATACCACAATCTCCAAATCTGAGGGTGTGCACCACAACCTAAATAGTTACGCATCTGGCATTGTCTCCTCAATACTCTGTGCATCCTCCCCTGAATCAATTCTTGACAGATGATCAAGTCCACAATTGCTTTCCCAAGCTTCACTACTACTATGGTGAACTCAAACTCTTGAAATAACAATACCCACCGACATATGCACCCTTGTAGAATGGGCTTGTTCACCAAATACTTTAATGCCATGTGGTTGGTGTAAAACATAAAGGGTGTTGCCAGCAGATACTATCTAAACTTGAAAAGCACGTAGATCATTGACAATGCCTCGCGCTCAGTTGTGGTGTAATTTTTCTCTGTTGGTGTCAACTTCCTACTTGCAAAACACAGAGGATGATCAACAATTCCTTCACCTGGCTATGCAAGCACTACTCTAATAGTGGTTCCTGAGGCATCTACATGGACATGGAAGGGCTTGTCCCAAGAGGGAAAATGTAATATAGGTGTGGTGACAAGCCTATCCTTTAATGTATCAAATGCCCTCTGCTGTGCCTCTCCCCAATGGAAGGCACTTTTATGTCTGAGAAGCTCCTCTAAAGGCGTGGTGATCTTGGCATACCCCTTGATGAATTTCCTATAATAACCCATATGCCCAAGGAATCATGCATGCGTGCTCTGGCTAGTAGGCTCCCCTAACCCCACAATAACTACAACTTTAGCGGGATCTACCAACAAACCCTCCTTACATATGATATGCCCCAATAAAGTCCCAAAGGGTGTAGCAAATACACATTTCTTAATATTGAGGGATATCCTCAACTACCTACACCTCTCAAACATTAACCTCAAATTGTCACAATGGTCTTTGACTAGACCATACACTATCCAATCATCCAAATAGACCTGAAGAAACTTATGGATGAAGTCCTGGAATGCTTGCACCACTATGCATGAAAAAATAATAGGTGCATTCTTCAACCCAAAGGGCATGACCATATATGCAAAACTTCCCCACTCAAGTGGTGAAAGTTGTCTTCTCCTGGTCCTCCTTTGCAATCCGGACTTGGTGGTACCCCAAAATCCATCCGTAAAGGAATAGATTTCATGCCCAAGTGACTCCTTCCAAAATTTCTTCAATGAAGGGGGTTGGAAAAGGATCAATGACACAACTATGTTCAGCTCCCTATAATCCATGCAGATCCTAATCCACCCATCCTTCTTGATGTTGATTACCATCAGACTTATCCATTCGATTCTTCCACTACTTCAATGATCCCAGAAGCTATCATTTTTCTATCTCCTCCTTAACCTTTACACAAATTGGGATTCATCTGGTAGGGCCTCTTCCTGACCGGGTGCACCATCCTTCAGCTTTATCTTCATCTCCCCAAGGAATGGTGAATGCCTTTGAGCTCATGGTACCCATGGGAATAAATCCTCAAATTCATGCAATAGATCAATGATCTTAGAGACTTCCTTCTCCAACCAGTAATCTCCAATAATAGCTTCCTTAGGTTCTTCTCCTGAACCGATGTTAACCTTCTTTGTCTTTAAGCTCATGGTAGGCGTGCATGCACGAGTATCAACACTATCCACTACCTCACGCATCCCTATAGAATGGCTAACATCCAAATTTTTTTCCACTTCCTCTCCATCAATCACATACACCAACTTTCCTTTCTCCTTTTCCAAACACATGTGCGCTCAAGTTGTAACTCTTTTGTTTCCTCTACTTCTTCAAAGTGTGCCTCCAAACCTGGTTCCACCTAGTAACTCCAACAACCTATCTTCCACCATGGCACTATCCCCCATGGTAAGGCACTTGATACCCTATAAGGCCTTATCAACTGATGGCTTGGTACTCCGATACTCAAAGGTTTGAATGAGGTCAGCCATGAGCTCTTGCCAATTCCCTATCTCTGGTGGCGTGTCTCTGAATGAATGTACCATGCACGTGCGCAACCCTGCAGTGTAGAGTACAACTTGTGCACCCAGAGGGATGGTGGAAAAGCTTCCATGCCTTCTCTCTAGATCCTTTCACACTCCTGGATATGGAAAGAGGTGGGCTCCTTCCCATGGTAGTCCTTGATGGTGGTGGGCATGTTGCTCCTAGAGAATCTGACAGAGAGAGAAATTCTTACCTCACGCCATTCCAAAAGGCTCTCTGATGTGTAGCCCACCATGTGTAGCTGTGCTAAGTAGGACATAACTTAACATCCCCCTCCATTCCTTCTCATTCTTCCACTGAGCTTCCATTTCCTAAAAAGATCTCAGGAAGGCTCCTCCTGAATACTTAGGTAGCTCCTTTCCTCCTAGGTGCCGAACTATGTGTGCCTTTGTCACCTTGGTCACCGACCCTCTCAACTATCATCCCATCAATTCATAAGTTCCATGCACCCAATTGTCACATGCTAGACTGGTGGTATCACTTTTTGATCGATGAGCATCCTCAAACTGGATAACTCCATTGGTAGGATGTATTATCTCTGGGTCCCTGATTGAGTGCACATATATCCTATCCAAAACTTCTTCCCCAAAGGTTCAATATAGGGTGTCGACTTCCCATCAGCCTAGGGGTATAATGACCCATTCCTCCTTATTTTCAAAGCTGATGTACCCTTTGTTGAACCAAAGGTCCGCATTGTTCTTGTAACACCATGGGCACCCAAGTAGTGCTGGGAAATTGTCTACCTCGGTGAGTGCCAAGACTTCAAAGTCCCCAAGTAAACTTAGCTCCCTGGATAGTGATAGTTGCATCCTTTAAGACACCGATGGGCATCACCTTAGTCTTTTTTCCATATACAACACATTCAAAGATGGTTGTAATGTAGGTCTTCCCATCTGATGCCATGCATCCAAAGTTAGAACATTAACCTCCGCGCCTGTGTCAATGAGGATATTACTAAGGAGCCATCCATCTACAATTGCATTCAATGTGATCTCTTTGTCATAGTCAAGGTTGTGAGGGGGAAGGTTTGTGTGCAAGACCTACCTCTCTGCACTCTCTCTCGGTGCATGGTACCTTCTCTCTCAACCATGATCCTAGCAAGGGAATGATATTCTCTTGCCTTAGCATTTTACACACCTCCTTGACCTCATCCAGGTCATCCTTTGGCACCTCGACTCTCCTCCCTTGTTCCTCCCTGGATTGCTCCTTTAGACACTGGATTTCCCTTGTAAACTCGAATGACATCCATGGTGTCTTGATATACCTCCTTTTGATGCGCAGGGTCTAGGTACTTTCCATGAACTACTTCCTCCCTTGAAACCAGGTTCTTCTGCCTTGGTATCTCTCTTTTGTGTGTGTGGCTTCTACCCTTGTTGTTACCAAGACAGGCTCCAAACCTACATCCCGTGTTACCCGAGGCATCCACTGTGTGTCTACCTTCTTAATACTGACCATTGCAGCCCCTTGTTTTCGGTGTGCTGTTGATTCATGTGCTCAAACAACTCTGGGCACTCCTCATACTTATGCTTCTTTCCACACCATGAGCACTGCAACAGTCTGGGCACTCTCATTTGTAATGCTCTGTAGATCCACAATTGAAACAGGTTCCCACATGGGAACTCACTCCTTCCTCCTCCATGGTTACCATGACCATGGAATCCTCCTGAAAACCTCTTCCACATGTGCCTCCATCTCGCTCCTCATAATGGTGATCATCACCCTTGGAACTACTGGCAACAATGTTGGTTTGGTGCACCCCATGATCAATGGCCTCATGGATCTGATCAATCAATGAGCCTATAGTCCTTAGTATCATGGGTTGTAGAGTAAAAAATCTTTACAAGTAACAAGACACATTCTTCTGGATTGCATGTTGTAGCAAGGGGCATCTACTTGCATCATGGTCCCCATGAAAATTTCACAATCTACTACACATGGTGCGTACTATCCTGGGGGAAATTATCCTTAACGTGCCCCTCTACTTCACAATCTATGCACCACAAACCACTATGAGTCTCATGGGCTGAGTTCAGAAAAATTTTTCCAACTGCTTGGCCATAGCAGCAATCTGAGCCTCCAAGAATGGGCTAATGCCAGTATCAACACTACCAATAGCCTCGTGTGTAGAGAAGCTTCCAATGCCTCGCGTGGGTCTGTAAAAGTTTTATGAGATAAGGCCCTTCTAAAAGGGGTGATCAACCCTCAAAAAACCACTTGAGCATGTTGTGAAGGGTGAATATCATATGATAATTTAGACAAGAGAGTTTTAAAGTGTGCATCATACTCCCACACACTCTCTGCCATTCCTTTGAATCTCCTTCAAAGTGTTGATGCTCTTTTTTTCAAACTCAGAATGTGGAATTCTACCAAGAATGTGTTCTTTAAAGTAGTATAGTCCACCACTATTTGATGAGGGTCATATTTCCTATACCAGTTATGTGTGTGCCCTTGCAACGTGGTTGAAAACTGACTAGCCTTCCATTCTGGGGTTGTGATACCCTTTGTGCCATGCCATAGTAGTTCACACTTGTGAACATGTTCCACAACATCCTCAATACCTCTATAATGGGAAAATGTAGAGACATTTCAAAGAAAACTTGTGGGGGTGGTTGGGGCCCGAATCCTCCTGAGCTAGAGCCTTGGTTTTTTCACCTGTGTTTTCTCCACCACCTGATCCACCAGGTCCACCAAGTCCTGAACCACCGGATCCACTAGTCCACCAACCCCGAACCACAATCCACCAGACCCCACCACCTCCTAGATCCACTAGATCCACTAGATTCCTCCACCACCAAAGACCCACCAGGTCCTATTCCTCCTGAACCACCAGAGATCCACAGTCCACCAGTCCTAAAGTGGTCATGCCAAGGGTCCCCACAGTTCCACTGAAGCTATGTGCCTATGGTCTATGACAATGCCCCACTACCAATAGTATACCCCCATGCCACTCCCAACATGTGAGACCAAAATCTTGTGTGTCTATACCTTTCCCAAAAATTCCTAACACTGGGTTGGTGTTTGCAGCCATAGAAGGCCCAAACGAGAAATTATACCTCCTGGGTGTAGACCGATCACCTCCAATGTAACCAACTAGACTAGCAATATTTTCCCCCTGATCTGGAAAACCAAGTGCCAGGGTTCGGTCACTAGGTGGGCTTGATGCATGCCAATGGTTCTTCTCTCTCCATGTGATGAACTCTCATCAGAAGCCGAAGGGGTCTCTCTTACGTGCTTGCCAAGATGGGGTCACACAGACTGCTCAGGTTCCACATCCTCTGCGTGAACCTCAAATCCTTCCCGCAACGTCTACCACCATACATCCATCACACCTGTAACCTCATGTTGTCTAGAAATCTCCCTTTCATGTGCTTCACCATACTTGAGTCATCTCTCCTCCCTTTCTTTCTCCATCGCAACATCTGCCATCTTCCTCCACCCTAGCTTCCTCACCCAATGCTCAAAATGGTTTAGCCGGCCATTGGGAATGCCTCTAAACTCATGGTAACCATCAAGATTTTCATAGCCTAGAGGGACAACACGTAGAAATGATCCTCTGGGCTCCCGCAGAAACTCAAACTCAAGCAACCTCCAGACAAGAATATGTGGAAATGGCATACTCCAGAGTGTAGCTAGCCAATACTCCTTTCCACCAATGATCCACAAAACATGGGTCCACATGTCAGATCTACATCCTGTAGCCTCTGGTATTCTTCTTGGGTCCACACACATGATCCATAATGCCAACTTGATCTAGATGCATAGGCTGAGAGCCATTCATATAGTTCCACTGGGAAGCAGCAGAAAAAAAAGTTTCATATAGATCATGGTAGAGGTTCTCTTCTACCCATCTACGTGCATCAAACTCAGGTCCAGTGTTGAATCTCTGAGAAAATTCATCCTCCGTGCTCTTGAACCATGATTCAACACTTTCCAATGTTAACCACTCTATCATTACTCATTACATAGATCATGATGAATGTTATTTCCCACTACAACTTCAAAAAGAGGTCCAAAAATGGAACCAAGATGTAGTCATTTTTACCCCTATCACAAAAGAAAGGAACCCCATGCATGCACCGGCCTATCACCCAATGGATGTTGGGTGCTCACCCGAGGCACGTGGGTACCGAGTCTCTCTTTTATGTGAGTTTAGTGGGAAACATCATCTATGATTTGTGTTTAAGAGATTTCAAAAAGGATTTAAGACATACAAGAACCATAGAGCTTAATGGCCCCTAGATAGATCCTTGTATTCTATTCCCAGATAGTAGTACTTAATAGATTATATAACTTGTACCATAATAAAAAAAGAAGTATACAAAATCCATACTTAGCATAAACAAAATGAAAGAGAACCTATGAAAAAGATGTATGCAGAATCATTGAATCATATGATATATATATATATATATATAATATATATATAAACTGGTAACCTCATTACATCCATGGAGCCATTTATAGAATGTCACAGAGAAGTAGACCGCATAGTCATGCATTACAACTGGACTAATGTAACTAAGCTACCAAAAAGAAAAATTACAATCCCCTTGCCCAATACATCCTTTCCCAAATGCAATTACCCACTAACAGAGTTCTTGCAGTATTTCTGCAGAGCTCCACCCACTCTCTAAGTCTCTTCTCTCTCTCTTTTTCTCTTTTTACTCTATAGGTGCTTGTATTTATAGCCTTTTACTGGACTGCCAACTCATCCTCCAAAGCACCCTCAGATCTGATGCCAAGTGTCTGAATGTGGTCCTCCATGTGCGAGCATGCTCCTCAGGCCCGAGCTTTCCACTTTATACCATGATGTGCTTCTAGAAGCTTCTACCAGCAGGCATGCTCCTTCCTGGGCCAACCTGTCGCCAGGATGGCACCTTATCCATCCATGCACATTCGGGTCATGCTTTTCATGTGTTCTACCCCGAATGCCCAATTTGACTAAGTCCCGAACCCTTGGCTTTTTCTCGCGTGCATGCATCACGTGCCATGGGCTTCCTTAAACCCATTTTATTATAATACAATGCACATCAATGCTTTTATTTGACCTCATATTGTCAATAACACCATAATCAATCCATCAGCTCCTATTGGTGTGTGTTTTATTGCACTCCTCATTGCTATTAATTATCCACTCTCAAAAATTTCATATCCTATTCCCAATTTTATGGCTACATTAAGCTTCCAGTTATAGTTGGGCCTTTTACCATGTTTGTTCCATTCATTGTGGCACCTTTAATAAAAGGTTGTGACATGCTCTTAGGTCTTCCTTGGCTCTGCACCACTCAAGCTATCATTTCCATAAACCACTTATGTCTCAAATTCATTCACAATAAGAAATTTGTCACTGTCAAAGGTGTTCCACCATGCACGTCATTACCTCAACCTCCTCTTAAGGATGCCCTTACAATAGTTAGATCATCTAGGACCCTGGGCCTCTCAAATATAAGGAAAATTCTACATCTATCTCTCCTCTTTGTTTATGGCCCACTCTGTTCTCATCATTCCACTAGGCCATCTCCTCGGCTTAAGTCCCATACTAGGGTAGTCCCTTCACATAGGAGGTCACCACCTCTTTCACCTTCTAAGTCTACTTCACATTGGTTATCATCACCTCCCTCCTTCACATAGGTTCTCATCACCTCCCTCCTTCACATAGGTGCTCATCACCTCCTAAGTAACCTTCACATAGGTGTTCATCACCACCTATGACTCCTTCATATATACATCGTTAGTATCATATACCACCGATTTCAGAGCATGGTCACATGACTTTATCTCCTATGACATCGGGTGAAGGACCCTTTCCCTTCACTTTCATTGGCTTGCTTACTCTTCATCAAACACTTAAGGGCATCATAATTATTCTTCCCCAAACATCGTTAGGTGTCTATCATTTGTACTATTACACTTTGTGCTTCATTCTTCCTATTTATAATAGATCTTACACAACATGTATCGTCATTACCCTATGACGTAATATTGTGCTAAGGTTCATGCTCAATGTTGTTGAGGGCATACTACATCCATGATCCTCTCACACGACACTTGATATATCTTTCTAAAATTACATTCTCACATGACATACTACCCTATGACACATTCTAGTTTCATGGTTCATACTCGATTGTTGAGGGTCTAAATCTGAAATGAACCTCACCTCATTCACACTCCACTCTCTATGCTTCATGATCTATCTTTCTAATGCACAATTTCAAACCATTTCCCGACAACACACTCTTGTTCTATGCTTCATTCTTGACTGCTAAGGGGGCATTTATAAATGAACCTCATCTCATACTCATACACATCCACTGGGGGCACACTTCCCCTCCTATCACATTCACATTGCATACCATTCCATATCACTCATACACACAACATATTACATATCTTGGTTGCACTTATTCTTGCTTTCTTATACTTACATGTACACTTTGTTTCCCATGTTAGAAGGATATTCAGTATGTCATTATCTTTTCTATATACACATGTGTTCACTTGGAGTTTAGTTGTGAATGAATAATTCCTATAGAACTTTACATGCAACCATGATGTTTGGCATTATGCCTCTTACTAGTCCCACCGAGGATTCTAGGGGGAATCTACATTTACTACTCTTACACATCACATGTTCTATTGTTTCATTATTTTACTATTACTTATTTATACCACACTACTTTCCATTGAAACCTACATGTTTTGACATCCTTTCTATCTTTATGACATGCTAACGGGTGTTTCATGTGCAACATTTACTTTGCATGACTATTTTTCTTGTCATGGTTGTCTGTTACACTTTGCTTGTCATTGTTTTATATTGTATGTTATTGTTTATGGGCTATGCCCTATGTATTGTATGCAAATTGTATGCTTTTGCACTCATGGCCCTAATTGTCTTGTGGCATTGTGAGCAATGTCCCATGTATGAAACCCTCTTTTCATGGTCTAATTTATTCGCCCACTTGCCTCATTCACACTGTCTTTTATTGAATTCTTGCTATATTTTTCTACTAACACATGTATCTAGCCACTTATATTGCATATGTTGTGGTTTACACTGTACACATTCCCTCCCTTTGTAGGGTATCCACTTCATATTAGTTTCAGGTCCTCTCCTTTTGACCACATGATCCTATCAGCGTCACATGCACCCCAAATGAGGTGGAGTATACATCGGTTGAATCAGTCACCCCATATAATAGCTCATAGATATATTATAGGCCTTCACAATATAGGAACAAAACAAAGATACAATAAATGTAATGACCATAAATCTGACTTGGGTCCTTAGTACAACACGTAGAAACCAACAAGGATCATACAAGAGCTCTTGGGTTCTTTGTGTCCTCCCCTAGGTTCCTATATCCTTGGAGCAGATAAAGTCATCTCACCATATCAACACAGTCTATAGTAGTTCACAGAGCATTTTTCACACTATAGGCACAATCCTCTAGTAGAAGAATGCATTATGTCTCCTTCAATAGGAACAATACCGAACTAATTGGGTACAACTCGAGATCAAAAGAGGGACACACCATGTACAATGGTATTCATTTAGGAACTAGTCATGGAAGGAGAGTAACACTATAACTCTATCCCCACCACTCTTCTATCGTGGTATGAGATCGTAAAATAAAAATCACACTTGGCATGACATCACCCAAAAAAATCACTCTTGGCATAAGATCACCCAAAAAACTTGCTCTTCTATAGCATTTCAAGATATTTTATATCCTTTACACTTCTATACATCAGTGTGCATACTTTCACATACTTTTGCATACTTTTATAAGAATTTTCATAATACATTTCTTTGACTACTCTTTTTCTCTTATTTTATAGGTCCATCCTTAAAACGTAACAAGAAGCAACCCTACATAAAGCACAACAATAGGTACAACACAAAATGCTTTACTCCTAGGGTCACTTTCTCTTTCTTAGCTTCCATGCTTCTATTTTATCACTTCACACTTTTACTTGTCTCTCTGGAATGCTATCACCATCACACTCTACATGGTTATCGGTGTATGCAAATTCTAACTACTTTATAAAGTGGGGTTGTAAATGTAAACAAAAATCACATGCTTGGGTACATTTCTAGGTCCTAAACACATACTAGTATTCATATGATTCCTAAGTGAGAAAACTAGTAATTGACAACTATCTTTAGCATTTTGTCTATGTTTCTTATTTTCTATTTGGTTTTACACACCCTACAACCTAGTTGGTATTTTACTCATTTATCTTTTAGGACTTCAAACATCAGCGCTCAAGAACCCTTGTCCCCTATGGGCACCCCTATCCTCTTTCCACCTTACTTGCTCTTTTGAGGCCTCTTTTATCTTTTAGACATCTTATTTTCTTATGGGTCAGAATTCCATTTGTCAATTACGAAATTCAACCAAGGGAATCATATAAATACATATATATGTGACTAAAATAAAGGATCAAGCTCTAAGAATTAGTATCTATCACCTAAGCTTGCATCTAATGACATTCATCTAGCATCCATACAAGGGACAAGGGACTGCATTTTCTACATACACACTACATAGGAAGGGTAATTTAATTATTCCATCCGCATATGCTATACATTGCTATATTCTAGATCTATCCTGTTATCAAGTGCAAGTTTGACTAGGGCATCTTAGGGCACCATTTTCAGACATTCATAAGAACTACATGGATTCTGAGATTTAGTACAATGCTCGATCGTAAGTTCACTTAGTCGGGTGATCAAAGGGGTCATTCCGACTCCCCATATTGTATATTTTGTTTTTAAATTTGATGTAGTTTTTTTGGTTTTACAAGTGAAAATCTATTTTGTAGGTTAAATGTATATCCAATGATTAAGGTGTGACATACATGTGATCAACAATGACTATCTATGACATTTATGTAACACTATAAAAATCAGGTTTTGACCATTTTCACATTCATAGGTGCCCATCAATAGACTCCATTTCCTAGGCACCCTTGACCTAATCCAGGTACCTTTTTCCATCCCTTTCCGAAATTTATAGATTTTACAGTGTATAGTTATGACAATCGCCTCTTTTTCATCAGTTTCCCTAGTCTAGATCAGTTCTAGGAAAAGCACAAATTAGATAAGTCCTTTCCTATCTCTCTTGCACTTAGGGTTTCCTATTTCATTAGCTCATTTCTTGTTTCAAATTGTATCTAGAAATTCTACTTCATTATTTCTATCAATTACTCTGCAATTAGGGTTTTATAAAATCTTATTTTTGTTAAATCAATGCTTTGACAGAGCTTGAAGTATGTGAGGATAATGATTAGGAAATTATCTAAGATCTAAGAAAATGTGTACAAGATCTTGGAGCCCCTCCTATCAGTGTAAACACATCTTTGGAAGATATCATGACTCATTTTCAAGAAATGGTTTGAAAAGAGGTAGGATACCCCTTCTCCTTCAATGAAGACACCCTAGAGTCACTCAAAGCAATCTGTGGCTCTATTTCAAATATTTATTGAGATCATAAAAACTAATTTAGTGAGTGTAAGAGGCTAAGACACATTCTGAAGGATTGGATCAACACATTGGGGTATGTGAGCATTCCTTAATCAGAGAAGATCACACCAATGGTTGTCCATTTTTTCAGAGAAGTGAAAGGGCTTGAGTTCAAACCAATTGAATTTCCACAAGATGCATCGGAGGTAGAATCTTCATCAAACAGCTGAGATACTTCATCCTTCTCCATTCTCTTTCTCCTTCTTCTATTCTCACTCTCCTTCTACTCCCTTTCTTCTAATTCTTCATTGTGTGTAATAATGACTTTTTGTCTTATTCATTAAAGTGACTATGTAATATTTTTGCAATGTAAAAGTCCCTTTTGCAATTATAAAAAGGGGACTTATTTTTTCTTTCCTAAGGACATTTGAAAAGTCACTTGTAATGGGAATATGAAAATTCATGTGGGGGTAGATGAAGAGATGAATTGTAAAGCTATAAAAGGAGATGACCTCCTCATTATAAGGGGATGGTTAATTCTTGTTTACTAGCTCCTATTGTCTTTCTAGGAACAAGTACCTTCAATTCCTCTATTCTCTTGTCTAGTGTTATTTTGTCTCCATCTCAACTTATACTCTAAGAGCATTGTAAATTGTGTAACATGATACAATAAAACTTTTTGTTTCTTTTTAATGTTCCTCTTTCTATGTGAATGGTTTATTCTGATTGATGCAAGTGAAATAATCTAATTTAATGCAATAAAATCAGCTATGTTATTTGTTGGTTAAAACCCCCTCCTATTTTCCTTTCCCATGTCTCTCTCTAAGAAAATTTCCTCCTATGTATTCCATATAAGAAGTTTCCACAAGTTTAAGGAAGTATTACTATGCGATCCTTGGTCTAAGGTGCCACCTTGAGAAATTAGTTTAGTTTATATTTGTTTCCTTGCTTTCAAGAAATGGAACTGCGCCATTTAAGTAAATGGACCTAGTCTCAAGCATTGGTGAAATCCCATAATTTTCCCTTACAAAAAAATATTTTTCCAACAAAACTTAAACACCAAGATTGCATATGCTTCCTCCTACTGTGAGATGAGAGAACACTCCAAATTTCTAAATAAGTGTTTAGAAACATTGTTGTGAGTCATTGCAAAGTGAAACCTGGGATGGCCACTGACATCACCCATGATGATCCTCTCATGTCATGCTTCTCATGACATTTCCTTAATGAACTTAATTTTTATGTTTCAACACCCACATAAGTTTTATGATGTTCTTGATTTCACTTGTTACCTAAGTGACCATATGTGGAGTTAGAAAACCATGGTTGAAAATTACTCTTTTGATGAGATGTAGGAACAGTCCAAGACATTAAATTAATGTTGAAGAACATTGTTATGATATCCGCACTATAATGAAAATATGGTGGGTTTCATAGCATGAAATAAGACATAAAGATCACTTTCTCACTTCTTTAGGCCTTCAAAATTAACTTTTGTGACCAAAATCTAACTCCATGATGCTAAATTTTTTTAATGTTTATCCTCATCTTTCGAGATGGGTCTTCATCATGCAAAGGACAGGATTACCCCTGAGTGAAATTCTTGTCATGTGGCCACCTATTGGAATGAAATGAGGTGATGAAAATGTCCTTCCTTTCTTGAGGCATGATCACACTAAAAGGTTTTAGATGAGTGTTTAAGCACACTACCAAATGGATGCCAATAAATGAAATAGATATGATTTCTAATTCTTATAAATGTGATGCTCCAAATGAAGATCATAACCTTCTTACCTTTCATGGCTCCAAAATCATCTTTGAATGGAATCATCCTTAGAATGATCATGTTGTTTTTTTCTCGAAGCCTCTTATTGCAAGGTCACGCCACCGAGAAAGACACATTTGGATGTCAATGAAGAGCATGGGGCTTTGATGGATCCATCTTACATGGATCAAGAGGCTTTATGGTATATTCTATGATTCTCACCTTCTTATGAAGCTTCCTATAATAGGGAACCTCTATAATCATTCTTTTCATTATCTTTATTTTTGAAGATTATTGTTCAATGGAACTTGGTGGCACTTTCGAAATGATATTTGGTTATAATGTTTCTTCCTTTGGGGTGTAATCACATTACCAAGTTTTGAATGAGTGTTTAATAACACTATTATGTGAATGGCATCAAGTGAAACCAAGATGGTTTCTCATTCTTACATACATGGTGGTTCACATGAAGGTTACCCATTTAATTTTCTTGACTCCAGAGTACTTCTTGAATGAAATCATACTTTGGGAAGCATACATAAATTCTTTCTCATATTCTTCCTATGGGATGATTTATTAATTCTTGACACATGGTCGTATTGAGTGCCTTGATAGATTTATTAGCTCACTTTGACTTGCTTCTAGGAGAGATGAGGATAGATTCAGGATACGATGACCCTCACCTTACTCCATGAGTTTCATGTTCACTCTTAAACATGATGACACATTTTTCACTTCATAATTATTTTCTTCAAGCAAGATGTTGATTGAGTGAAAAATTGGATACAATATTTGAAAACCTTTTTTATCAAGTTTCTCTTCGTGGAAATAGAATTCCTTCTCCATATGGAAGGATTGACCTCTAAATGGAACTCGAGGATGAATCACATGCTCCTAACCTCTAAATGGAACTGAAGGATGAATCACATGTTCCTAACCTCAAAATTGTATTGATCTCATCACCAAGCACCGATTAAGTGTTTAGAAACACTCTCGAAAGGTATATATATATATATATATATATATATATATATATATATATAAGCATGAGATGATTGTTATCATCACTCATGGTGGCCTTTTCTCATCATTCCAGCTTCCTTGCATCAAGTTATGCCTTGTAGAGATCACTTCATAACTAATCCTTTGATTATTTTCATAGGTTTTATTCTCTTTCTGGGCCAAAAACAACTTACTAACTCTATTATGATGGAAAAAAGCAACAAGATGAGTGAAAACAGAGCTACAAGTAACTTTCTATACCAAAAATAAAAAAATTCTATTTTTAGCGGTAGGGTTGTGTTATCTCATTTTTGAGTTTATCAAGAAAATGGAGATAACCAATCAAAATTTTATTGATGAACCTCTTTTGAGTCATATTTTCATCCAAGAGTTGCTTTGAAAATGCCTTGTTTTCTCTTTGAATCGGATTTCGAGGTTTCCCTAACATAATGCATGTTTTATGCAAAGTGTTTTTGCCTCTAAAATTCAACTCAATGCGGGATTTCGGAGTTTCAGGTATGAGTGCATTGAAACATTCCACCATCGAAACACATGTGATATGATTCGTGTTTCTGAACCCAAAACCCAACACACTATCACATTTCACTTTTTCAGGTTTCTTTGCATCAGGTCAGGGAATATGATTTGCATGTCATATGATTCATATTTCTCAAACTTGGAACCCGACCCGTGTTAGGAATAATCTTAAGATTAGTGCTCACATTATTATTTGTAAAATGTAATATTCATATATTACATTAGTGAGTTTGAGTGATATTAGTTAATTTGTAAGTTATTAATATTGAGTTAATATAACTCATATTAATAATATAGTGTGAGAGTATAAATAAATGTAAATGAGTTGTAATAAACAACTCATATAGATTATTGTAATAGTGAGTTGTGAGAAAAACTCACGTAGATAATTATGTGTGGAGATATTGGTGGGATATGTGAGAGAATAGTGGTGAGTGATTATAGGAGAGATATGTCAATAAATTGTGGGATTGAAGATTGGGTTTGAATCCTTATATTAAGGATATCATTATCTTATATATTGTAAGCTTGCACTCTTTGTAATTTTCTCAATCATTATTCAATCAATAATATAGTGTTTTTGTTATAATATGATCTCTACAACTTTGTTTCATGTCTCTTATTGCTTTCTTCCATTTTATAATGTAATTGTTGCTTATTTAGATTAGTTAAGCTATCAATTTCACATCATATGGTATCAAAACATGATAGGACAAGTTATGAGATTCATTGTAGGATAAAACCACAACCTCTAGAATGTAGATCTAAGAGTTTTGAAGCTTTCGTCATCATTTTTTAGATTCTGATCTTCAAAAAAAATGACTGGTAATTCACGTTTTTCTCAAAAACCTAGATTTGGAATTTTGTGAAATTTTTGGGTTTGTTTATTTGTATTATGGAAAACTTGTTTTCAAAATATTACAGAAACCCAATTCTTATTTTAATATAAATTGTGGAAACAATTCTAATGTTTCTAATTATTCTGTAAAAAAATAGTGAGTGATTTTCTAGTAATAAAACTAAGATATGCTTTATTATTTTGGTTAAATATAAAGCTAATTATTATTGTAAGGGTGCATTATCGATTGAAACCAATACCCAATAGAATTGTAAAATTAGCCTCAAAGACAAATTCGGCTGAGTTAGCAGCATCACGATGGAGGAAGGAGGTTAACAGAGGAATGAGGCATTTTAGCGACCTCTCGCCAAGAACCATCGAAGCGAAGGGCCACACAATGAATTTTTGGCATTTATTTTTGTTGTGTTTAATTTTCATTGTGTGTTGTAATAAGAACAAATGATTTATTCATGTTCAATATTGTAATAAGTGAGCTCTTGCGTGAGTGATATTTCTTGTATTTTCCCTTGAATGTAAGAATGGTGGGGGGAAACATGTACACTACTATGGAGTGGTTGGTGGTCCACTAGAAAACCAATTTGAGAGTTTGTGAATCTCTTAGAAAATCACATACAGAGTGGTTAATGGTTCCACTAGAAAACCTATTAGAGTTGATGGTACTCTTTGAAAACCATCATATCATAAGCAGGTACTAGACAAAACTCATCCATGTTTGCACTAAGGGGGGAATATTAGGAATAATCTTAAGATTACTCCTCACATTATTATTTGTAAAATGTAATATTCATATATTACATTAGTGAGTTTGAGTGATATTAGTTAATTTGTAAGTTATTAATATTGAGTTAATATAACTCATATTAATAATATAGTGTTAGAGTATACATATAAATGTAAATGAGTTGTAATAAACAACTCATATAGATTATTGTAATAGTGAGTTGTGAGAACAACTCATGTAGATAATTGTGTGTGGAGATATTGGTGGGATATGTGAGAGAATAGTGGTGAGTGATTATAGGAGAGATATGTGAGTATATTGTGGGATTGAATATTGGGTTTGAATCCTTATATTAAGGATATCATTCTCCTATATATTGTAATATTACACTCTTTGTAATTTTCTCAATCATTATTCAATCAATAATATAGTGTTTTTGTTATAATATGATCTCTGTAACTTTGTTTCATGTCTCTTATTGCTTTCTTCCATTTTATAATGTAATTGTTGCTTATTTAGATTAGTTAAGCTATCAATTTCACATCATCTGGTATCAGAGCAGGATAGGATGAGTTATGAGAGTCATTGCAGGATAAAACCACAACCTCTAGAATGTAGATCTAAGAGTTTTGAAGCTTTCATCACCATTTTCTGGATTTTGATCTTTAAAAAAAAATGACTGGTAATTCACATTTTTCTCAAAAACCTAGATTCAAAATTTTGTGAATTTTTTTGGGTTTGTTTATTTGTATTATGGGAAACTATTGTAAAAATATTATAGAAACCCATTTCTTATTTTAAGATAAATTTGGAAACAATTATGACGTTTCTGATTATTTTGATTGATTTCCAACAAAACTATGATATGCTTTATTATTTTGGTTAAATATAAGTTGATTATTATTATAATGGTGCATTATCGGTTAAAACCGACACCCAATAGAATTGTAAAATGAGCGTCAAAGAAAATTTGGCTGAGTTAGTAGCATCATGATGGAGGAAGGAGGCAACAGAGGAAGGAGGTTAATCAATGACCTCTCACCACCATTGAGTGAAGGCGCCACATAATGAATTTGTGGCATGTTTTTTTTTGTGATTAATTTTCATTGTGTGTTGTAATAAGAACAGTTGATTAATTCTGTTTAATATTGTAATAAGTGAGCTCTTACGTGAGCGATATTTCTTGTATTGTCCCTTGAATGTAAGAATGGTGGTGGGGAAACATGTACGCTACTATGGAGTGGTTGGTGGTCCACTAGAAAACCAATTTGAGAGTTTGAGAATCTCTTAGAAAATCACATATAGAGTGGTTAATGGTTCCACTAGAAAACCTATTAGAGTTGATGGTACTCTTTGAAAACCATTGTATCATGAGTAGGTACTAGACATAACTCATCCATGTTTTCACTAAGGGGGAAATATTAGGAATAATCTTAAGATTAGTGCTCACAATATTATTTGTAAAATGTAATATTCATATATTACATTAGTGAGTTTGAGTGATATTAGTTAATTTGTAATTTATTAATATTTAGTTAATATAACTCATATTAATAATATAGTGTGAGAGTAATACACATAAATGTAATTGAGTTGTAATAAAAAACTCATATAGATTATTGTAATAGTGAGTTGTGAGAACAACTCACGTAGATAATTGTGTGTGGAGATATTGGTGGGATATGTGAGAGAATAGTTGTGAGTGATTATAGGAGAGATATGTGAGTATATTGTGGGATTGAATATTGGGTTTGAATCCTACATTAAAGATATCATTCTCCTATATATTGTAATATTACACTCTTTATAATTTTCTCAATCAATAATATAGTGTTTCTATTATAATATGATCTCTGTAACTTTTTTCATGTCTCTTATTGCTTTCTTCCATTTTATAATGTAATTGTTGCTTATTTATATTAGTTAAGCTATCAATTTCACATCATCTGGTATCAAAACAAAATAGGATGAGTTATGAGAGTCATTATAGGATAAAACCGTAGCATCTAGAATGTAGATCTAAGAGTTTTGAAGCATTCATCAACATTTTTGATTTCGATCTTCAAAAAAAACAATTGGTAATTCACGTTTTTCTCAAAAACCTACATTTGGAATTTTTGAAATTTTGTAGGTTTGTTTATTTGTATTATGGAAACTTTGTCAAAATATTATAGAAACCCAATTCATATTTTAAGATAAATCGTGGAAACAATTTTGACATTTCTGATTATTTTGTAAAAAAATAGTGATTGATTTCCAACAATAAAACTATGATATGCTTTATTATTTTGGTTAAATATAAAGTTGATTATTATTGTAAGGGTGCATTATCGGTTGAAACCAACACCTAATAGAATTTTAAAATGAGCCTCAAAGACAAATTTAGTTGAGTTAGCATCATCACGATGGAGGAAGGAGGCAATGGAGGAAGGAGGTTAATCAATGACCTCTCGCCAACCATCAAGCGAAGGGGCCACATAATGAATTTGTGGCATTTATTTTTTTGTGTTTAATTTTCATTGTGTGTTGTAATAAGAACATATGATTTATTCTGTTCAATCTTGTAATAAGTGATCTCTTACATGAGCGATATTTCTTGTATTTTCCCTTGAATGTAAGGATGGGGGTGGGGAAACATGTATGTTGCTATGGAGTGGTTGGTGGTCCACTAGAAAACCAATTTGAGAGTTTGTGAATCTCTTAGAAAATCACATACATAGTGGTTAATGGTTCCACTAGAAAACCTATTAGAGTTGATGGTACTCTTTGAAAACCATCGTATCATGAGCAGGTACTAGACATAACTCATCCATGTTTTCGCACTAAGGGGGAATGTTAGGAATAATCTTAAGATTAGTGCTCACATTATTATTTGTAAAATTTAATATTCATATATTACATTAGTGATTTTGAGTGATATTAGTTAATTTGTAAGTTATTAATATAGAGTTAATATAACTCATATTAATAATATAGTGTGAGTATATACATAAATGAAAATGAGTTGTAATAAACAACTCATATAGATTATTTTAATAGTGAGATCGAGAATAATTCACATAAATAATTTGTGTGGAGATATTGGTGGGATATGTGAGAGAATAGTGGTGAGTGATTATAGGAGAGATATGTGAGTATATTGTGGGATTGAATATTGGGTTTGAATCCTCATATTAAGGATATCATTCTCCTATACATTGTAAGATTACACTCTTTGTAATTTGCTCAATCATTATTCAATCAATAATATAGTGTTTTTGTTATAATATGATCTTGCAACTTTGTTTCAAGTTTCTTATTACTTTCTTCCATTTTATGATGTAATTGTTTCTTATTTAGAGTAGTTAAGCTATCAATTTCACATCAACCCGTTGATGAAATCCTTTGTATCAGGTGTTTGGGACCCGATTGCATGATCACACAAGATGTCGGATGCATTCAACCTTCCATCCATGAATTCAATGCCCTAAATGCTAGGATGGAAGTTGGTGGTTCACATGTGTCATCCTATGTGTAATTAATGCTAGGTTATTTATAAATAGGAGGGGATTTCCATGTCATTTGTACCTTTGTACTCCCTCTACCATTCATATTTTCATCTTGATTTCTCATTGCCAAATTCCAATTCATGTTTTCTTGGCATTTTCATTGATTTTTCTTAGATTTCAAGGGTTTTCATCCTATAGTAAGTAAACCTCCTTCTAGTATTTTTGTTTGTGCTTTTTAGGTTTTATCTTGAGTGGGGGAGTTGTTTTACATTTTTAAAAATATCTCTTTACTCCTTTTTCAAATTTTATTGTTTTCATCTAGCAAAGGGAAGTGGGAGTATTTTTAGGTTCCTTACTTTCTCATTTTTGGTAAGGGTTACAAGTTTAACAAAATGAAAAATATCACATGCATTTTGATTTTTTGTAAGTGTTTGGGTTTTTTACCGTTCTAAAGATGTATTTTCGATTTTTCTCACCTATCGGAAAATCCATATATTCCAAACCCCTTTTTTTTGGTTTCTAAAGTGTCAAACAAGGTCATACTTGTAATAGTGTTTTAGTTTTTTGAGTGCTCAATAGGGCTAATTTCTGATTAGTTTTTTAGACTTTTAGAGGTGCTTTGCAGGGTGAAAAACCCAAATCTTTTTCAAGGGTTCCAGGAAGCTTTGCATCTATTGTTCTTCAGTTCCTCATGTCTAATTCAGGAAAGGGAAAGGGGAAGAAGGAATGATCTAAAGAGATGAAGTACAAATATCAAGGAGTTGTGCCCCCTTCCAGCATTGAATCCAATTTTGATATCAGAGATACAAAGTTAGGGCACGTGGACATGGATGAATTTTGGAGCAAGGTGCAAAGTTCTTCACAGACTTCATGGATGTAGTCTCTCTTGCAAGTGGGCTACCTTTGGTTCTTTGCTTTCCCCATTTCTACCCAATGTCCTAAGTTTATTCTTACATGTGCTAGTCATTATGACTCAGATTCAAGGTCAATCTGAAATCAAGAGAGTGAAGTAGTTATCAAATTGGATATCGATTATTTGATGAACTTCTAAAGCTTCCCAAATTTGATGAATATGTCAGAAAAACCCTCAAAAAAACCTAGCTAGCCTAGGATAATGACTTGGATAATTACATCAAATATGTTAACAAAAAGTACTTGATTAAGCCTAAGCCTTTATGTGTCTAGGTTCCAAAAATATTCCCTAGGAGTGACTTTATCTTGGAGATCAGTGACATCATCATGCTTCTCAAAATATTTTTTTGGGCTCCTAATGCCAAGGAATTTCATGGATGGATGTATTAGTTTATCTCACCATAAAAAAACAAACAATTCTTTGATTGGGGAACGTTTATATCAAGTGACACTATTGACACCCAAATGAAAGAAGTCTTATCTATGGGTAAGTTTATACATGATGTCTTATGTTACTTATTTCATGGTGGGAATGAGGAATTATCATGGGTTGGATCCATAGATAATAGGTCTTCTGATCACATTTATAAGTTTTATCCTCAGTTGTCCCTGAAGGGAAGTCAAGCACATTTAGAAGGGTTAATGATGCTTTCTTCTATGAGAAAATATATAGATAGGAACCTAATATTTCAAAGAAAAGAGTCTTAGATGTTGCATGGAGTGTGGTATCAAAATGGGGTTGCATATTTTTATAATTCAGAAATTCACCTATTTACGGGTTCAATATTTCAAGGATCACCATGTGTCTTCCTAGGTATCCAAGTGATAAGTGGATCCTCATGGAATTAGTTCGAAAACTCTTGGATTTCCACAAGTTTCAACAAAACAAACACAAAGCCATTATTTCCTTTCCTATATCTATTGGAAGATACACTTGTTCCTCCATTATCAAAGCCAAAATGTGGTCTTTGAAATGTAAGATAAGTTCAAGAAGACCATGCTACCAAGGCTAGGTTTTGATTATTGAGGTGTTCTTAAGGCTCATGGAACTCTACAACTTCATGTTCCAGACCTTGAGGACATTTGGATTGATTATAAGGATGAGGTAGTAATAAGGTGAAAGGACAATAATAGATTGAACCTGGATGAAATCAAGATGTTGGATCTTGTTGATGTTTTTGAGGACATGGTTGACAACGAGAATGTTGTAGAACCTATGTATACAAAAAATGGATGAGATAATGTAGGATTCCATCCGGTTGATTGTTCTATCAAAGAATCAACATCTATCCAAGATAGGGCTACTCAAACCCTCATTTGCACTAATGCATGGTTATATTCGTGGGGCATTCAACCTAAAGATTCCAACTTCCTAAAACTTCCTGTCACATCCACGTCAGAAGTGGGTCCCTCTCATGGGGAAAAGGATAAAGGTGGAATCCCACCTAAAAAGGTAAAGTTCAAGTTTTTTAGCAAGTGGAGTTAAGTCTCACCCTCCATCATTGTTCTACTATCATTTGTGGTACCTTGACTCTCCTTCTCCTTCACATTTCAAAGAACACCTGGTGAGCACTATAGTTGACCAGCCCATTACCTCTTCCTCCCTTGTCACTTCCTCAATTCCTATTGTAACTCAACAACCCCAAATTCCCTCTTTCATTTCCTCTCCTCCTCATATTCCTTCTTCTCCTCCATATTCTACCTTGCAGATCCCAACAACATCTACATCTATTTCTCTTTCTCCTCCTTCCTCTCCTCCATCCCCTTCATCATCGTTTGTATCTTCCATGGTGAGCTTCTTCTCATCCTTGTCCCCTCTTTCAAGTGGAATAGGATTGACTTTGGGATTTCCACCAGTTACTTCTAGAATTCTAGTTTCATTCCCCTTCCTCCTCCAATGTCTTCTACCATCGTTATCATCATCCTTTCCACCCCTCCATATTTGGTTACTACTTTTCTCATTCCTCCAAGTTCTACACTGATGATTTCAATCCCTCCTCTAGAGGCACCTTCCTCTTCAACTCCCTCTGTTTAATCATTCAAAACTAAAGAAAGGAAAAAATTATTTCCTCCCGAGGTTTTGACTTAGTTCTCTAAAGCCTAACACCTTCTAGAGATCAACCAAAACCTCAATATCATCTCAGTATCTCTATTGATGCATCTGGTAAAAGGCTTATAAAGATTACCATGTCATTCATGGATAAAACCAAAGAAGACATTATGAATACGAACTATCAAATTACAAATATTGATCTTGGGAAGTCAATGTTGAAATCACACAACAAGATGCAGGTTTTTTATGGATAACCTTTGCAAAAACTCAGGGAGACTAAGGCCTCCAAGGATGAACTAAAAGAAAGGGTTGAAAAACTGATGATGTTCTTCTCAAGATCTTTAAGCCTAAGTAGATTTATATCTTATCTCCCACTCCTACTCCAATCCATTTTGATTTCTCTTCCGTACCCAAAATGGAGAAGATCAACCAAAAGGGTAGAGAAGTGGATGATTGGATTCAATGTCTTCTTGTGTAAGGAAAATGGTAATTAATGATGCGGTAAAACATTCAATGCATTGGAAAAGGCTAGAAAGGAGGTTGATAAGCTGAAAGATGAACTTCTGGAAGAGAATGGTAATTTGGATCTGACTTTGGAAGCTCTCAATGAGCTTAAAAGGTTCATTTTGAATCTTTGGTTATAAGGAAGAGTTGTGGAAGATGTTGAAAAACATTTCAAGTTTTGCAAAGCAATTGAATTTTAGGTAAAAATCCTTCAAGAGGCTTATAGAAAACTCCAGCAATCCAAAGAAGAAACAATTGATGCCACTCATGACATCGATGATGAATTTTCAAAATCCTTGTGAAAGTTTTGGATGATGGTTTGAATATTTTTCTACGGATGAATTATTCAAGACCTTTCAGGAGTTGTTGAGAAGGAATCGGACAGTGGAAGAATCTTTGGTTTGGAAGCTATTGACAAGTTGATTCTTTGTGAAAGTGTTATTAGTAACTTGGATAAATTTATCAAGAAATATCATAAGCTTCCAAGGAGTATTGGAAATACATATGAAACTTGTGAGGTACTAAATCATTACTCCTATGGACAGATGAGGAAGAATCCCAAGCAATGATCAGAGGTTTCAAGAATTTTGTTCTAGGTAGGCTAAAAGTGAGGAGGAATAAGACAATTTAAATGATGGACTTATCATGTCATTTTTTTTACTTTCATGACATGTCTTTTTCAAAAATGTTGAGACATACTTTGAATATGCAAGTTTGATTGGGTCCTTATGCAAGAACCAGTCAAATGAACTCTTTATTCATATTTACTATTTTTAGTATGTTGTTCCAATTGTTTCCTTATTTTTCTCCCTCCCTACTCTATAAATGTAAAATGTTGTGGCATTGTAAAGGGTTGGATATTTTGGTATGACATGGAGCTTAGAGTTAGAAAGAGAAAATAATTTTTTGGTATGACTTGAAAAAAAAGGTTGTTTTTTTTTTATCATGAAGAATATTAAAGATATCTATTGCAAACTTTGTGTTATGGGAATATCTTTTGCATTTGAGGTATTATTATTATGTTCAATGTGTTAAATTATTCTTTGATTTAATATCTAGTTCATCAAATCTTCAAGCAAGTTATTACAATTTAATCATGTGTGATTATCTTTTGATCTGCATTTTCTTAAGAGAAAGCACATTTTTATCTATTCTTTTATCATTCTAATAAAATTTTACTTCTCTTCTCTCTTTCTACTTAATTTATTCTCTTCTAAAAGGAATAATCTACTAGGATGAGATCCCAACCCCAATGGTTAGAATAGTGTAAATATTGTACATATCTTTTGGTGTGTTTTAGATTAGTAATAAACATGGTTTCAATTTGATATGAAACCATCTCTATTTGTCACATTGGCTCCACGAAGCTATGTCGAATGTGCTAGATAATGAAGTGAAAACATGTAGTACAAAAGGAAGTATCAAACCCTAGGAAAAAAATAAAGATGTAGAATGAATGGATCGAGTGACCTTAGCCACCAAACTTGTGGTCTTATCATTGATCGTTGCACTACATTTCAAACCCAGATGTAGTTTTGGTACATGTGTACATGTTGTGCTCTTGTTTCAGTCACACTTTGTGAAGTAGTAAGAAATAATAGCTATAGAAAAATGTAATAGAATGTGTGCATGGAATAGAATAGAATCGGTCCCCTATGTTGTGTGTGATGCATATCTCCTAGCCTTGATTCATGGAACATATAGATGCAAGTGATATAATGGATGCAACTCTAGATGAATTGATAGTAGTGTGTGATGTTAGGACCCTCATTATAGTCTCATAACTTTATATTTATAGGGTTTTCTTGCTCTATTTTTGTAATTAATTAACCCCGACATGGTGACCATGAAAAATATTAAAAATGAGAAATGGCTAGAAAGAGCCCAAAAGAGGTGGAAAATTTGGAAAATGGATTGGGGCACCCCAAGTGGTATCGGGTGCCCAGGTGGGACCGAGGCACCCTAGTACATGCTCTGTGTGCCCAGATTTAGGCTAAATTGACAGAAAATGTAGAAATGGTTGGCCATGTGTATGGGAATGTGTGGTAAAGATGAAATAAAATATAAAATAAGATGGCCAAAAAGAGGGATTAATTATTAATTTATTCACAAAAACCCCTCTAAATAGTAGTATGAAAACCGGGCTAGATAATTCCTAATGTGCAGGATTTTGTGACTACATTTTCCCCCACTTTATGTTAGTGAGTGAAAATATAGGTAAGATAAAGTAAATAAGAAATGTGTACCTAATATCCATGGAGAGTGTAGAAGAGACGTGTCGATGGACTAGACTCAAGTATGGAATGACCAAAAAGAAAATGTGGAGGAGTGTGGAATTCTAAAGATGAAAAATGCACATAAAAAGTGATGAGAGTGAACCTAGGGCGGAATGTGTGTGTAGTCCTTGTAGAATGTAGTGTACCTGCATGGTTAGTAAAGGAAAGTTTCATCATGGTGTGTCTTCATTACGTTTTCATCGTCATCATTGTTGTTTTTGTTGTTGTTGTTATTGCCCCTAATTTGACTACTTGTTTCTCATACGGCTGGATCTGCAAGGAGAAAATGATCAATTAGTCAACTATATTGTATGTAAAAAAATGATATGTAAAAATATGTAAATGTGAAATATGTAAATGTAAAATACACTAAATGAAAGTGTAAATGGAACATGTGCACCTGATCCATGTCAAGAAAAAGGGTGTAGAAGGATATCCTATACTACTGCAAGTTGTTCGGGAAATCTCGAGCCACCCGGCAAGCAAAGAAGTGTAGGGAGGAAATGCTCTATGTCCTCCAACTCTAACCTCTTATGTTGAAATGTTGTGAAGAGATCTCTGTTGTGTCATGTTTTTTCGGGTGATCTAACCCTAAATGGCTGAAGAAGTATAGGAAGGAAATGCTATATGTCCTACAACTCTAACCGCTCTCGCTAAAATGTTGTGAAGAGATATTTGTAGCATCCTAGTGTTTTGGGAGATCTGACGCCAACTATCTAAAGAAGAATAGGGAGGAAATGCTCTGTATCCTCCAACCTTTAACTTATCCATAGAAATTCTAAGGACACCATGTCCTATAAAATCCATTGTGTATGGAGTTTGTAGACTGGGATGAACTCACTTGTTATATGTAAACCCACAATGTCAAGGGCAGAAAGTACACTATACTTGAACCGGTGTAAATATGTGTTACTTTGAAAAAACCTCAATGATGCATTCCCTTTTGGGAGGCACATGCAATAACCTGAAAAGGAGAATGTGACCCTAAAAGAGGACCGACGACACTCGACTGTAAAACTCTGGCGCTATAGGGGGAAATGGAAAACACTTAGTAGAAACCAAGGTACACACAAAAGGGGATGGCTAGCCAAAAAAATGTTAGTCTCGCAAACACATTCATGTAATAAGACAAGTGTAATATACACAAACAATGTAATAAATACCAAGCACAATAGTGTAAACACATAAGAAACAAGTAGACCACACAAAGTGGGTTGCAAACATGGGACATTACTCATGATGTCAAAATACATGCAAGGCTCGCATGGCTGCAAACAACAAATAAGTGTATACACAAGAAAAGGGAAAATCCAACATACAATGGAAAATAAAGAAAACAAGTGTAAAGAAAAACAAACAAGGAGGTAGTCATGGAAACACAGTAACCTTGCAAAAAAGTGTTGCACATGAAACACCCTATAGCATGTTAGATTAATAACCAATATGTCAAAGCGTGTAAGAGAAAGTGATATAAGATGTTAAGTACATAATGAAACAAAAACCTATATGAGATGAATGTGGATGCCCCAAAGTGACCTAAAGTGTAGTAAGGGTAGAAGGTGCATGTGTGTATGATAATGACATATAAGAAATCAAGCTAACATGTGTAATAAAGTGATCATGTAAAACACTAGTAAATAAAATCAAATGCCCCCAAGACCATGTAATATGTTGTGGATGGATGGAATGGAATGAAAAATGTAATGATAGGAGCATTGTGCACCCTGAGTGTATGGAATTGTATGCAATGAGGTTCATTTGTTTTCCCACTCGGCATTCCGAATGAATCGTAAATGAGATTGCATCACTAGGAAATGGTCAAGTAGTTTTTGGTTTGTGTGTGTCTAATGCATTGTGATGAGTGTGTATATGTGGTGGTGGGGAGATGTGACATGTAGAATAGATGTTCGTGAACCCTATAGCTGAAGTGTATATCATGACTTTGTCGAATAGATGAGTGATGATTTATCCCTAAGATTATATCACTATGAAAGGAATAATGGAGGGTGGTGATGAAGTGTGAGATGTAAAAAGGATGTGTGTGAACCCTATAGCCAAAGCGTATATCATAACTTGTTGAATGGGTAAGTGATTATTTATCCCTAAGCTTATATCACTACAAATGGATTGAAGAAGATGATGATTTAGCCTATATCATATGTTCTTACGAGATGGAAGGATGGTGTGCTGATTTAACCTAAAGTGTATACCACTATAAGATGATTGAATAGATGACGACTTGGCCTAAAGCGTATGTCACGATAGGATGGATAATAGGGGTGATGATTTATCCTTACATGTATACCACTAAGGATGGGGTCAAAACATATAACTGTGTCCCACTTTTTTATAGTTTTTGTACTTTCAGAAAACTATGTCTAAAAACTAAAACATGACCAAGCACATATAAAATGACCAAACATGAACTTTTAAGAGGCTATAAATACCAAGGTGTAGGGCATCCATGATTTACCTGATTTTTTAAATTTTTATAGTATTTTTAACTATTTATTTACTAGTCAGATTTTAAAATATTTATGGCCACAAAGTGGGACACACATGTATGCTTTGACCCGATGATATAATATGAGGTTGGTGATTTAGCCTAAAGTGTATACCACTAAGGATGATATAACAAGAGCATGGTGATTTAGCCTAAAGCATATAGAACTAAGAATGATATAACATGAGGGTGGTGATTTAGCGTAAATCATATGTCACTAAATGAGAAATGTTGTGTGATGAAATGTTGCATGGAGAATGTAAGGTCTATTTGATTTGTAAACCCTCGGTAGTCGAGTATGGTCCAAGGAACTAAAGTGCGTCATAGGGTGGTGAGCACAACGCATAGAAAAATGTAGTGTAGGTGACCAAATGGTGAATAGGGTGTGTAAATGCGTGGTGTGGATAATGCAATGTAGTATATGTAATATGGGATGATATGTGTTTAAGAATAGGAGATGTATGCTGATAATATGTAAAGATATACCCAAATGCAATGTAACCTAGCGTAATATGTGGAAGACAAATGTGTGGTGTACAATGTGACTAAATGTGTAAATATGTGAAACAAATGTGATGGGTATAATGACTAGTATAATGTAGAATTTAGAATGTAGAATAAGCATAAAATGGATAATGTATGATGTGAAATGTATGGTTAAATGCAATGTGTAATGTATAAGTGTGGTGTGTGGGGTTCAGTGTAATGGTAATCCCTCAACAGTCAAATGTGAAGTGAAGCACAAGAGTGTGTCATCAGGCATTGACGGTGTTGCAACAAATGGTTGGGTATGGAATGAGAATATAATAAATATGGAATTTGTGTGGTAAGGCTATGTAATGATGCTAGAAGGGTGGGCGATGTAATGTTATATGCCCCCATGTATGTGCATAGTGATAGTAGTGAAGAGACACCATCAAGGAAATCATCATTTTCATGGTCAAAACCTATGGGGGTTGCATCAAAACCTAATAAGTGATAGAGTGGGAAGATCATATAGTGACCCATTATGGTGAAGTGTATAAACGTTCATTATGTATTATTCGTCAAGTAAAGGAAATTGATGGACACCCATGAGCATACCAATGGGAAATTTTGGGAACATAACTAGGAGAAGAATCATTAGGAATAGAGATAAGACCAAAAGGCATGGGGAACATAAACAATGAGTAAAGGGGGTCAATGGTACCATCGATATAATCAAGCTAGGACTGCCCTAGTGTAAGTAAAGAATCGCAAGAAGTACGTGAGATAAATATCATCAAATGAAATACCCGTAGACCATAAATGGTTGTGATGTGGAATTAACCATGGTAAAGGTGGGGTGAATGAAGAGGAGGTAAGATGTCATTAAGTGTCATACCAAATCTATGTGCATGTGTCTGCACACCACCTCTCACACAATGTAGTCAACATGGGAATATTATGGGGCACATCCCCCATCTATGCTATATGCCATAGGCTGGCACAGTCTAACACATCCCACTCATCATCCGAAAAACCTAATCCCAGTAGTGTACTCAAGTGTTGACCACCGCGGAACTCTCTCAAGTGGATATCCCTCTACACAACACACAAAAATGTAATGATTAGAACACTTTACATGATCCAAAAAAACTACTCAACATGTTAGAAACACATTCCATAGCAAAGAGTATCCACCAATTCAAAAACATTTCGACCAGTGGCACCCAGCAATAGGACTAGGGCACCCCAGAGTAGGACATTAACACCAAGATCTAAGCGCTTCAATCCCAAGGGTCACTAGCGCCCTCACCACTCTTTACCATGTCCCAAATGCCGAGAAAGTTAAAAATCTCAAAATTACAAAAATTCAACTCAAGTAGCCTATTACACTCTACATTTAAGCAATAATAACACACTTACTAACTCCACAGTAGTACACGACACTACCGCAGTTGCTACTCTCTCAAACCGGATTAGACGTAACAGCTCTCTTTTGAGGAATCCATACTCACTCCGTATACACTCATGCCAAAAAAATGAAGTGATAAGTTACCTTTTCACTTTACTATTTATAATCACATTACAATTTCCACCTTTACTATGGTCTATATTTCATGTTCATTATCACAACTAATACACGTTACATCGTTTGGTCATATCTTGAGCATTTTTACTCGATTTGCACCCCATTTGTGGAATTATTTTTAGAAGTCCACCTGCCACCGTACTACACACATTTTACACGCATTATACACCTTACTATTATTTTCTATTCCTTACAGCCATGTTTTAACCTCTTGTCATTACTTTCGGCTTAGATTCTATTCCGCTCACCACTCCCTCTTTCGCCAAAAGGGGGGGCATATCATTAGGGGTCCTCCTATAATCCCCCTTATGTCACCGTGTGTCCCCATATCATGAATCTAACACCTCGTAATTTATACCATGACATTTCACCATCAATCTCCCCTAATTACCTAATCTAGGGCAACAATCGCTTAACGATTTCTAAACACCTTCACTCATCGTAACTTATCAATTTCCCTAATGACCTAACTTGGGGAAAAAGTGACTAAAAATCATTTTACGTGACATCTTATCAATTTCTAGAAACTTTCCCCTAATGACCTAACTTGGGGAAATTAGTGAAAAACCTCTCCATAAGTAACCAACCAAAAACAATCAATCAACCAATAAAAATCAACGCGTTCAAATCAAACCATTTAAATCCATGAGTAGTCTTCCAGATGACCTAACGTTGGAGTTACATTCACCACTTTGTTCCCAGATGACCTAAATTGGGATTTTATTCTATATTCCACATTCACTTCCAGAGAACCCAACTTGGAAGTCGTCTCATTCATTTTGCATGTGCATCCTAATGACTAACCTAGAAGCTATCTATTTCTATCGTGTTCTCTTCCAAATGACCTAACTTGGAATCCATCTCATTTTCTATCACGTTTGCTTTCAGATGACCTAATTTGGAAGCCATCTCATTCTCTATCGCGTTCACTTCCATATGACCTAACGTGGAATCCTTTACATTGCGGTGACACCCGTGGAGTGGGGGCAAGAGTTCCTTTCCCCTTATCACTCCCATATGGGTCAACTATTTAATCAAAATCATTTGGATCCAAAATCACCACTTTCGATCTGAGTCTATCTGTAGTGGCTAGATCTTGAGGATGTAGTTAAATTTTAGAGAATAATACATTTTTCTCCCTACACTCTTCCTTTGGTGGAAGGATGCCCAAATCCTCCAATTATTCCATTTCATATACAAGCATTCGGGTTGGGAATTGATCACTCCCTACCCACCTATTCATTATTAAACCACGTTCAAAATCATCTAATCATCATTTTCATTTTCCACACCTCATCATGATATTTACACTTTTCGATACGTTGCATGGATTAACTCGTTGATCCATGGTTTGGCACGCTTCTATAGTTCTATCGACACACTTCTACTACACATCTGTGTGTTCTTCTACAACTTGGGCTTCTCAGATTTTTCTCAAGTACGCATCTCTATCTACTTTATGTTACCGAGCTTTCGCTCACCAACATAAAGTGGGGGAAAATGTAGTCACAAAATCATGCACTTACTATTACATTTATATTGTCGGGTATGTTAATTTATATATGGATCTTGTGTAATAAAAGTATTCACTAGTGACCCATTTCTAGGTCTTGTTGTCAAGTGTCATTGTGTTTTTCTAGTTCAGTCATCAATTGTCTCTACAATTTTGGCCATCTTTCAAGGTGTCTTAGATGTCATAATTTGTTCAGTTGTCATCTTTAGGTCTACACTAGGGTGCCTAGGGTTGCACTAGGGCACCCCGGTGTGCACCAGTCTGTGATTTTAGGCACCCGTGTTGTCATAATTTGTGATCTTAATTTCTTTATTTGAGGTCAATCCTAACGGTTACCATGCCTATTCCCTAGGTCGTAATCGAAGTTTTGGATCACTAGTGTCAAAATTTGAACAAGATATCCCTATATAAATGAAGCATACTCACTACATTATGGGTAGACATATTACTCATCAATGGTAGCTATCTACTAAGGCAAGGGACTGCATTTAGGCTTCTTCTACATCTGCATCACACGAACATAGGGTGAAATGGTTGTATTCTTCCATTCCATCCACCATTTTTACATTTTTACATCTAATTATTTCCCCTACTATCGCGTCGTTGGTGTTAGGGCATCCTAGGCACAAAATTGCACACACACCACATAGAACTACATTGGGTCTGAAATGTAGTACAACGCTCAGTCATAAGACCACCAGTTTGGTAGCTGAGGTCAGCCCGACCTATTCATATGCATTTTTATTTTTTAGGGATTGATTTTTTGAGCATTTTCATAGTTTGTAGCACCTATGACACATACCGTGGCACCCCTGGTGCCCCAAGACACTCCAAGTGCCTCAAGATGGGAAAACAGTCATCTTCTCCCTTTTCGAGGTCATTCTATCATAGCCTTCCTAGTCCATACACCATTCTGCTATAGTCCAATACATAGTGAGGTAATTTATTTATAGGTTAGTAACATATCCTTTTATTTTCTTTTTACTTTGATATATATTTCAAATATAAAAACCAAATTCTTGCATTCCAATATAGCATTTAGTTTCTATTTAGATTAACTATTCATAGCTAGCTCCATTTTACCTATTTTTAGTTAATCACAAAGATTAATGGTGGATCCATTATTAATAAGAACACGCTGATACAAGTAGTGCTAAAAATGGTGGTAATAAGCAATAGAGCACAAACGATGACATATCATCGTCGGTGAAAGAAATAGAGCGTGGTAAATTATGGAGAGATTGGATGATAAGTGTGAAGGCCTCGGTGGAATTATCAAGTTTGACATAAATTTCATGAAGGGCATCCTCTAATGTGTTATGACAATATGGGGCATTTCACAAGTAATTCATAGAGTGAGACCTTAGCGGGTGTATTTTTAAGTTATTCAATAATTTCATATCCCCAGAAGTGACAGTGGGGCTACAGGTGTAATGGGTGGTGGCACAAAGACAAGTTGAGTAGTTGGTGGAGTAACGTGAGTATGGAAAGTAGTGACTACATTGATAGATGGATCAGACCTAGGTGTGACAAAAAAGGGGTGTTGGGTGCGGACACGCATAAAATTGGTAGTGGTAATAGCTATATTGGTGATCTTAGTAGGTGTATAGGTAGGATAAGAGGATTGATCCATGACTTGATAAGGAGATGACATGATGGAAATGTAGTGATAGAATGTGGGGTTCACAAAATTATTAAGTAAGATTAACTAAATGTGCGGAAATAATAACCCTAGTTAATCTAATTAGAGGACTAAAAATGTTGTATAAATGCAAAGAGAGACAATATAAAATGATTCTAAATAATTATATTAAATTAAATAAACCCTAATTATGCAAGGAAGAAAAGGAAAGGACTTAGATGGTTACTAGATATTGTCACACAATGTTACAGGTCTAATTGTAGATTCCATAACCCAGAACAAACACTTAGAGAACATGTGGAGGAAAGATCTAGAGGTTTTGAGCCGACCGAGGCATCCTGGAAGGTACTTGAGCACCCGGGTTGCCTTGGTCTATAGATTAGGTGCCCTAATCTCTGTAAATGCTCAGAATTTGAATTTTGTATGGTCACAAGTGGATTTGAAACCCTCTTTGTTTGTCACACTAGATTTGTGAAGCTATGTCAAATGTGTTTGATAATGAAGTGACAACCTGTAATACAAAAGGAAGTATCAAACCCTAGGAAAAAAAAATGTAGAATGAATGGGTCGAATGACCTCATCTCGCTAAAATTGTGGTCTTGTCACAAATCCCTGTACTACATTTCAGACATGGATGTAGTTTAGGTGCGTGTGTGTATGTCGTTCCCTAAGTGCTCTTGTGCCCTTCTCACTTTATGAAGTAGCAAGCAATAATAGCTATAGAAAAATGTAATAGAATGTGTGCATAGAATATAATATAATCCCTCCCCATATGTTGTGTGTGTGATGCATGGAACTAATGAATACAAGTGATGGAACTCTAGATGAAGTGATAGTAGTGTGTGACATTAGGACCCTCATTATGGTCTCATAACTTTATATTTATAGGGTTTTATTGCTCTAATTTCATAATCAACCCTAACATGGCTGACCATGAAAAAGATAAAGATGAGAAACAACTAGAAAGATCCCAAAAGAGCTGGGAAACTAAGAAAATGGATTGGGGTGCCCCTGTGGGACCGAGGTGCCCCAAGAAAGGCATGGGTGCCCAAATTTAGGCTAAAATATTAGAAAAATTATGAAATGTTTGGGCATGTGTGTGGGAATGTGCGATAAAGATGAAATAAAATATAAAATAATATTTCCATAAAGGGGGATTAATTAATACATTATTCACTTAAAACCCCTCTCCAAATAGTAGTAAGAAAAGCTGGGCTAGATAATGCCTAATGTGCAAGATTTGTGACTACAACACCTCCCCTTTATTCAAGGAGGACTTTGTCCCGTGTACTCTAGTTGAAACTCATATTTTATCTTTGAAAAAATATCCAATTAATCACTTTTGGTGACTCGTTGGGATTACATAAAAGAAATACTAATCCTTTTATACCATTGGTGGCTTTTGTGGCTACTTTGTTCTATTGATTCTTTCTAGGTCAAACTAGAAAGAAGGGCATATACTCGTGCAAGATGAGAAAGAGGTGAAATTTATCCCTTATTTGATTTTTTGTAACAACCTAACTTCAATTTGGAACCCGAAAGGTGATCCTCGGGATGTGTAAGCGAGCTTCATCACTCGTGCGTAGGAACCGTTCTACTCAAGCACAAGATCGGCCACTTAATGGGCATTATTCTTGATTGATATCTAGATTCCTGTGTATACCACCTTCATAATAATGGTTGGATAGAAACCACCATAAGCTCTCATTCCTTGGGGTCAAGTTATCGGTCCTCTTGCATTGATTCCACCATTGCATAAATTTCCACATGGATATCTTAATAATTTATCTAAGCTCAATAGTGATGGAAAGAAACACCTGACGAACACGTAGATGCATTTTTAATCTTGTGGAGTTCTGGGAGTGGCTCATGAAGATGTATTTATTTGACTGTTGGTTGAGACACTTAAGGGCACTATTGCAGTAATGGTTTTACCATCTTTTGGCTGTATGTATTACCAATTGGGATACTATGAGAACACGGTTTGAGGCTAGATTAAAACCAGTGGAAGATTCACATGCATTGTTATCTTAACTCACACATATGAAGAAAGAACCACAGATCCTATGCATGATTTTGTGGCCAAGTTTAACAAACTAATCCACAAGATCCCAAAGCGTGCAATTCCTACTCTTGAAAAACAAAAGTGCTTCTTTGTAAACTCACAGCCCCCAAAGTAAGTTTTTTGATTGACGATGTTCATTATTCCTGAATATTCCGCCACACAAGCTATGGCCACAAAAATTGAAGATGATCTTATCCTAGTAGGAAAGATCAGAAGGGAATATTCCAAAGCTAAGAATCAAAGTACTTCTCAAGGCACCACTGATCCCATGATCCATTGATTGGCTTAACGATTTATTGAGTTTAAAGAATCGGATGTTCCAACATGCATCAAACGCTCCTTATAGGGATATCCCTAGGAGGAATTTTAATAATAACAATATTTATCCTTGTGAGAGATATGAATCGGTTATGACCTACATAGCCCAGATTGTCTATTGAGGCACCTCCTGTTAATGCAATTGTTGAGGTAGTTGAAGAAGAAGTAGAAGAAGTAAACGATGAGACTAATGATTCGTTCAAAGCTTCTGGTTACGCTGATGAGTCGTATGATGATTCAGATGGTGACTCCAATATTGGGTATCTAGAATATGAAGAAGATTATTATGAAGCTAGTGGTCAATCCTTTTCTATTTTCACTCAATCTCAGAATTCAAGGAAAGAAGTGGAGAAACCTAAAGAAAAAGAAAATTCCATAGTTTTGGCAAAAATGACAACTACTCTGCTGTCTACAATCAAAGGAAAAACTAGATGTCAAGAAAGTGACCACTTCATCTAATCATTATCCTTTTTCCATCCCTAAGACCAATTCCCGAGTACACAAGTCAATGTTAAAGGATTTGTGCCTTTGATTGTCCCTTCCTATACTAATTTTGATATCATTGATCATGCTAAAAGAACCAAGATTCAAATGTCGGAAGAAAAATATCTACAATCCAATCTAGATAAATTTGAAAGGCTTACCAAGTTCATTAGAAGCACGGCCTCCATACCACCTAATTTTGTGTCGAAGGATTCCTCCCCAATCCTATTCATCCTCTTTCTCAAAATAATATGGCATCAACCTCTTCCTTTGGGAATATTGAGCCATTTTATTTATCCTTACTTATAAATAAACTTAGTAATTACATTAGTGATTTACGGGGCTACGAGGTAATGTTATTCCCTGCAAAGGTAGCTCATGCTCTAGGACTCACTCTTATGAAACATTTTAGATGCTGCTACTCCATAGAAACTATGTAGGTCCCATTGATCAATCAAATTAAGGATGTGCGGTTTGTGTTCATCGCATTTCAAGAGAAGAGAGTTAAGATGCCTATTCTAGTCACGAGATATTCTAACAACTTATGGTATCTTTCTTGGGAGAAGTATTGGATGAAATTTAAAATCCATGTCAATGGAACCATGTGTGTTCTTGAACCCGAAGCTCAAGAGAAGTACCTAGTCACCAAGTCTGATGATCCTAAAGCTCAAATCCTTTTGAAAGATACTAGTTTAGATAACTACTTCATGACCTCAAATCAAGATATCACCTCCATTTCAGATTACGAAAGAAGCTTCTAAGGAAATATTGACTTTAGAGTTTGATGGTAGTTTCTCTACTTCTAGATCTAGCATAGGGGTGGTACTTTTCTCCTGAGTTTGAAAATTTTCCTTTCTCATTCAAATTATAATTTGATAATACTAATAACACTTCTGAATATGAAGAATTATTATTAGGATTAGAGATGGCAAAAGAGAAGGGATCAAGAATATAAAAGCACAAGGAGACGCAAATCTCATTGTCAATCAAGTTAGGAATGTCTATCAAGTAAAGAATGATCGATTGAGACATTATAGAAACAAGGTTTGGGACTGTATTGAATATTTTGATGCCTTTTCAATCAAGGCAGTGCCAAGAGATCACAATGACAAGGCAGATTCCCTTGTGGTGTCTGCTTCATTACTTTTTTCACATTCGGATTTCAAGGAAGATAAATATACTATTGAGATATTTTATTGGCCCAACGTCCCTGATAATTCTAAAAATTGGCAAGTCTTCAATGATGACCAACAAATCTTGACTTTTCTAGAAAAGTTTGATAATTTCAGCAAGCTTTATTTTGAGGATTATGAATCATCTTTCCAAAAATTTGTCTTTGATTCACGATAAGAGATTAGTGGAGAAGTCCTCCAATCTGAAGGGAAATAAAATTCCCAAAGGCCTGGTGTCTTTTGAAGGATTGTTTGAAAAACATGATCGCTTTATTCAAAATAAGAAATTGTGTGAATTGAATTCTTATACCGAGGTTAATAGGTTAAGTTAGGTACCGTTGAGTAGTCATGGATTGTAAACATTGGAAAATATTACTCTCCTAAGGAAAAAAGGAAGTTTATTACACTCTTGAAGAAATACATGGATGTTTTGGCATGGTCCTATGTGGATTTGAAATCCTTCAAGCTAAAGGATGTGTAACATAGTATTCCTCTTAAATCAGACGCTCATCCGTACAAGAAAAAACAACAACGTTATAACCCTAATACTTCATGCACCATTCTTTCGGAGATTCATAAAATGTAGGATGCAAGAATTATTTTCCCCATTCATCACTCTACATGGGTAGCCAACATTATCCCTGTATGCAAGAAAAATGGAGAAATTTACATTTGTGTTGATTTTTAAAATCTCAACCAATCTTCACTGAAATAAAATTACCCCTACCTATTATGGATCAAGTATTACAAATAGTAACATGGTCTAAAATTCTATGTTGGATGGATTTGGATACAATCAAGTTGAAGTTATTGCGTAAAATCAACATAAGACAACGTTCACTACCCTATGGGGTACGTTTACTTATCGAAGGATTTCATTTTGGTTGATTAATGCTGGAGATACTTTCCAAAGGGATATGGATCTAGCATTCAAATATTTAATGGGAAAAATTATTGTGGTGTACCTAGATGACCTTATGGTCTTTTCCAAGAACATGCATGACCACTGTGATCACCTGGAGTGAATTTTGATAAGGTGTCGGCAACATGGGATTTATTTAAATCCCAAGAAATCTATGTTTGGAGTCACAAAAGGGAAATTACTGGGACATATTGTGACAAAATAAGGAACTAAGATTGATCCTAAGTGGGTTAAGGCTATACAAAGTCTCACCCTTCCTACAAGAAAAATAGGTGTACATTCCTTTTTGGGAAGGTTAATTTCTTGAGACCTGTTTGTTCTAGATTTCACTGACAAGATGTGAGACATTGTTGAGATGATGAAAGGGAAGGTCCCATTCTGATGGATTGTTGATGGTAAACTTTCCTTCAATGAAATCAATAAATTTATAGCTCATCGTCCCATTCTAGTTTTACCTGATTTTCAAAAATATTTTATTATGTATAGCTATGCCTCAGCTCATACAATGTCTGCCATATTAATGCAAAATAATTCCAAAGGATTTGAATCTCCAATTTATTTTATGAGTTTTCCTCGAAGGATCATGAGCTGAAAATTTCTTAGATCAAAAACATGCCTATGCAGTGGTTTGAGAAGTGAAACATTTTAGGTATTACATCCTAAATTCTCATACACTGGTTCTTATTCTTGATACGATGGTAAAATCCATCCTTACCCAAAAAGATTTAGGTAGTCAGTGAGGTAATTGGATTTCCAAGGTTTAGGAGTATGATCTTGAAATTAAACCTACAAAGATTATATGTGGAAGGGGTTTGTGCCAATTAATCGTTGAGAACAATTATGAAGAAGAAGCTCATGCAGCTAATGAAATCATGAAGAATTGCCCATGGTTATTTTTATAAATACAAAATATGAGTGGTATTTAGATATTTCTTTCTTTTTTACTTATGGATAATGTACCAGACATCTTAGCCCCAAAGAAAAGCATATGGCTAAGTTAAGGCCAACTAAGTATGTGCTTTGGGATAATGGTTTGTGTTAGTACCCAAACCTAATCTCCTTCACAACTCCAGCAACATTATGGATTTGAACATGAAATTCAGAGGTAGATAAATGATTTGTATGTCATTGGTAGTGGGAGATCTATCGACTTGTTAAAGCACTCAATATTTGAAGGAGTGGGTAGCACCTCAGAAGGATTTTGATCTAATCCTCACTATTTTAGGTTGTGCCTATCAACCAAGGCAAGAGAACCTATAATGCAGCCTTTGTTTAGTGAAGGAGGTGGAGATATCCTTGTATTTTTCGTATTGTATGGAAGGGGCCTTGGGAAAACATGATCAATCCTCCATTATTCAAACTCAAAAGAGTTGTCACTACTAAATGATGGAAATGTTTTCAAAAATAGGCTGAAACTGCTAGAGACATAGTATTATCCTAATTTGCTTTGTGCATTTTTTGTAAATGGATTGTATTCTCTTGCTAACACACAATGCAATGCAGGGGTGGTATAGGGTAGGGTTAGTTATTTTGAATGAAATTTTGTCGGTAGATGTTAGACAAGACCAACTGAAGCTACTAAACTCTTTGATGACCTTTGCAAGAAATTTGTAACACTTAAACAGAGGAATGCTTCAAAAGGTTTAAAATACCCCTTCAACCAGGATATGTGCACAAATGGAGGCCCAGATCTACACTCTTCCACACAATATTTGACAACCTGCTACAAAAGCTTGAAGCAAATATACCAACAAAGTATCCAGAAATCCCTATCTTATCATGACCTAAGGTGCACCCAAAGGTTTACAAATAATCTCAAGATTCAAGGACAGTTAAATGATTTTAAATCTATTTATCTTTTATCAGATGAAAGCTCTTCTGAATATAAGATTGCAGATGCCATCAAACCATCAACAAGAAATGAGACCATGTATGATCAAGAGAGATCCCAAACACAAGATTGCAACATGAGCAAGAAACACAAATTGAAATCATTCTGAAACATAAGCATATACAAATTTTGCCAAGAGATAACATCAAATAATCCAAAATTTGATCGAATACATCAGCAAGGGAATGTTATGAAAACAATCTCAGAGCTTTTTGATGGATTTACAACTGAAACCAACTCAACATGATGAAATCTGATACAAGAGAGAATTAAAAATGGTTCTCAAGCAGTTTTCTCCAGAGAAATGGATTTCTTTCAGTCTTTTCCTTGAAAATTCTACATCCTTTCTCCTTGAAAAATTTCTCCAAAATGCATAATATACCTCATGCCATCATGCAGTATTCCTTCCCAAGCAAAGAATATGCTATGGGATCAAATTTGTTACAACAACTCCTCATGATTTATAGAAAGGGACAACAAACAGAAAAATGCTCGATGAACGCCAGGTGTGCCCAAAAATCTTAAATCATTACATAATTTGGATCATTATCCACCCCAGGGTCACATTTTTATCATTTAGGCATGCAAGCATCTTTCACTTATCATTTTTCACCTTTTCACCTCATCATTTCACCTCTGTAATTTTTTGTTTTTATCTTTCACGTTTTTTATCGGGCCCGAGTAGAAATTTCATCAAAAACACCATAGATCAAGGAATTGAGTCATAAAAATGATGCCAATGCATTCAGAAGGCCAAGATGATGTAGAATCATATAAAATTTGATGTGATTTGATGGAAAAATGATGATTCCAAGCTTCTTGGAGCTCCCATGGCGGCCAAAAGGGTGAATGCATAGTAACCATCGATTTTGGATAACTTTAAATACCAGCCCTCCACGTGGTAGATGAGATCCCAAACATAAGCCCAAAATTACCTTTTTTGACTTTGGATAATGTGGGACACGTGTCAAAACACGATTGGATCGGGCTCCCATCTTTAAAATTGCATTTGTGACCTTTTTTAATTTTGTAAAATTTTCCCACTTCTCCCCTGGACCCGCCACGTGTCCAAAGGTGGGCCCCATTGAAAACACGAATCAATTTTATCCATTTTGCTCCTTTTTTGAAAAAAGGAAATTTTACTCAAAATTCTCCACGGGCCCAAACACCGCTCTCTTCCTGCCACGTGACGCTCTCCCATTTCACGAGGGTCTAGGCCTCCAATTCTTCCTTTAGACCTCCCGCCAAATTTACAAAGTTTCAAAATTCCTCCTCGGGCCCGTGCTCTTAATTTTGCCATTTGGGACATGTGTTGGCTCTGGATTGGAGTGGCACAAATTTCATAAAATTTTCCTTCAGTCCCCCTACTTGACTTTTTACATTTCTAGACACATGTCCACTTCTCATTGGTCGGGGACCTTTGGCCCAAAACTTGACTTTATACCATTTAAAGTTAAAACTTCAAAACCATCACAAAACCCGCCGACCCCTCATATTGACTTCTTTTGGCCACGTGTCCACCTACTATTGGATGAGGGCCTTCGGGTCAAAAATTTCCCTTAACACTTTGAGCCAAAAACACAAAAATTCACCAACTCCTCCCGCCACCCGCATGTCCCCGAGCCACGTGTCCTCTTCCCATTCACTGTAGGATTTCGGGCCAAGAATTGACTTTGAGAATTTTACCCAATGAAAGCCAAAATTCTTAAGGTAAACCCGCCACCCTCGACCAATCGAATGTGCCACGTAGGCACCCTTTGTAAGAAGTAGAGCCACAGACCAAAATTTTCCTTTTAGCCAAAATTTCAAAAATGACAAGTTAGAAAACATTTCGACCACCCCCGGCCAATAGGAACCCACCACATTGCCCTTGTATGTAGAGGATGAATTTGATGGGCAGAAAATGCCCGTATGACCATCAAAACGTGGAAAATATAGAGGATGCCCTAGAATTCAAAATTTTTGACAAGGGAGGTAGATTTTTTTGGTTTTAAATAAATTGAAACATGGTTTGATGTTGTTTTCAACCTGAGGATTGGGATTTTAAGTGCAAAAATTCATATTTGATCAATTTCAACTTTTTACACGATTTGACAAAGGAAAAATGACACACCCAACCATTTGAAAAAGCTAGGGCACAAAAAGGGGGAAACTTGGATTGTTGTTTCAAATTAGGGAAAAACAATAATATCTTGGGCATCTTCAAGTAGTCAAATAGGGAAGACAAACAACAAATCACCAAATCAAGAAATAAAACGTTTTTGAGTAGATTTGGGCATGGAACATTAGGGCACATTATGCAAACTGAGAATTAGCACCAACATTGGCTCTTGCTTGGGGATGGGCACTCCCAGTGAGTGCCAAAAGGAAAAAATGTAGACCAAGTGCCAAAATCCATTGGGCAAGGAGTCAAAAACACAAGGCAGCCCAAAACCAAAACTACCACCAAAAATAGACCGAGAAAACAACCAAAATGGATGCCAAGGACAAAAGGGCAAACCACACACCAACAAATAGCAAAAACAAAGCAAGAACAAGGACTATACAAATGTATAATTTGTGCATACCTCACTTTGGGAATTTAATCCAAGAAATGTTGTAAATGTCTGCCATTAATAGGTAGCTCCAAAAATTCCCCATCTAGATCCTTGAGAAAAAAGGTATGTTCACCAATTTTGATGTCAATGGCATAAGGGCCCATCCATAAAGCATAAAAATTGCCATGCTTTCCCTTGTCTTCAAGCCTACTATCCCATAGCAAAACCAGATCTCCAACATTGAAGGCTCTAGAAGTGACCTTCTTATCAAACAAACTCTTCAATTTCTCTCTAAACCTGACATGCCTTTGATGGGAAACTCTTCTCTCTTCATCTAACTCAATGATCTAATTAATCCTTGATTCATATGGGCCGTGCTCTTGATCTTCCAACTATTAGGAAAACTAAAATGAGGATACTTGCACGTGTAAGGGTCGCAAAGCTTGAACTCCATACACCAATTCAAACAGGCTTTTACCAGCTTGCTCTTTTAGGATTTATTCTATCAGCCCAAAATAAAAACTTCAATTGTTCTCCCCACTTCCTCTTGTTCATTTTTTAGGTCCTCCTAATGATCTTGAGAAAGTTCTTATTACTGGACTCATCTTGTCCATTCTCTTGTGGATTGTAGTTTGAAGAATAAGTCAGATTTATCCCATATTCCTTACACATTGCCATTAAAGGTTTGGCTCTAAAGCACATGGCATTATCAGATACACTCTTAACTGGAACTCCAAATCTGCATATGATATGATTCAACAAGAAATCCATTACCACTTGGTGTGTTTCCTTCTTAGATGGAATTGCTTTAATCCACTTTGTAAAATAATCAGTGGCTACAAGAATCCATTTATGACCAGCACTAGAAGGATCTGAAATCTCACCAATGAATTCCATTCCCCATTGTTTGAAAGGGGCTTCAATTGATACAGGCTATAAAGGAAGGGATCCTGAAGCTTTTAGTCTTCTAGAGAAATGTTGGCAACTATCACACTTTCGACTAGTTTGGGTTGCATCTTTAAAAAGAGTAGGCCACCAATAACTAGCTCTCAAAATCTTATGTGTTGTCACCCTCCCAGTAAAGTGTCCTCCACAAAATCCCCCATGGAAATAAGCAACTATCTTGGGAGCTTCATCTTCAGTTATGCATTTCAAGAGGGCACCCTCAGGGTTCTTTCAAGCCAACCCGAGGTCTGTTATGATATATTTTTGAGAAGCCAACTTGAGGGCTCTTTTCTTATTTTTATTCAAGTGACTAGGACAACATAGGTGCCTAAGGTAGAAGATCACATCTTTGTACCATTCAGAACTCATCAATTTCTCAAGAAGATCTGCCCTTTCTTCCTCTAGCTGATTCACTTCTACATTTTGCAAGTTGCTCTCAGCCATGAGCTTAGCAAGACCCAAACCTCTTACTAACTTTGTGGTTTGGATATCCATATCATACTCCTATAGTTTTTACCCACCTACATCTTTTACTTGAGATATCCATTTCTAATAAGATGTCTTTCACCATGGTGTGGGGAATATAAGCAACAACTTTTGAACTCAATATGTAAGGCCTGAAAACTTTCGTTTCTTTCACCAAGGTAAATGTTTGTTTCTCCATGATTGTATATTTCAATTCAGTTGCTTGTAAATCCTTGCTAAATAAGGCAATAGGCCTCTCAGCCCCATTCTCATCCTTTTGTAACAAAACAGAAGCAATGGTATATTCATAGGAAAAGCAAATGATTTGGAAAGGCCTCTTATAGTTTGGATCTGCCAAAACAGTGCATGCTTAAGTGCATTCTTTATTCTTTCAAAAGCTTGAATGACAGCCTCCTCCCACCTAATAACTTGATCCTTTTTTAACATTCTTATGATTGGAAGAGTTAGATCAGCAAAATTGGAAACAAACCTTCTAATAAAATTGATTTGGCCAAAGAAAGACTGGATGCCTTTTTTGGTTCTTGGGATAGGTACTTTGTTGATTGTAACCACTCTCTCAAGGTCTATCATAACACCATCTTTAGATACAATATGTCCCAGAAAATTGGCCTTTTGCACGCCAAAATGACACTTCTTTGGATTAAGAGAAATGCCATACTCCCTACATCTGATCAACATCTTCTCCAAATGTTGCAAATGGTCACCTCGCTTCCTTGAAAACACAATCACATCATCTTGGTAAACTGCAATGAACTCATTGATGTAACCAGAAAAAGAAACATCCATTGCCCTTTGAAAAGTGGCACCATCATTCATCAATCCAAAGGGCATCCTAACAAAAACATAAGTCCCCCATGGAGTAGTGAAGGTTATCTTAAGTCTTTCTGATTCTTTGACAACTACTTGATTGTATCCAGGAGAAACCATCCAAAGTAGAGAGCAATTTTGATCCTGTCACAAGCTGCAACATATTCTCCATGTTGGGAAAGGGGTAGTTTTCCTTCATATAGGCCTTGTTTATATTTCTAAAATCCACACAAATTCTAATGTCTCCATTCTTCTTTCTAACTAGCACAAGGTTTGCAACCCAAGATGAATATCTAGTGGGCTGGATAATACCTCCATCTCTCAACTTCTTTAATTCCTTTTGCATTTTCATGGAAAGAAGTGGATTAATTGGCCTTTTCCTCTATCTGAATGGCTTGGCATTTACTTCAAGAGGGATCTCATGTTGAAACAAATCTTCTCTATATGCTTTCAGCTCTGAATAGGACCAAGCAAGGCAGTCTTGATATTTTTCAACAATTGGAGGTAGGACTATTTTTCTTCCTTGTTTAAACTATTGCCCAACCAAACCTTCCTTGGTTTTTCCTTTGTTCCCAATTCATGCTCTTCCACATCCCTCGAAGTAGACATGTTTCTATTTATGATGCAATCAACATTGTTAAAATTTGACTCAAGTGTAACGAGACCTCTAGGAATGGTGTTTGTTTTCAATTGGATGATATCTTTTCCAAACAAAGTTTCTCTTCCTTTAGTCATGCATACCATTGGTTCCCAATCAATATTCTGACTTGTAAACTCACCTTGGTTTTGCAAGAACCTAAGCACTTAAGCATCATTGTTAAAGACTTGTCAATGTTTCACATTATCAGGGACAGCTGGCCTAGTCAGGACTTCAATGTTGTATTCACAATAAGGTGAAATGGTGAAATTTTCAAATCTAGAACCCAGCACTGCCAACTTATCAGTAGCAACATTAATACCTCTGTCATGGTAAATAATGTTAAAGGAATCAAACATTTCAATTAGATCCCAAACTGCATGCTTATATTGTTTCATACATTGATTTTTTGTAGCATACAGTTTTCTTATTTGTCTAACAACCAGTTCTAAGTCTCCTTTTGCAACAATATCTCTTACTCCATACTTCCATGAAATTCTTAACCCCAACAACAATGCCTCATACTTAAACGTTGTTAGTGCATTCAAAATTAAGTTTAAAGGAAAAAGCATACTCTTCTAAACTAGGAGAAAGCAAAACTATACCAGCACCATTTCCAAATTTGGAGAAAGCTCCATCAAATAGCAAGTTCCAAGGAGAACCTACCATATCAAGGCACTTTGATCTGTCCATCTTGTGTTCCTTTCCATTAGCAAAGCCAATGAAATTTTCAGAATCTACATCAGCAAATAACACTTCATAGGAAGCATTTTTGGGATCTTCAATCAAGTGCAACATCTTCTTTTCACAGAGAGTTTGACAAGGCTGACCTCAATGGGAATGGTGGAAAAGACACGTCCATCTAAACACGCCACCAATACTTGCAGCCCATTTTCTTGACAAAAGCATACCCGATTTGGCAAGGTCAAAAATTACAACATCTAGTTTTAAATTCTTACCCGGGTAGGCTGCAACTTGCACTACCAAACCCTTCACACAACCAACAACCAGAACTTCCTTGGCCATGGTAGTACAATTTCCATAGGAAATTTTCACTTTGATATCCAACTCATTCATGACTTCTAGAGGCATGACATTACATGATGCACCGGAATCAAACATACAATTGTGAAGTAGCCTATCTTTTATGAGTAGAGTGGTGAAGAATGGATCAACATTAAATTGGGAATCAACCAAGGATGTCCTCAAATATACCTCAGTGCCTCTCCAAGATCCTCCTCTACCGGTGGTGTTTCAAGGCTAGCATTGATTTGAAGAGGAGTCTCAATAACATTTACATTTCTGCTTGGGGTAATCTTCTCTTCTTTTAATCCCAAGTACTCAAATGCTCTCTTCTTATGCCCAAGAATTCTAAGCAACTCAATAATTGGAACACTCACTTTAATTTGGCTCAATACTTGGGATATGGTATAGGGGACACTCTTTGGCAAAACAGCATTGGAAGGGATACAAGAAGATTCATCAGAAGGTGAAGGATTCTTGGCAGCCTGGACATGAGAAGGACTGTAATTTTTGTTTGGGACAAAGAGAACCTTTAGCAAGTGTTTCTTTCCTAGGAGCATCCTTTGGAATGCTTGTGAGAAAGGGTGTTTTAGTTTTGGCTTGAGGCCCAACTCCCTTAACAACTTTTCTTCTAGTGTTATAGTCCTTTTCTTGAGTTACAACAACATTCATCAACAATTGTCTATCTTCCTCCGAAGGGATACCACCATCATACTTCTTGATCATCAAGGTTCTTAGATATTAAAAGTCAGTGTTAGGAATTTCAAAGGATTGAACTACATCTACATCATGAGCTTGAGAAAAAGAAATAAGTGGTACCCGCTTTATGCAATCCCAAAAGGTTACAACAGTCCTAGCACTTATTACTTCAGTAGATGTTGCTCCTCCTTGTGAGCTTGAAGAACAGCCCACCATGCAAATATCATCATCAGTTCCATCCTTATTATCAGCTTCATCAACTTGTTGGTCCATTTCACATAGAGGATGAGGAAGAAAACATCTATCACACCAATCCATATCAGCCACTTCATCAACAACAACAACCCTGGTAGTTAGAGGGTTAGGAACCAATCTATTTTCACATGTTTGGGGTTGTCTATTTGTAGATCCAATAGGCCCTTTACCCTTGTCATCAAACCTTTGATCATTCCTATGGTGATTGCCAAATCTATCTTGTGCCTGCTGCCTAGGCTGACCTTGTGAAGTTTGCCCAATACCCTTCTCAGCTCTTACCAACTTGTATGAGATTTCTTTGACAGCCCCTGCCAAAGTCTTCACAACCTCTTCTAAATCAGCACCTTTGCTAGCTTGAGGTTTGTAACACCCACAATTTCACACATGCTAACAACACAAAAAAACAAGATAACTTTTTTTTGACTTGCTTGACCTATGACACGACACAACATGCCATCACCAAGGTTACAACTAACTATGTGAACAACTTGATACAAGGATGACCACAAGGAAACACGAACACGTTCACACCCATCAAGGATAATACATTTTTTTTTAACAAGACAACGTAGAAGGCCAACCACATAACCACTTACAGTTAGAGCATACCACAATGAGAAAATTCTTGAAGGTTATTTATTTAGATAAAACATCCTGGAATTCTTGACTTACGTTTTTAGAGAGATTCAAGATATGATTCACACAATTCATCTTACCAAACTGAGTTATTTTCTTATACACTGTAGAGTAGTTCACTTAAAGTCTTCTCCTTTACGTCAATTATTTTTTTAATTTAATTATTTGACAAAGGAGATAATTTAATTCCACAAGGCCATTCATTCATACTTACGCTACTAAAACTCATTCATGCCCTCATGACAACATGGGTTCGCATTCAACACACTTAAGTGAAAATTACAAGGCACCTTGGAAAAAGTTAAAGGAAGAAGGTCAAGTTGAAATCATCTTGAGACATCATTAGTTATTACCAAGATTTGATTGGAGCTTGAGGTTTTATCTATATATATTAAAGATGTTACTTAGGCTTCCCTGAAGAGCTTACAAAAGGAAACTATTTACTTCCACAAGGCTGAGATATAAGTTTCGTGGTTTCCAAATTGTTTTCTCCTACTTATTAACCTTATTATCTTTCCAGGAACTAACCATTGATTTCCCTTAAACTCATTTAAGAATTCACCATATCAGGATAATGTTCGCTAGCTTAGCTAGGGTTAGCAAGTTATAAAATTTTATTTTGCAAGGATAGTTCTCGCCTTTGATTACTTAAGGAATTGCTTGTTCTCAAGTAGGTCACCTTTTCATTAATTTGTTGCGTATAATTTTTTTGTTTATCTGCTATAAGAGTTATCCAACCCATTTTATTTTACTCAAACACATTATTATTAAGTCTTAGAAAGATTTAACTTAACACTTTATTCTCAAGATCAAGGTTTTACAATACTCATGTCAATGTAAAGATTTGAATATCATTTCTCACAAAGATAAGTTTCCAGTTTAACCATAAAAAGGACAAGACAACTTCATCACATAGTTTCGAACATTCCAAGGCAAGAGACCTTCTAAACTCCTTTACAAGAAATGTTACAAAATTTACAACACATTGGACATATTTACAAGGAACTTCATAAATTGTACTGATGAAACCTTTACACTTTTTCCTTTAATCTATTCACATAATCCATATACACAAATATTAACTAGAGTTAGTTCGCTAGAATTGAGCATGTTAAGACTACCCATTGCAACAATAAGCTAACATTTAACAATATCATGAAAGGAATGTTCTAAATTCAAGAATGGGCCAAAGCACAACCCGCTAATCCAAAATGCTTCACACGAGAAAGAGATTTATACCAGCCAGCAAGGAGGAAGCCAAAACAAATACCAGTAAGAATAAAATCTCATTTATCAAGGCAAGACCTTATGGGTTAGGAACAAGAAGATCAAGAGTAAGGAAGAATGCCATTCAATATCACATAATATCTCAAACATACACACGTGAGTCTATCCTCGCTTGTAGCCAACAACACTTATAGTAGAGTTTTCACCAAGTATATAGTATTCATTTCCTAAGTCTTTATGTTGCCGTGGTCAAGGTAGGTCAGAGGGCTTATTTGATGTATTTGAGTGTTGTTAGCCTCGTAAATATGTTAACTATAACATAGATTATTTAAAAAAAAACCCATTGAACCAATCATATATATATATATATATATATATATATATATATATAGTTTAAGAGATCAGTACATATATCCAACAATCTTAATGTAATTGTTAATTACCTTGAACCATTCGACGACCCCAATTTCATCCTTTTTTCTTGTTTTTTACTATGGTCACACAAACATATAGCCACCAACTAGTTTATCCATGTAAACCATCAAAGGAGTAACCACCACCAATCATGCATGAAATCTCTCAAGGATTTCTATTTTGGCATTTTATAGAAATTATTTCGAAGCCATAGCAACCACTATCAATTAAATGATCAATGACACCTCGGCCTCCAACATAATCTTAATTGATACCAAACCGAAGGAAAGAACTCAAGCAGATTAAGCATGTAGGTGTTAGAGTTCCTTCAATATTGACAATAATATTGGGAAAATTATACACTCGATCTATCGAAACAGCGTGGCTTAATCATTTCCATGGTCAAATCGACCTTTACACAAATAAAAACTCAAGACCGGTTGACAATGTTAAGGTAAATTTCATTTACCTTAACCATATCGAAACCCTTCAAAAACTTACAGCCACACTAAAACAAGAAGTCCATAATAGAGAACATTGACATTAATTGATATCAATATGATGGGTTCTCAACTATTGCCCAGAATATTTCCCATTAAATCATACTGAAAACTGGTAATAATCTATGCAAACATTCACAAAATATTCATAGCCTCACTAACATGCTAACAAAAGAGGAGATTCTAGGAAAGTAGCTTAAAACTTTTTTTTAAGCATATAATTAACAAGTTGAAGATCAATCGTTCAGATTACCCTCATTATTTAAAGCCCTGAATGGGTAACCAATCGATCGAATTTAAGGGACAAGAAAAAATGGTAAGACGATACACTCTCCAAACTGGCGGGCTAGAATAACTTATTCAAAACTCTAGGGAACCTTATGGGTTTTGTCATAAAATTTGTTCCAGGTTCCTAAACATGGAGTCGGCCTCATAGGTCTGAGAGAGAATATGAAAAACATAATAGTTTTAACCCTACGATGAAGCCAGAAGAAACCAATTTATATTTACCAGCCTAATTGCATACCATGAAATGGTAAGTCGGAATCACAATTCTTCTATCATTCTAGTAAAACCCAAAGAAAAAAATGAATAGCACTACGCACATTACCCATCAATAAAGTAAGCCATAGAATATATACATACCATCACAGTTGTTATCTGGGTAAGATAAACAAACAAATCCTAGTAGTATTTCCTTTCCTTCAAACTGGATCGATTCACAAAATAATGCAGAAGCCCATTTATACTAACGTGAAATGGAGTAAGCCATTAAAAGGGAAAAGAGAGAAATTCATGCAAAACCAACGAATTTGGAAGGAGATTTAAAGGAACAACCAGCACACTCAGGAAACAATTTAAACAACCACGAAAACATTTTGTCTGGGCGCCATTTAAGGAAAGAAGAATATTCATTTCATGATATTAAAAGAAGGTAGCAGATTATTGCAAGGTGTAGATTTAACATGCCTAAATGGGGCTTCCGAAAAGCAGTGGCATCCACTAGTTATAACATCTTCTACATCAAGACCAACGTTGGATGGAAATTTGACCTTTGTAGAAGTTGTCCCACGCCAAGAGACAGGTTTACCCTTGATCACCCAAACAAAACATTGAGAACCAGGTACTTAGTTGTGTCGAAAACATCCACTGCAATAGCCAAATTTCTGTCAAATTTACAGACCTCCAATTCAGGCCGCAATCCAAGACATAGTGCTTTGGAACCCCAAGTTATATAATAGATACTCCTGAGTAGAACTACATAATTTCTGCTAAAGCTTCCCCATGCAGCTATAACCCCCTATCTAATGTGATTCAGGTGATAATAAAACATTCCTTGAATTTAATTCAAAATATAGAATCAAATTTTTAGTAATATGAATATTAATTAGCATCGACTAAAAAGGAGTGTGGCCAAGTGGTAAGGCAACATGTTTGAATTCTTCCATCCAAGCACCATAGATTTGTCTCAATTTACACCATTTGATAGATTTCACACATTATCTTTACTACACAAATCTCCACCTTGAAATAACCAATAGATTAAGGAAAAAAAATTTAGAGAGAAACAAGGTTCATAGCCTAAGCGAGGATTCAAAATATCCTCACAAGAAAAATTCACGCAGCCAAAGTAGGATAAGGAAGTGGCCTAACTAAAAATGTGGTCTACCTTTCCCCAACCACACAGACTCCAAGAATGAGCCAAGCACCTCCCAACCATACGCATTCCCAATAGGATCAATGCCCCCTTCAAAACACAACACAAAACTGCATAAAACTAGAGCACTACAGTCCTTGCGGCATCATACTATTAGGATTTCATTTTTCAGAAGAGAATCCAATGTGTGTGCTTTCAACAAAACCATTTAAGGAAAAAGGTAGGAGTCCATTTAAATTTCACCCACCTCCAGCCAACAAAGACCACAACAAACAAGGCCTTAGAGCTCACGTCTCCCTCACTCCAGGTAAGACATTAATGACCATAAAGACGTTTTCAACAAAAATAAAAATAAAAATAAAAAAATCCATCTCCTTTACTTTTCCAATCAACCACTTCACCGTAATCACTAAATGTTCACTTTTGATTAATTTATTAATTTTTTTTATCTTATTTTCTTCTTATTTTCTTATTTTTTATTTTTCTTAATATTTTATTTATTGATTACCGTAAATTTCCCTTCATTTAATTTACTCAATTTATTTTTAACACATCTTATTGTGTTGAGTCGTTAATATTATTATTATTATTATTATTATTACAATAACTTACTCCATCCAATTCACATATGCTAAAAGGGTGTAAGAAATTTTGTATGATTACTATTCAACCCGAGAAGATTAAATCACACCCATATAGCCAAGCTAGAGGGGGCAATAATTAGTTTCTTGATTACTTTAAATGATAAGGAAAAAAAGAACACGATCGCAGGCTAAAACAACCGACGGGAGAACTAGAGATTGTCATTACGATGGCAACACAAGGCAACGACTGACTATGGCACCGCAAGAAAAACTCTTCCTTTATGTGAAACGAGGTTCACGCTACATGAAAAATATCAATAATAAAATAGAACATCTTAAAGGTAATTAATAATAGTATTGATAAAAATTGACACTAAAATCAAATAATCGCCAATCGAAAATTACATTTGTAATACTATTATTACCATTATTTATTATTATTTTATTCTATTATTTTTATGATTAAAATAAAAATAATGATAATAATTAATCATATTAATAACAATCAACAGGAAAGATCGAGAAAGCAAGAACAAGATTTTCTTTTAATAGGATAATCGTGAGGAACGTTGCACAGGCCAACAACAGAAAACATCGACACCAACACAAGCAGGAAAGATGAAGAGGGAGAATTCCAATCATTCTCTACGATAAGGGAAAATCCAAAAAAATAATAACAGGGCACAACAATGTTAAACACTTAGCAACACGGTCGTCGAAGAAGAAGGGAGAAAGAAAAAAAAAGAATTATAAACAGGGCATTACAAGGTTTTTTAGGGTTTATCAATTTTACACCATCTCTCTTAAGAGGTTTCCCAACAGCCTTGATATTGTTCTCAATTTGAAGTTCCATGGTGAAAGCTCGTCTTATTTTGGTTGGGTTCTTATCTCTTAGGTAGTAGGCTGCCTTTTTATCAAATGCATCTGTATATTTGATTAAACAAGATTCATCACAAGGCCTCCAACCAACAGAAGCCTTCTCAAAGTTTTGTTAAACCTTGTGTTGAAGTCATGGGTCGATTCATTTGGGTTCTTCTTCATATTCTCAAACTCGAAAAAAAAAAATCTAGGATCAATCTTGTCTCCATATTACAACCTAAATGCATTTTTCATTTTAGTCCATGAATCATTAGAGTTATCGGGTAGATCCTTGTACCAATCCCTAGCATCTTCTTCTAGTGTATGAATAAACAACTTAATTTACACATCCTCAAACTCTATCTCAAAATCTTCCATCATATTCAAAAAATTTGAGATGCTAATCACCGTAATAACATTGTTACCCTAGAATTTTGGCAACCTATTTCTAACATCCTATGGGATAGCATTTGGTAACCATCCATTCCCCAAAATTTATTAGACCAAAGGTGTTAACAACAAACGAAGGTCTAGGTTGAGCCATATTGTTTGGTGGGGGTGATCTTGGAGGTGAAACAAGTGGTGAGGAGTATAATATCCTTGGGGCTAAAAATGTGATTCACAAGACTCGGTATCCTCTAAGTGTTGATTTTTTTGGAAAGTTTTACTCGAATTAAAACATAGAGGTGCAGATTGGAGAAGGAACTTACCAAGTGCACAGGAAGGACCTTCACTAGCCGAGGAAAACAAGTTTATGAGAGGATTTCTTGAATCGAGAATCACTTGAAGAAGAATGATAGTTCTTTACCAAAGGTTGATCTCTCTCACCAATTGCTATATGTTTGTCTGATGCCTGACCTTTAACCACTTTCCAAACTCTTCTCCCTTCCAACTCTGAATTTCTTAAATCTAAGAACAATTTCTTAGCAGATTCTTTAAGGAAGAGAGATCTTCTTCCCTCCAGTTTTGCAGAGATCAACAACACAAAAATAAATGACAGAAAGCTCAAGACACTGGTATTTCTAAATTCAAATCAGCATGGAGTCGCCACTAAGGAATTTCACCTCAGTTGTGCAAGAATGCACTAAAGTAAGTTTGTCAAATGTTTTCTAGTACCAATAAATTTGCAAGGCTTTATAAACTAGACCTTCTTAAATCAACCAAAAATAATGCAACAAAGTGTCTAAACTGCTGGGAAAAGAAAAAGGGTAGGCTGAGCTTGAAACCTTTTCTTTAAAACTTGTAGATCTGAAACATAGGATGATATCTTGATAATGCAGAGCTCAAATACCTGAATACACCTCAAAAACACCAAGAAATTCCAAGAATTCCCTGCAACGGTGCCACTCCGGTGTTGGTACCCAAACTTAATCTCCTTCACAACTCAAACAACATCATGGATTTGCACAAGACACTCAGAGGTAGATAAATGATTTGTATGTCATTTGTAGCTGGGGAGACATCTATCTGACTTGTTAGCACTCAAGATTTGAAGGATTGGGTAGCACCTCAGAAGGATTTTGATCTAATCCTCACTATTTTAGGTTGTGCCTATCAACCAAGGCAAGAGAACCTATATTGCAGCCTTTTTTTAGTGAAGGAGGTGGAGATATCCTTGTATTTTGCATATTGTATGGAAGGGGCCTTGGGAAAACATGATCAATTCTCCATTATTCAAACTCAAAATATTTTTCACTACTAAATGATGGAAATGTTTTCAAAACAAGGTGAGGCTGCTAGAGACATAATATTATCCTAATTTTCTTTGTGCATTTTTTGTAAATGGATTGTATTCTCTTGCTAACACACAATGCAATGCAGGGGTGGTATAGGGTAGGGTTAGTTATTTTGAATGAAATTTTGTTGGGAGATGTTAGAAAAGACCAACCAAAAGTTACCAAACTCTTTGAGGACCTTTGCAAGAAATTTGTAACACTTAAACAGTAGGAATGCTTCAAAAGGTTTAAAATACCCTTCAACCAGGATATGTGCACAAATGGAGGCCCAAATTTGCACTCTTCCACACAATCTTTGACAACCTACTACAAAATCTTGAAGCAAATATACCAACAAAGTATCCAGAAATCCCTATCTTATCATGACCTAAGGTGCACCCAAAGGTTTACAAATAATCTCAAGATTCAAGGATAGTTAAATGATTTTAAATTTGTTTATCTTTTATCAGATGAAAGCTCTTCCAAATATAAGATTGCAGATGCCATCAAACCATCAACAAGAAATCAGACCCCAAACACAAGATTGCAACATGAGCAAGAAACACAAATTGAAATCATTCTGAAACATAAGCATATACAAATTTTGCCAAGAGATAACATCAAATAATCCAAAATTTGATCGAATACATCAGCAGGGGAATGTTATGAAAACAATCTCAGAGCTTGTTGATGGATTTACAACTAAAACCAACTCAACATGATGAAATATGATACAAGAGAGAATTAAAAATGGTTCTCAAGTGGTTTTCTCTAGAGAAATGTATTTCTTTCAGTCTTTTCCTTGAAAATTCTACGTCCTTTCTCCTTGAAAATTTCTCCAAAATGCATAATATACCTCATGCCATCATGCAGTATCCTTCCTAAGCAAAGAATATGCTATGGGATCAAATTTGTTACAACAACTCCTCATGATTTATAGAAAGGGACAAGTAAACAAAAAATGCTTGATGAACTCTGTGTGTGCCCAAAAATCTTAAATCATTACATAATTTGGATCATTATCCACCCCAGGGTCACGTTTTTATAATTTAAGCATACAAGCATATTTCATTTATCATTTTTCACCTTTTCACCTCATCATTTCACCTCTGTAATTTTTTTTTTCATCTTTCACGTTTTTTATCGGGCTTGAGTAGAAATTTTATCAAAAACACCATAGATCAAGGAATTGAGTCATAAAACTGATTCCTATGCATTGAAGGCCAAGATGATGAGGAATCATATAAAATTTGATGTGATTTGATGGAAAAATAATGATTCCAAGCTTCTTGGAGCTCCCATGGCAGCCAAAAGGGTGAATGAATAGTAACCGTTGATTTTGGATAACTTTAAATACCAGCCCTCCACGTGGCAGATGAGATCCCAAACATAAGCCAAAAATTACCTTTTTTGACTTTGGATAATGTGGGACATGTGTCAAAACATGATTGGATCGGGCTCCCATCTTTAAAATTACATTTGTGACCTTTTTTAATTTTGGAAAATTTTACAAAATTTTCCCCTTCTCCCCTAGACCCGCCATGCGTCCAAAGGTGGGCCCCATTGAAAACACAGATCAATTCTATCCATTTTGCTCCTTTTTTGAAAAAAGGAAATTTTTCTCAAAATTCTCCACAAGCCCGAATACCCACTCTCTTCCTCACCACGTGGCGCTCTCCCATTTGTTGTGGGTCTAGGCCTCTAATTCTTCCTTCAGACCTCCCTGCCAAATTTGCAAAATTTCAAAATTCCTCCTCGGGCCCGTGCTCTTCATTTTGCCATTTGGGACACGTGTTGGCTCTAGATTGGAGCGGCACAAATTTCATAAAATTTTCCTTCAGCTCCCCTGCTTGACTTTTTACATTTCCAGGACACATGTCCACTTCTCATTGGTTGGGGACCTTCGGCCCAAAACTTGACTTTATACCATTTGAAGTTAAAACTTCAAAACCATCACAAAACCCATCGACCCCTCATATTGACTTCTTCTAGCCACGTGTCCACCTACTATTGGATGAGGGCCTTCTCTTCAAAAATTTCCCTTAACACTTTGAGCCAAAAAACACAAAAATTCACCAACTCCTCCCGCCACCCGCATGTCCCCGAGCCACGTGTCCTCTTCCCATTCACTGCGGGCTTTCAGGCCAAGAATTGACTTTGAGAATTTTGCAAAATGAAAGCCAAAATTCTTAAGGTAAACCCACCACCCTCAACCAATCAGAATGTGCCACGTAGGCACCCTTTGTAAGAAGTGGAGCCACGGACAAAAATTTTCCTTTTAGCCAAAATTTCAAAAATGACAAGTTAGAAAACATTTCCCGACCACCCCCGGCCAATAGGAACCCGCCACATTACCCTTGTATGCAGAGGACAAATTTGATGGGTAGAAAACGCCCGTCTAATCGTCAAACATGGAAAATATAGAGGATGCCCTAGAATTTGAAATTTTTGACAAGGAGGCAGATTTTTTTGTTTTAAATCAATTGAAACATGATTTGACATTGTTTTCGACCTAGGGATTGGGATTTTAATTGCAAACAATTCGGATTTGATCAATTTCAAATTTTTGCATGATTTGACAAAGGAAAAATGACACAACCCGACCATTTGAAAAAGCTAGGGCACAAAAAGGGGGAAACTTGGATTGTTGTTTCAAATTAGGGAAAAACAATAATATCTTGGGCATCTTCGAAGCATTCAACTAGGGAAGACGAACAACAGATCACCAAATCAAGAAATAAAACATTTTTGAGAAGATTTGGGCATGGAACATTAGGGCACATTATGCAAACTGAGAATTAGCACCAACAGTTGTATAAAAAGGGAATTGATGGAGTGTTCATTTGGTTCATAAATAAGATTCAACAAGGTAAGATTTTGGAATCATTCCATAACTTAGCATGCGAAGGACATTTATCATCATCTATTACATATCACAAGATTCTGCAAGCAAGGTACTATTGGCCTACTCTCTTCCAAGATGTGTCTATGTGGGTTACTAAGTATGAGGCTTGTCAACCGTTCTACGATCGTCCTAAATAGGTAGCACTTCACCGAAGGTGGTAGTTGAAGAACCTTTTCAATAATCGGGAATAGATTTTATTGGAGTATTAAATCCCACATATATTTCTAGACATAATTATGTCTTAACCATCGATTATTTCATAAAGTGGCTAGAAGCCATCCCGGTAAAACATGTTACCTCCAAATTTTTTTGTAAGTTAATTAAAGAGAACATAATAGTCAGGTTTGGTGTCCCTTATAATATTTTTACCGATAATGCTTCCAATTTTCCATCTTATGAACTCACTTTGAATTTTCTCTAGTTATGGGATCACTTGTTAGATTACTACCCTCAAGGAAATGGTCAGGCGAAATCAAGCAATAAAAACTTACTGACTATAATTAGGAATCTAGTTGATGAAAATCAGCAAACATGGAACAAAGCATTGTATGATGCCTTGTTTGCTGATCATATTACTTTAAAAAAGAGCTATTGGGATGTCAAATTTTCAAGTGTTATATGCAGTTGATGTAGATATACCTATCTCTTTGGAATTTACAACCTTAAGGTTTGCCAAAATAATTGAAGATGGTACCTTCCAGGACTCGTTGAAAAACAAATCATGTACACGATAGATTTAGATGAAAGCAGATCCAAAGTGGTGGACTGGATAAAGAAACATTAATACAAGGTCAAGAAAATGTTTGATAAGAATAATAAGCAATGATATTTTTAGGTTGGGGATTTGGTTTTGTCATGGGATAAAAAAGAGAACCAAAAGGCATGCATGGAAATTTTTATTCCTTATGGAGGGCACCTTTCAAGATCCATCAATTGTGTCAAGAAAATATATTTTATCTTTCTTATCTTGATGGAACTCAACTTCGCTGCCTCACAATGGGCAGCATCTTAAGTTATTTTTCCCATAGTGCAATTTCTTCTTGCATTCTATCATAATTTGCGTTGCATTTTTTTTCTGTGTGTTTGATTTTTTTCTTTTCTTGATTTTTTTGTTTTTATATATATTTTTTTGGTGTGTTTGATTTTAGTTCTCTTTTCTTTGATTTTTTTGTTTTTAATTAATTACCTCATAATTGATAAATCCACATCGCCTTACCCGCCACCTCACTTGGCCACCTCACCATGACCTAGCCCTAACCCTAAACTAACCTAATTAGGACCCATGACTTGGTCTAGACTCACATCCATAACTAATGCCTCCTTACTCGCACCCAAAGCCGACCTTCTAGCCACTTGACCAAGCCCGCAACTGATCCCTCGGGAGAAAAACAGGGAAGGTGGGCTATTTTACTAAAAATAGCCTACTTTTTCCTAACCGATGCCGGTTCCTACTCGACCGCCGTCGGTTACGCAACCGCCATCGGTTCCCTGTAAATGGGCTCCCCAAACCAAAACAACGGATCGGAATTTCATTTTGGAGATCAGTCGAAGGATTTCTGGATCAACAGAGAGCATTGCGAGCGAGGAACAGAGTCCAGATCTTCACTTGACCAAGCAGAGACGAGTGAAAATACTAGACGTGTTTACAGCAAAGGAGATCAACTTGCACCTTCGTAAAAACCAGTAAGTTACATCTTGCATGTCCTCCATTATAACATTTCTTATGCTTTTGGAATTACCCTCCCAAACCGTTTCAATCCATTATCCAACGTACTCATTACCTCTAACTGTCATTCTTTTGCTTCTAACCATCCCATTTCCTAATACTATCCAAAACCAGCCATTACAAACACCACAACCAGCCCCGTAAGATCCTAGAACCCACCCAGATTTGGTTATCAAGAATCGCATCGGTTATAGGTAACCGCATCGGTTCCTTTGATCAAAACCAGAAAAACAGCCTTTCCCCTACCCAGCTTCAGCCAAGCAATTTAATTGATATTTGCGTCTTTTGTGTTAATTCACGTTAGCAGGAAACGACCACCTTCAAAGGAAGTTTTACATTTCCTGGGCCCAAGGCAGTTTCCTCATTTATTGTTTAATCAAATCTTGTGGTCTTGTGTTCTTATTTGCAGGTAGTCCTTCCTAGACAAAAAGGAGTTCTCCGCAGTCAACCTGATCTTTCTCTACGGTACGCGCACATCATCTCGACATTCTACAGGTGTATTCCTCCTAACCCTAACCTTATCTGCTTTCTAAAAGGAACGAAGCATTTCCGAGTGAAACATTTTTTGGCACACTGGTGGGACCCATTTTGGGTTTATCTTTATTTCTTGCTTGCTTTCATATAGGGAGCATACTTGCTGTTTTCTTCTTCTAGAGATATTCACAAGGTATTTTATTATTCTGGTAAAAGAACTTGCTTTGTTTTTGCATCTTGCATTAGTAAAAGTCATCTCTTTTGCTTCATCGAATATCACTTTCGATTTGGGTTTTAAAACACATGCATTGCATTCCTGCTTGTTGTTTTTCAATTCTAGTGAACATAGATTAAGTAACAGGTCGTACACGTGGGGGTGATATCCACGGTATTGACAGGAAATTAATCTTACATTCACTGCACAACACATACCGAATCACTTCACAATTAACACAACAGCTCAAACATCCCCCTTTTTTCCGCGGTATTCCTCCGCCCGATTGAGGTAACCTTATAAGCCAAAACAACTTGACATTTCCCTAAGTCTCTTGTTTAGGATTCTCGACATCATTCTACGCCTAAAGGCATAAGCCCACAATAATTAAAATTAACCCTAAGGTTAATCTCTGGATTTGCGTGTGCATCTTGCTTGTTTGTTCTCTGCTTTTCTCGTCATACTGCCTTTTTGTGATCAATAAGTTGATAAATATACTCAACGTTGCTAAAAATCAAATTAGCAGCCCTTTGTATCTTCTTATCCTAGATTTTTGACACCGCATCGGTTAAGGGACCGACGCTATTTCTCGTGACCGACAAATGTTAGTAAACCGATATCGCCATCGTCTCCATCACCGACAAACCAAAGAACTTGCCAAATTCATCATTCGGGGTTGTTTTTGTTCTTGATAGATTGAAACTTTACCGTGAACTACTGTCCATGGTTGTTATCACTCAAAACAAGCGCCGCCATGGTTTCACACGCTTGCTCTGCTTTTTTGCCTCGAATCACCCCCTTCACCTTCTATGGGGAATCCTACCGATACCAAAGTGAGGTTCCAAAATTCCGTGGGAGATAAGGACTTTGCCAAGTTTCGGATGCTAATTCCAATACTGCATAATACTATTTGTCTCATACCCCGACCGTACACCCGATGGTCAGCTCCTTGTAGGTATGCCTATCAAGCATAGCTGCTCATTTAGCTCCCACTCCTCCCCGATAATACCGCCTCGCTTCCTCGCATCTCTAGCCCCGTCTCCCAATCCGACACTGCAGAGGTTCATACGACCCCGATTAGCTTTCCTTTTGTTAATCTTGGACCCCACGTTTGCTACCACCAACCGCCCCTACCTCATCTCTTTTGCAGATCGCTCCATTCATGACTTGCTCTCTCGCCACCTATCCACACGAGCTTTCCTTCTCAAGCTCCGCCTACCTTTTCATTCCCATACACGTATCCAAAGAACCTCAACACCTTATATGGGACATCCCTATTCTCGTGCACCATCATCTCATCCAACCACCGATTTCATCAAACAAATGATGGACAAAATGCAAAATTTGGAGGCTTTGTTTCGGGAAGTCGTAGCGCCTTGACATACGAACAAGTTTTTGGGAGCCCATTCACCCTTCGTCCCCTTCATTCATATCCTCCTCAATGGGAGTTGCCAAATTTACTCGTTTTAATAGTAAAGAGGATCCTCAACAACACTTGCGATCATTTAGACATGCTTGTTATTTGATTGCCCATAATGACGCCTCACATTCTCGCACCTTCCCTATGTCCTTATCAGACCCGCCCGGAGTGGTACAAAGGCTTAACCCAAAGACTCGATCTTCTCTTTTAACCAACTAGCCCAATCTTTTTGGATCATTTCTCCATTAACATTGCTAAGAAAGTATCTATCACCGACCTTTATGCCATCCGACAATTTGAGGACGAATCTATCGCAGATTTCGCTGGACGATGGCGGGCCTTATCAACCAACTTACGTATGCCTTGCCTCAAACCGAACTTATCGAACTCTTTACGCGGGCCTCGCGCTAAGCACATCTCCCCTACCCTCCAAATCCAAACTTTCCGTACATTCGACGAGGTTTTACTATGGCTCAAAATTAGAAATTCGAGCCTTAGAGGAAGAGAAATCATGTTGCAAGCAACAAGAACTCCACTTTCCGAACTCCCGATTCTACCAATAAACCAAATACCACCACTCCTCACGCGTCCACCTCTTCTAAATCAAAAGGAGCTGTCCACGCGGTGATGGTCAAATCCCAACCACCGTCCAATACTCCACCAAAACCACCTATAAATACAAAGCCGAACCCATCAACTACACTCCTGGGAGAAACCTATGGTGTCATCTTGGAAAATTGCTAAAAGCAGGAGCCATTACCTTACCTCCCGTTAAACCTCATTCGGGTTTGATTCCACTCGCGCCATACCTTCCCCGGTACAAAGAAAATGACTTTTGTAACTTCCACCGCGTGAAGGGACACAAGCCATGAAAACTCGCAAGATGTTGAAAAACATAGTGCAGAAATGGTTGATGCGGGGATATAGCCCTCGATAATCCTAACGCCCCGCTAACCGAAATTTGAAAATTTTCAACAAGCCATTCCCGAATCACTGGCCCAACAAGAACGCCAACTGTGATATCTTAGCCGAGGAGAGTGTTCATGAGATCCATGCAGATTCGATACCCACCAAAAGCCTCTATCGAGAAAATTTTGAATCAAGCCTCTTCACTAACACAGAGCCCGAACCTCCTTTACCACCATCAAGCCAAAGCGAAATCGCTCCTTTACCCATAGAAGAGTTAATCGCCTGTGCTTCCTTCCCATCAATGAGTCTTCTTACACCACATCCCTACAAGATTGCGAGCGGATGTTGTCTAATCTATCCATTTCCCGTGACGCCTCCTTCTACCACTTCGCCGCACAAGAGGAAGGTACGCCACTCCCTTTCGACATCCTTAGACGAGAAATCTCAGCACCGACATCACTAAATTCTTTAGCCGTGATGCACTTCTCTCCAACATGCCCTTCGCCTATTAGTCCCTCATCACCTAAATCTTTTCAACGACGGCCGACCTCTTAACATCTATTGATACAAAGGCCTCATCTACCCCCCGTATCACTCCCACAAATGGACTGGAATTACAACCCACCTTTCTTCCGTACTCAAAATTACAAATCACACTGAGACTGTCATTCCACGTAAGATAGACAGCCCTATGGGAACGCTTGAGTACCCCTTTTTCTACTCAAATGCAAATGACTCGATCCCGATGTCTCCACCATCTACCCGAAGTGCTTACGTGCTTAAAATGCCCCTGTTCTCGCCTTCACCCCCTCACCTCTACCAAATGCCCCGTCCACTTCTATCAACTTAACCAGATCTTCCCCTACGCTGGGACCTCACCAATGCCTGGGCCTAACACACCCGCCTAAGCGACTCGATCTATCCAAAAATAAATCCGCTCCGCCACCTAGAGACGAACGCAATCCGGCCTCTATCACAATTAAAACCCTCATCGTCACACCCACCTTCCATATTGGGACCTCATCCCTCCACATTACACCAATATATCATACCTCCTTTGTTTTCTGCAAAACGACCTACGCCTTCTACACCTATACAGAGATCAAAGGGTATCACAACATCGTTACCCCGCGTATCCGGTCCACCTATCAACCCTAAACCAATCCCATCATCAAAGGATTTATTTTCTGTCACTCCCCTTTCTCCGTGGTTGTTTCCCGCTACCACGCTATCTGTAGCCTCATCATCTAACCAGCTGAACGTAACTTCTGTGTCCAAGAAACCACGTTTAGTGAAAAACATGTGTCAGCACCCCTCGGCTAAACCACCACCTGTACGAACCAACCACGCCCAAACATTACCAAAACCCGCACAACCAATACCTTCATCCGATTTTGACCCCCTCAAAGGATCTTACGCCAAAATCCTTGCTATGTTGGTGGAGAATGCGACCATTTCCCTACCTCCACTTAGACCTTATGACCCGTCTAAACCCCGACCTATGGGTTACGATGAGTCTAAAATCTGCGCTTATCACCGCACACCAGACATGATGTGGAGGGATGCAAAGCTCTAAAACCATCCTTCGTCACCACCTCTCCCTGATAGAAAGATTAAGAAAGACAACTTACGAAGGGAAAGACCTCTAGCCAATTCCTCTACTATATCATCTATCCCCGCCTCACCAAGATCTATCATTATTACAACCCCACCTCTCAAGACCATGAATTATCCCAACCATCTTCCTCATCTCGATCTACGAGATTAATATGATTAGTGTCGCACTCGAGGACAGAAAAACAATGGGAAAGCGAAAGAAAACACACTGCTGCATCTCTTTCTCCTTCAACCATCCCGATTACACCACCACCTAAAGTGGTTATTCGCGGACCCGCCTATCCCGCCTCTAATGGAGTTGCCCACCGAACCATGATCAAACAGCCTTCATCAATCGCCCGTAAAATGACACTATATGATCTCATTCGACTTCAATCTCATCGACAAGCTCTCGTTGAGATCCTTCAAGGGATAGAGGTTTTACCCAACGAAACCCTGCCCGTGGCCTCCATTCTAACACCCAATCACGTTTCCTCTCTCACCAAACAATCCATCTCCCCACCACTTCTGCCTCAAAACAACAAGTCGCCGCAGCTTAGTTTTCTAAGATGAAATTATCGACTTTGGTGCGTAAGACCCCGACCCGCCTCTTTTCATTTCCGCTTACGTCCGAGACATTCGAGTACGCGGGTTATGATTGACGGGGCGCTAGCCTAAACATCATCTCTCTTCAAAAGCCTTCCAACAAATGAACATCCCTTCTAGTTGCATGTGTGCAACCCCATCATGTTGCGATCATTCAATGACGCTATTACTTCTACCTTAGGCACCGTGATCCTCAACATTCGCGTAGGCCCACGTACTTTACCCGAACTCTTCTATGTCCTCAAGGAGAGTTCCAATATAATATATTGCGGGTCGCCCTCGATCCGAGCCATGGGATGCGTTCCTCAACATTACATCGATGCATAAAATTTGAGTACGAGGGGAAGTCCTACACTGTAAAAGCTGATCCTCCCCCCTTCAAAACTTGCAATATGTTATACCGCCCAAACGATGTGCTTATACCAATTAAGACACCCATACATTCAACCCAACCATCCTCTTCAAATGTACCTCAACCATCCACCTCAACCGCACCTACGCCTTCAATCGATGAAACCACCGCCGCACAAACCACTTCTCTTCCCGCAGCTAACATCCCAACCTCCGACCCCTTAGTAGATGTTTTTCATCGCCTCACGCTGGGGGAGTACCGCCTATATAACGTTAGTTCTTTCCCTACCCCGCAGGAGTACGGACAATTACATGCGCATCCCACCTACGACCGCCGCGTGGGGAGGTAATCTCTACGACCACCCCATCGCCGCACTAACCTAACGTATGGGGTGTTGACGCATCCTCCATTACCCCCGAACCTCCTCTTGGTGTGGTTCCTTCCAATCCGATTTTCAATACTTGACAAATCGTCGTTTCGCCTCACCTTCTTGACTTGGCCGTGCAGGTGGAAAGGCTTTGGTTTTGGCCTTTACGAACAAGGCCGACATACACTCATTCCCGTGACCACACGCAAACATAATGATCGAAGTGGTCTCGGTTTTTCCAAAACACCTACACAGGAGACACCTCCTCGTCACCGTATCTCGGAAGAGGAAGGCATCGCCCTACCGAACCATCATCACCCACTTTGCCATCATCTCCTGCGTAATCGATGGACCCCGAATCTATCCCTCCTAACTTTTTTTTCATAAATGCTATCTTCATAGGTCCTCTCACTTATCAACGCGATAATGAGGACCCATCTTCTCTTCCCCTTCTGTATCCAGACATGATCAAAGAGGATTCACCTTTGATTAATGTTGTTGAATGCCAGGATGACGACTCCATCCTCACTTACCTGGGCGCGGATGATTCTTATATTCAACGCGCCTTACCATCTGAAACCCAAACTATGCTGAACGAATCTACTATAGAAATCAACATCCACACGGAGGAAGATCCTCACATAGTGAAGATTGGACAATCCCTTAACACATCAGAACAAGCCGCCTTTTCTACCTTTCTCCGTGCTCGCAACCAAGCTTTCGCATGGTCTTACGCCGACATGCCAGAATTGATCCTACCATCGCTGCCGCCCATAACATCACCCTAAACCCCGATTCCAAACCAGCCAAAAGTAAATTGAGAAAATGCATCCACGCATTGCTTCTTGGTCAAAGAGGAGCTCCAACGACTCCTTTCTCGTTTCCTTTCATCTTGCCTATTGACTATCCTCAATGGATTTCTAACATCGCACTGCACTAAAGCGACAGGGGACTTTGATATGCACAGATTTCCGGATCTTAACCTTGCTTGCCCCAAGGATGACTTCTCCCAAGTATTGATCAACTTGTTGATCTCATCGGGCCATGAAATGCTTTTCTCATGGATGGCTTTTCAGATACAACCAAATTTTGGCCGCTCTCGCCGATCAACACAAAACCGCCTTCATAACTCCTCGGGAACCTTTCGTTATCGTGTCATGCCATTTGGCCTTAAGAATGCCGGTGCTACCTATCAAGCGGGCTATGACCTACATTTTTCATGACATTATGCACACTATCCTCAAGACTATGTCGACGATCTTCTCGGCAAGTCTAAACATCGTAGTGAACATCTCGATGTTTTAACCATTATTTTTGATCGCCTGCTACAATATTCTCGTCCGCCTTCAACCGAAGAAATGTGTCTTTGGTGTTCTTTGGGAAAACTTCTTGGCTTTATCGCCTCTCTTTGCGTGGCATTGAGGTCGATCCATCTAAAGTAAAAGCTATCCTAGAAATGCCCCCACCCAAAACCTCAAACAATCGCGTAGTTTGCAGGTAAACTTCAATCCATCCGGCGTTTCATCTCCCAACTCTCTGATCGATGTCACCCTTTTCATCACCTTCTAAAAAGGACGTTGCCTTTCAATGGAGTGAGGAGTGTCACCAAGCCTTCAAGCTCTCAAAACGTATCTCTGCAGCCACCCGTGCTTATCCCACCCCAGACGACCGCCCTTTCTACCTTTATCTTTCCGCCACCGACCATGCTATAGGAGCTATGCTCGCACATCGAGACTCTGCACGCCGAGAGCAGCCGTTTATTATATAAGTCGCACTCGTGGATTACGAGACTAGGTATACACATGTAGAAAAATTGTGCCTCGGCCCTATCATTCGCCGCCACCAAACTCCGACATTACCTCCCGAATCACAAAACTTTCGTCATCACCAACACAGACTCCCATTCATTATATGTACGCCAAACCACACCTAAACCAACGCATCGCTCGATGGCTCATGCTCCTCGCCGACCTTGACCTTGAGTTTATACAATGAAATCAATCAAAGGACAAACTCTTGCAGACCAACTCATGGAGGCCCTCTACCCGGGAACAATTTACCAATTTTACCTTCCCGACGAACTCATCGCCACTCTTTTCGCCTGAGAAGAGTCGTATCAAATGACCCTCTTCTTCGATGGATCTAAGTGCCGGGCCACGGCGGAGGAGCCGGCGTTGTTCTCATCCCTCTTGACGCTGAACCTATGCCTCTTTCATTCGGCTTGATTTCCCCGCACTAATAATAATACAAATGGAATACGAGGCCCTTGTCTCGGGTCTCCAAGTCGATACACTTAGGCATTAAATCTATCAATATCTTTGGTGACTCTCAATGGTAGTCAATCAAGTTATGGGCATCTACCAATGTAAAACGAGGAACTTCAGAAGTACAAACACCACGTGGAATCACTTCTAACCTTATTTACTCACTATTCTATCCAAACCATTCCCCGCTCCACTAACAAATTTGCAGATACTATGGCTTGCTTAGCCTCGCAGATTCCCGCCGCACCAACTGACTCTGAATTATTCGTTGTGGTCCAGCAACTTTTTGCACCATCCTATTCAACCCCAGTAGTTTGCATGATAAATACTGTGTCTACTAATTCGCAGGATACCTGGTACCACCAATTTCACGACTACCTTACAATCTCGGTTCTCCCACCTGACCTTACTAGTAACGGAAAACGTGCTTTTCTTAAAAGTGTTTCACGTTATGTTGTCATGGGAGGACTCCTCTATAAACGTGGCTTTGATGGCATCCTCCTTCGCTGTCTAACCAGCGCAGAGGTCACCTATACCATCCAACAAGTACACGATGGGATTTGTGGTGGACATTTTAGTGGCCTCGCGTGGCTAAACGAATCCTTCGCCTAGGTTATTATTGGCCTACTCAATAACGACTGCTACGAATATGTTAAGCGCTGTGTCATGTGTCAACAACATGCCAATCTTCAACATACTCCTAGCCACCCGCTACAAGTCGCTCGTGATCTTTGGCCTTTCTCACAATGGGGTTTAGACCTTATTGGTGAGATTCACCCGACCTCTTCACAACGTCACCGCTGGATAATCACAGCACGATCGAATATTACACAAAATGGGTGGAGGCCATCCCACTCATTTCAATCAAAAAGAAAAATTGTCGAATTCATTAACCATCACATTATCTCGTCGTTTTGGTATTCCTCATCGCCTAATAATGATAATGGTAAATCTTTTCAAAAACAAGTTGTTACAAAACCTTTGTGACAACTTTGGTATCAAACTTAGTTTCTCATCGCCTTACTATCCGCAGGCCAATGGTCAGGCTGAATCTTCTAATAAAACTCTAACCAAAATCCTCATGAAAGTTGTCAATGAATCTGGAAGAAATTGGCACGATCACATCCCCTTTGCCCTTTGGGCTTATCGTACTAGCATTCGTACCTCTACTAATGCCACACCTTTTTCTTTGGTATATGGTACCGAGGCTGTTTTGCCTCTCGAAATACAAATACCCTCCCTTAGAATATCTCTTCAGGATATTCTCACCAACGATGATTTCCGCCAAGAGCGGTTAGCCCAATTGGAGCTTCTTGACGAACGACGTCTTACAGCTCTCGATCACCTTCAAATCTATCAAAAACGCATCAAGCGTGCTTATGATAAGCGACTTCATGAGCGTACCTTTAAGGTTGGTGATCTTGTCCTCAAAGAGAATCAACATGTCACCAAACTAGAAAAGAGCAAACGTGGAAAATTTGCTCCCAATTGGATTGGGCCTTATATAATCACTCACACCTATGGATCAGGCACTTATCGTTTAGCTTCGCTTAATGGTAAACCTGAGCCTGAACCCCTTAATGCCTTACATCTTCGCCCATTCTACTGTTGAATCTAGTGTTATATCACTTCTTATCTACCTACCGCTCGTCCCGAGCTCATTTACCGCTACATACACTTTGTTTTCTATATCTCTAAATAAAATCGAAATCACTTCGCACCTCCCTCGATAATGCCTTCCCTTTTTTAGTCTAGTCCATGACTTCAAAGTATTAAAATAAGCCGTATTCTTATGGGATTTTCTTGAGTCAAACTTCCTACTAAACTAGATGCTTCACGCCAAAAGAACATCTAGTCATCTAAAATTAAATATAGATCGCTCCTCGAAGGACAGCTATATGCCAAACTATTGCTCAAGCTATTATAAATAGATCGCTCCTCTCAAGGACAGCTATGCACTAAAATCATCTCGCTACTATAAATAGATCGCCTCCCGAAGGACATTATATACATACAGCCTTTATCAAGCTTCTCGCATTGATCACCTTCGTGAAGACCTCAAGAATAAAACAATCAATATCCTCAGAGACTTCCCGCATCGATCGCCTACATTCAATAAAATAAAAGCCTCATACAAAAGAACTTTTGGGTCATGGACTTGTCTATTTAGGGTAGGTTCTCTTCGTTGTAACAAGTTCTTTTCAGACTCAGCCTATATCATCCACATCACCTCACCATTTGTTTCAACTCAAGGGACGTAACGTACACCCGATATATTGTGATCATACAACTCTTTTCAACTATGGACTTCTCGCCTATACACGCACTTAGGCTTCGTGCTGCTCTACGTTGTGTGGTTTGTTTAGCTCTTTTCACCTACGGAGCACTCTTTCCGCTTTGCCTCGCATCTAGAATTGTGTGTTGATCTTAATCAGACACTATTCCCTACTACTTGGGTATGCTAACCTTGCTTTACCTATACCTACACCAACAACATTATCCTACCAAAGACCAACAACATTACCCTACCAACATCAAATTTTTACCAAACGACAAATTGCCTAAACCATACCAAATTGCCTAAATTCACCCCTCCCTGATCCTAAGGGAGAACTACATCGGTCTGAGGCCCTTCCTTGCTTTGTGCAATGGGCTATGTAGGCAAAGACTTGAGACATGGGGTCTCCCAAGGTTAGCTCGACCATCCCCTACCATAACCTATCATGTGTGGTAAATATAAATATTTTGGTGTATTTCTATTTAATCACATTCCTCTTTGATCCTTTTTCAAAACACCGAAAGTCAAAACGACAACATTCTTATTATTATAACGCAAATCAACATACATATCTCGCTTTTATTTAGATGTTAAACAAATACATCTTCTATATCATCGACACGCAGTGTCGGTACTTTATTTATCCTCATACCTTGCTAACATTTATTTAGACCTCACGCCTCATCCCGACCTAGGTGATGATCGTGATCGCCGACCCTCTCGCCAGCTCTCTCGTCCTCAAAGGTACCGCGGCTATTGGTACCGCCCACCGATCCGCCAATCTCTCCCGTAACATATGAATACGCCTCTCGCATGGAGAACTCCAGCCTCTAGTCTCGCCGCCCGTGACTCCGCAACCACTAACAATCCTCTTGTCTCATTCACCTCGCGCTTGAGCTGCTGAACCAAATGCCGCAGACGATCCTCTCTCGCTGTAATCACCGCTATGTCGTGGCACTCACGTACACCTCGCAGCTTCGCTACCCACCATAATCTATAGGCCTCTCGTCATTCCCGCATCCATTACACTCGCGATCGGCAGCTATCTCTCGGGCCCTTCGGGAGGTGTTGGCCGGGTGGTGAGAATGCCGCTCGGCATCGATCCTCATATATGGTCTATAAGCCTGTGGTATGTCCTGCACAAATCCAAATTGTCGCCGCACGCGATCTATAGGAATCCTCTCATATTCACCTGGCCTGTGCCCCGCGATCCACCTCAATCGCTCTACACCTCTCAACTCCTCAGCTATGTTCTCGGTTACCATATAGTTCCCGTAGGGCCTCCAACAGATATATCCGCAATCACAACCTCTCCCATACTCGCCTCGTAATACTCAACGTCGCCCGCACGGCTCGAGATCTTGCTCTTGTTCTCGCTCCGACCCATCGTCAATCCCAACCCTCGTACTCCGGCCTCTCCCGCTCGATGGATCGGGCCTATTGGTCGCACACAAACAATGTGCTCATAGGCCCAACAAAGGTAATAAGTATGAGCAATCCAACGTTGTCCCGTGATTTCGCCTACAAGCCCATAAACCCTCGTATAGCTCCGCCAAATATGCAGGTGCCCATGCAAAAGTCACGTTCCTTTCTATCATCTCCCAAATAACACCCATCAATGCCTTTGGAAATCTTTCCTTCGCCTCGTAACGCATAATACCCTACCGCTATCATTAAAATCACTGCTAACCTTGTCTCCTCAGGGTGTGCTGCATACATTACCCCATATGTGAATGACAAACCTCGCTGTGTTAAGTCCCGTGCATATGGACCAAACACTTCTGTTATCGCTGCCCGCCCCGCGCTAGGTAGTGCCTGATATACTGGTTCTCCTGTAATAGGGAGTCTCAAATACGAAACACATCTTCCAAAGTTACTGTCATTTCACCTGTTGGCAGATAGAAGGTATTTGTCTCAGGATTCCATCTCTCAATCAGCGCCTGTAACATACCATGGTTACGTGTGATTCGTGAATAATAACGGATTCCACTTAACCCCAAACGATTTATCAATGTCCATTCCGCTGGTGTTACATCCGCTCGGATTCGCGACAACAGCGCTGGCACACTATCATTCATCCTCAACCCTGCCTCTGCCTGCATACACCAAAACAACAAACAACCATTCAATCCATTAGGGTCTTTTTCAAACATTCTGGAAATTTCTCCAGTAACCGGTACCGGTTATACATAACCGATATCGGTTGAATAACCGATACCGGTTCTCCCTAACCGCTACCGGTCACTGTCAATTTTATACACCTTCCCTAAAAACAACCACCTACGACAATAATTTGCTCGTTTATTCATTTTTATACATACAAACATACCTCGAACCCCGATTGCCTACCCTCGTAACACTTACCCACCCGCAACCCTCCCAAACCCAAAACCCAACCCCACTGTTATCATGTTTTCTTTCTCATATCTACCCACCTACTCTCCCCCATCTTATTCACGCCAAACATGCAAAGTAAACCCTAAATCACAAACAAAACCCAATACCCTCTTGGGTCACCCACACCCCAACATGCCTGAACCCACCTTGTCTTCCTCATGTCCCCTCACTGCCACCCAACCCTTCTCCTCATCCCAAACCTCGCCATGATCACCACCCTTTTCAACTTTGTCCAACCCGCCTTTCCAACCCTAAACCCTAAACCCCTCCGGATCACACCCAATACTTTCCCAACTCCTTTTTCTCAACTTCTCACCCAAATCTCCGAGCCAATGCCCCCATCCCCAATTCAACCTCAACCCTAAAACCCTCCAATTTTTACTCGACTAGCCGATTACCCTATTTTACCTTTAACCTCCTCTTTTTCAAATTACGTCCATGGCTCTTCCTACAAAAACAAATTCCTACCCAAACCCCCATTTAGCCTAATTTTCAATGCAAAACCAGTTTACCTATTTTAACCATGGTGGGATGGGTGGTGGCGGTCCACCCAAGCCTCCACACCCGCCTATGCCATGGCTCCAATTTTACACCCCCGCCAATCATACCGCTCTCTTGCCTATCTCGCCCTCTTTACTCCGCCAATCTTTAGCTTCACCACTCAATAACCCTCCAAATCAACCTCCACCTTTGCTTGGTTTGAAAAACATAAAGTGACAAATGATAAAGCCGTATTTTTCTTGCATAGGTTTTTCGATCTTAACCGATGGTGGTTTTTTTGGCCCTGGAAACCGGCACCCGCCCTTAACCTCCGGCCTGCAGAATCGACATCGGTTGCCATGGCTACCCAACTTCACCCCATTCTTTGCCAAGGCCTCGCTCTTTTTCCCGCCCACCTCACGACAACTATTGCTCACTGTCCCCGACCTCTCCGCCTCAACCCAAGGCCTCCACCTACCAAGGCCTCCAACCCAACCTACCAATTTGGCCCGACCCAAGGCCTCAACCTACCATAGGTTTGGCCCGACCCAAGGCCTCGCCTACGGTTTCGCCCGACCTAAGGCCTCAACCTACCTAATCGCCCGACCCAAGGCCTCAACCTCACATCGCCCGACCCAAGGCCTCAACCTACCTATTTGGCCCGACCCAAGGCCTCTTTACCTACCCTCTTTTGGCACCGATATCGGCTCGACCCACCCCGACAACCAAGGCCCGACCAAGGCCTCAACCTACCATTTGGCCCGACCCAAGGCCTCGCCCTACCTATTTGGCCCGACCCAAGGCCTCACCCTAACCATTTGGCCCGACCCAAGGCCTCAACCTACTTATTTGGCCCGACCCAAGGCCTCGCCCTACCAATTTGGCCCGACCCAAGGCCTCACTCTACCGTTATGGTCTGACCCAAGGCCACAACCCAACAACTTGGCCCGACCCAAGGCCGTATCACTTCCATACCATACCCACAATCAACGTTTTATTTTATCCATCCATCATGTACCTTGTGTTCAATCGAGCTCACCTGTTCGTGTTTTAGCACGATTAGGGTCCTTGACTTGATCTGTCGACCAACTTTGCCTAGACCTAGACCGTGACGTTTATCTCAACCAAACCAACCATTTGGTACCGCCGAACATGCCTAAACGCTCCTCGCACCTTTACCCGTTATATACCCCGAGCTACTTCCTATGCCTTGATACCGTGATTATATCACCCTTGTTTGGATAAACTATCGACCTTTGCCTATACATCGCCTGGTTTGCTCTGCCAAATCATATACCCTAGTCGCATCGTTGCATTTCAACATGCGTCTCGCTTCCTCGACCTTCCCTACCACCTTACCATCCTCTCTACAACATGTACCCTTTATCAACCCTATCCCTGATTTCCCGTTCACTCCATCGGTGATAGATTTGAGGGGGATTACCTATATCCTTAACATGAGAAACCACTTCATATTATTGTTCGCGCAGCTTTAACAAAACAAGCTACACGACAATAAGGGGCTAATGTAGACACCAAATTCGTGTCTTACGACCCCCTTGTGACCCGCATCCCATTTCACAACCTAACCTCATTACCTAAACCTTACACAATTATTTATTAATTACCTCATAATTGATAAATCCACATCGCCTTACCCGCCACCTCACTTGGCCACCTCACCATGACCTAGCCCTAACCCTAAACTAACCTAATTAGGACCCATGACTTGGTCTAGACTCACATCCATAACTAATGCCTCCTTACTCGCACCCAAAGCCGACCTTCTAGCCACTTGACCAAGCCCGCAACCGATCCCGGGAGAAAAACAGGAAGGTGGGCTATTTTACTAAAAATAGCCTACTTTTTCCTAACCGATGCCTTGTTCCTACTCGACCGCCATTAAGTTACGCAACCGCCATCGGCTCCCTCGTAAATGGGCTCCCAAACCAAAACAACGGATCGGAATTTCATTTTGGAGATCACCAAGGATTTCGGATCAACAGAGAGCATCATGAGCGAGGAACAGAGTCCAGATCTTCACTTGACCAAGCAGAGACGAGTGAAAATACTAGACGTGTTTACAAAGAAAGGAGATCAACTTGCACCTTCGTAAAAACCAAGAAGTTACATCTTGCATGTCCTCCATTATAACATTTCTTATGCTTTTGGAATTACAAAGCCTCCCAAATCCGCTTTCAATCCATTATCCAACGTACTCATTGCCTCTAATCTGTCATTCTTTTGCTTCTAACCATCCCATTTCCTAATACTATCCAAAACCAGCCATTACAAACACCACAACCAGCCCGTAAGATCCTAGAACCCACCGGTATCGGTTATCGAATCAGCATCGGTTATAGGTAACCCGCACGGTTCCTTTGATCAAAACCAGAAAACAGCCTTTCCCTACCTGGGCTTCAAAGCCAAGCAATTTAATTGATATTTTGCGCCTTTTGTGTTAATTCACGTTAGCAAGTAGGGAAACCGACCACCTTCGAAAGGAAGTTTTACATTTCCGGCCCAAGGCGCTTCCTCATTTATTGTTTAATCAAATCTTGTTGAGTGGGAGAGTTGTTTTACATTTTTCAAATATCTCTTTACTCCTTATTTTTCAAAGTTTTTGTTTTCACCTAACAAGGGGAAGTAGGTTCCTTTTTATTTTATCAATCTTGGTGAGGGTTAAAATTTTAACAAAATGAAAAATATTACTTATTTTATTTGCACCTAAAGATGCATTTTTGGGTTTTTCAAATGTCAAAAGGTGATTTTTCCACTATGTTTTGGGTTTTTTTGTTATTGAGCAGGTCCAAGTTCACTACATTTGTGGGTTTTCTCACCTATCATAGAAGCCATATCTTCCATCCTTTATGTCAAGTTTCTTGAAGTCAAAAAATCATACTTCCGAGTTTAGTTTTTCGAGTGCTCGACAATGCTAATTCTCTAGCTAGTTTTTTAGACTTACAAAGGTGTTTTGCAAGGTGAAAACCCGAATATATTTTAGGGTTCTAAGAAGATTTGCAAATATTATTCTTCATTTCCTCATGTCCGATTGGGGAAAGGAAAAGGGTGAGAAGGAAGGATCTAAAGAGATGAAGTAAAAATATCAGGGAGTTGTGCCCCCTTCCAACATTGACTCCAATTTTAATAACAAAGATACAAAGTTAAGGCACATGGACATGGATGAATTTTGGAGCAGGGTGCAAATTTCTTCATATATTTCATGGATGTAGTCCCTCTATGTATGTATGCTACCTCTAGCTGCTACTTCCCCATTTATACCCAATTTATTGAGTTTATTCTTGCATGTCCTATTCATTATGACTCGGACACCAAGTCAGTCCGAAATCAAGCGGGTGAAGTATTTATCAAATTGGATGCCGATTCCTTTGATGAACTTCTAAAGCTTCCCAAATTTTTGAATATGTTGGGAAAACCCTCAAATGGCCTAGCTATCCTGGGATAATGACTTGGATAATTTCAGAAAATATGTCAACAAAAAGTACCTGATTAAACCTAAGCCTTTGTATCTAGTTCCTATAAACAAAGTTCCTAGGAGTGACTTTATCTTTGAGATCATTGACATCATCATGTGTCTCAAGATATTTTTCAAGATCCCTGATGCCAAGGTATTTAATGGATGGATGTATCAGTTTATCTCCACCATTAAAAATAATGAACAATTCTTTGATTGGGGAACATTTATCAGTGACACTATTGACACCCAAATGAAAGAATTATTATCTAAGAGTAAGTTCTATATGATGTCTTATGTTACTTACCTATGTCGTGGAAGGAATGAGGAATTACCATGGGTTGGATTCAACAGGAAATAGGTCTTCTAATCACATTTACAAGTTTTATCCTTAGTTGTCCCTGAAAGGAAGTCAAGCACATTTCAGAAGGGTCAATGATGCTTTCTTCTATGAGAACGTCTGTAGATTGGAACCTAATCTTTCGAAGCAAAGGGTCTTAGATGCTGCATGGAGTGTGGTATCAAAATGGGGTTACATCTTTTTACAATTTAGGAAATTCACCTATTTACGGGTTGTAATATTTCAGGGATCACCCATGCGTCTTCCTAGGTATCCAAGTGATAAGTGGATCCTCATGGAATTGGTTTGGTATCTCTTGGATTTCCACAAATTCTAACAGAGAAAACACAAATTTTTCATTTCCTTTACTATATATAATGGAATATATAGTTGTTCCTCCATTATCAAAGCCAAAAATGTGGTCTATGAAATGTAAGATAAATTCAAGAAGACCATGTTGCCAAGGCTAGTTTTTATTATCGAGGTGTTCTTAAGGCTCATGGGACTCTCTGCCTTCATGTTCCAGACCTTGAGGACATTTGGATCAATTTCAGGGATGGGGTAGTAATAAGGCAAAAGGATAATAGTAGATTGAACATGGATTAAATCAGGATGTTGGATCTTGCTGATGTTTTTGAGGATGTGGTTGACAACGAGAATGTTGTAGAACCTATTTACGAACAAATGGATGGAGATAATGTAGGGTTACCTCCGGTTGATTAGTACTTTAAAGAATCAACATTTATTACAAGACAGGGCTACTCAAACCCTAATTGACACTAATGCATGATTTTATCCATGGGGCATTCATCCCAAAGATTCTAGCTTCCCGAAACTACCTATCACATCCATGTCATAAGCGGGCCCATCTCACGAGAGAAAAGGAAAAAGGTGGAATCCCACCTAAAAAGGAAAATCTCAAGTTTTTTTAGGAGTGGATTTAAGTCTCACTCTCCATCATCTATTATTCCTACCTCATCGGTTGTGATGCTTGACTCTCCTTCACCATCAATTGTTAAGGAGACACCAAGTGAGCATCAGTAGTCAACCAACTCATTGGATCTTCCTCCCTTGTCACTTCTTCGGTTCCTATTATAACTCAAAATCCCAAATTACCTCATTTATTTCCTCTCCTCCTCACATTCCTTCTTTTCCTTCGCATTCTACCTTGAATATCTCAACAATATCTACATTTTTTCTCTTTCTTCTCCTCCTCCCACCCCCTTCATCACCGATTGTATCTTCCATGGCAAGCGTTTTCTCATCCTTTCCCCTCTTTCAATTGGAATAGGATTGACTTTGGGATTTCCACCAGTCACTTTTGGAATTCTATTTTCCATTCCCCTTCCTCCTCTAGTGTATTCTTCCATTGTTATTGAAATCCTTTCCACCCCTCCATCTCTAGTTACTACTTTTCTCACTCCTCTAGGTTCTACACCGATGATTTCATCCCCTCCTCTAGAAGCACCTTCCTCTTCAATTCCCTCTTGGTTAATCAGTCAGACACCATAGAAAAGGAAAATCAATGTTCTTCCTGAGGCTTTTGACTTCAGTTCTCTAAATCCAGCACCTTCCAAATCAACCAAGAAACCCAAGACCATCTCACGTATCTCTGTTGATGCATCTAGTCAAAAGTTTGTAGATATTTTCATGCCGATGTGGATAAAACCAAATAATACATTACAAGTGTAGAATATCAAATTAAAAAAATTGATCTTGATAAGATACCTATTGAAGGCATTCAACAAGATGTGTAGGTTGCTATGGATAACCTTTTCAAAAAACTTGGGGAAACTAAGGCCTCCAAGGATGAACTAAAAGAAAGGGTTGAACAACTAATGGATGTTCTTCTCAAGATCTCCAAGCCTAGGAAGATTCATATCTCATCTCCCACTCCTACTCCAATTTGTTTTGATTTCTCTTCAGTACCCAAAATGGAGAAGATCAACCAGAGTAACTTGGATAAATTTATCAAGAAATACAAGAAGCTCCCGGGGATTATTGGAAATACATATGAAATCTGAAAGGTTCTAAATCGCTACTCTTGTAGTCTAGATAAGGAAGAATCCCAAGCAATGATATAGAGGTTTTAGGAATTTCATTCCAGGCAGATTGAAACTCAAGAAGAAGAAGAAAATTCTGAATGATGGTCTTATCATGTCTTTTTTATTTTACTTTTGATGTGTCTTTTTAAAATGTTAAGACATACTTTGAATATGCAAGTTTGACTGCTTCCTAATGTAAGAACCATTCAAATGAACTCTTTATTCATATTTATTATTTTTAGTATGTTGTTCCAACTGTTTCCTTATTTTTCTCCCTCCCTACTCTATAAATGTAAAATGTTGTGGCATTGCAAAGGGTTGGATATTTTTGGTATGACATAGAGCTTAGAGTTGGAAAAAGAGAAAGACTTTGTGTTTTTGGTCATTGAAGAATATTAAATATATCTATTGCAAAATTTGTGTTGTGGAAATATATTTTTCATTTGAGGTATTGTTCTTATGTTCAATGTGTTAAATTTTTTTGCTTTAATATATAGTTCATCAAATCTTGAAAGTTATTACAATTTAATCACGTGTGATTATCTTTTGATCTACGTTTTCTTAAGACAAAACATGTTCTTTATCTATTATTTTCTCATTCTAATAAACTTCCTCCTTCTCTTCTCTCTTTCTACTTATGTTTATTCTCTTCTAAAAGGAATAAATCTACTAGGATGAGATCCCAACCCCAATGGTTAGAATAGTGTAAATATTGTACATATATTTTGGTGTGTTTTAGATTAGTAATAAACATGGTACCTCCCCTTTATTCAAGGAGGGACTTTGTCCCGTGTATTGTAGTTGAACCTCATATTTTTTATTTGACAAAATATCCAACTAACATGCCGTAAACTATTATTTTTAGAATCTTTGCACCAATTTGATCTCTGAAGCTCCTAATTCACCTAGGTTATTTCCACTGATGAAGATTTTCTATTTTTAGACATCTACTTTTCCCAACATGTTATTTTTAGAAAGTTGCCCAATTGACCTTTTTATGTTTCTTACTATTTCAGGATGTTTCAAATGCTGAAAGTTTTCTACTTTGGGAAACATGAGATTCTTAGAGTCTCATTGTTTAGAGCACATGTTATTTTTAGAAAGTGGACTTATTGGTTTCAGTATTGTGATGAAACCACCATCAAACCGGTTTGTATTGTATCAAGATATCTTGCTCCAAATTTCACCTTTTTCATCCATTGAATCTCTTGGAAATCAAAAATCAAGTTTTTGGGTTTAGTTTTTGAATTTTTGTATCAAAATTCTAATGCATCATAGGATAAGCATTGCAATATTCCTAAAGGTGGTTTGGAGAAGATAATTATGGTAAAGTTTCATTACAATTAGTTTTCCAATTTGAGAGATATGAAGAAAACTTGTTTTTGATGGCTATGGTTAATCTGGAAAAAATGGGCTGGACATCTAGTAGGAAATGGTATTTTTCAAGGTGTGATGGTAAAAATAATGGAGGAATGACAACATGTGTGAGAAAAATATCCAAAACAACGTTTTATTTCATTTTATGTCACCATATTAACTCTTGTTCAAACCTCGGTTAAATAGGAGTATGTGTGAGGTTAAAATCAGGTTTTAATAGTGTAATGGGGATGCAAGGGATAGTGGGGGATCTAAATTACACCTTGTATCAGGATTGAGACAATTTTCATCATAGGAGTAATTGGGGATGAGATGGAGAGGTTGGGAAAATCACTTGCAGAGCCCAAAGAGGTGTATGGAGGTCCAAGGGTTCCAAATTGAGCATGGGAGAATTTTATTGTCCCTATTAACCCCCTAGAAAATGGTGAAAATAGGTACACAAAATTTCACCCATGGTGAGGAGGTGAAGCAAGTGGAAGCAATGGAGCAAGGATGGATGAGAGCAGGGGGATGAGAAACATGCTTGTAGAGCACAAAGAGGTCATATGGGTGTCTGGGGGATTGATTTGAGAGTGGTAACACTTTCTTGCCCCATATTTCCCCTTGAGGACATCCGGGACAAAAATATTTCCCATGGTGACGAAGTGGTGGTGCAATTTTTGTCCCTCATGTCTGCCTTGTCCTAGGGGACAAATGGGGCACACTAGACACTTGGGAAAACAAGTGCTCCAAAGTGTGCCTATGAGAGGAGTATGAGGGTGTAATTTTTTTTCCCTAAGGGGAAATTAGGGACACAATGAGATCAAAATTGTTCCTAATCCATTAATGAAAATCCAATTTTCACACTAAATGTCTAGAAACAACAAAAAAATTACTTATTTCACCGCGAAGGCATAGGATGATGTTTTGGAATTCAGGTTTTATATGATTTTGACTCCAAAACAAATTATAAGATCAATTGAACTAATTTCATACCTTAATATTCATGTAACTCAAAAATGTGTCCCCTTTTTGTTCAGAACTACGAGGGGCAGCTGCACTGTTTGGACTTCTTCAAGAAACCTTCATACCTTAGATCAAAATTGATGTTTCCATCATGTATATAATTATCAAATATTTATGTTTCATAATTGTTTGCCTCTTGAATACTTATAAAATTCCTATAATCATTTAGATAATTTGAGATTCTTCGCAAGAGTTCTCATTCCTTACACCGAAAACCTGATTTTGAGAAAACTATCCCTGAATGATCAAACCTTTCTTAAATATTCCTAAATTACTTCCAACACCTTAAATTATCCCCATTACCACCTACATATACTTAATACCTTTTCAAAACTCTCCCGAAGGGTGCATATAGGCTTTGAAATTATCAAAAATTGCCTTTCTAGGCTTCTAAAGAAGACTAGTCTTTCACCTGCAGATCCTCTAAATGAACTCATGAACATTTTTACACATTTTTACATTGATAAATGTATACAAAATTCATTGGGACTGCCTTCAAGATCAATATGATGATGACACATTAGGAAAATTGTCTAGGAAACGGATTCGGGAAGTTCGAAGGCAAGGTTTCACATTGTGGCTTAGTTGTCATGCTTCGAGTTTTGAATTTTTGGGATAGTCAATTTGCATGAGAAAAATTGGATCTATCTTGGGGACATTGGACCATAAGGGGAAATAGAGGACCTCATCTTTCTCATGGGTGAGAACACTAGTTCCTTGTTTAAAGTGGGAAATAGAGTAAACTCTTCACTATTAACATGAGTGAAGAATGCACATGAGGGAAAACCAAATGAACACACCAAACGGAAAATGAAACACACCAAACTATAAGAATGAAAACAATGGAAAGGTAAAATATAGTATATGGAGGTTTAATTTATTAAGGTCGGATAATAATTTACATACCTCGACAATGGGTTGAGATAAGTATGTATAATCATGGAACAATGCACTGAATTCATACTTCTAAATCTTGAAGATAATAATTTGATCATTCCATGATCTCATGATGGATCTGAATGGTTTGAGAAGAAAGAGAGATACCAATTTTATATCCTCATACTAATATTTCATAGAAAACTCCTTCACATCTAATGAATTTTTGTTACTCATTTGGAATTTTTGCCTCTTATAGTCTCAAGTTGATGCCTTGTGAGCACGAGAAGCCACTCTCTCATGTTTTCAAAAATAGATTCTATGTTCTTTACATAAAGGAGTTCATTATCCTTGAGTGAAGGTTGCAACACAAAATAATTTCTAGAATTATCTGAGCATACAAAGATGGTGAGTATAAGTTGATTCTCTCCCCATTCACAATTCTCTTCTAGTTTCTCACTTTGTTGTTCTAAACAATTTTTGCATGTATATATCATCTCATAGTTTTCCTTGATATAATTTTATATTTTGGAGGTAATTTTATCATGAAGGAATACATCTATAGGTTATTCAATCATTTTCTATCATTTCCATCCATTATGGATCCAATCTTCTTTGCATAATGAGAAAGGGGAAGACGCATTTTCAAATTCATACTCATGTACCAAGGCTTCAAGAGAAATTTGACCCTAGTTTTTTTTTGTATCTCGTTTTGAACACTTTTACATCAAAAGGAAAATCACAACTTGACTCGTACTTATCTTGCATTTTCATGGCATAGGTCAAGCTCTCAATACTAAGCTAAGGATCTTCAATTACTTTGCAATCTTCAAAACATCTCACATAGATGCCTTCTTCAAATATATCACGTACTCATTTTCATGTTCATTTGAAGAAATTCCAGATTGGGCCTTGGGGAGCTGATTTGAAATCTGATCTTTATATGGCTAGGAATCACTTGAAAAATATTCTTTTTCATGATTTACATTCCTTCTCATTTGGGGGTTATTTCTTGCAAGTCCAGCAGGCATGATCTTCATTTTTTTCAAACAGAGAGAAAAGAACCATGCTTGAATGGGAATGGTAAACCTTTCAATTCAAGGCCCATCGATCATCCTTATGACAGGGGGAAGAACACCATGGGAGGATGCAACATGATAATAATCCGTTATTTCATCTTGAACATATCCTAGAAATTTTTCTTCTTCATGAGGAAAGTAGAAGGCTCCTTGCTCACTGTATATGATCACTATTACATTCCTTTAGTGGAGATAGGGAAACCATTTTATCATAAATATAATGTTCAATTTGTTGATCCACCTTTTCTCGAAGAAGGGATTGGATTATTGAATTTTCTTCAATTCATCATTGGGCATTTGTGAATCAAAAGGAGAGATAAAATTGGAAATAAACCCATCTCTTGAACATTTTCATGATCAACGGTAATTCTCGATAATCATTGGATCGCCTATTATAGGATAGGAATATTCATCTCTTGTATGCATTGTTCCTCCAAAGGGATGTGCCATGAGCCAAAATGAATTTATGACTGGAGGTTCAAATTTCATGATTTCTTCATTATCCTCCAAGGTGCTGAGTTGAATTTCATCAAAAGGCTCAAGAAGAGGACAATCATGAGAGGCACATAAGAGTCTTTCAGAAAAATACATCATAATACAGAGAATTGTCATAATTTTCCTCTCGAATGATGACTCTCTTCGCCTCACCACCATGGAATGCTTCAAGCTACTCACACTTTTTTTGCATAGCTTCAACATAATTCAGAATCTCAAGATTGGTTTGGAGATTGGGATTTTTTCTGCAACATTCAAGACCCTTTGCAGACAAAATCCCTTCTCAATTCTTTCATTTCTTCATCCAAATAAGAAACAAAATCATCCAAAGGAAGAGAGAAAAAGATAAAGCTTTGATTTTCTTCATCAACCTTGTGAAGTTTAGAACATTGCCTTGAAGAGATGCTTCATCTTTATGTTGTTCATACAACATGTCAGTATCTATCATACATCTTTCTCCTCATGCCCTTAGATTCTTTATCATCAATGGGTGTAATTCCCATATTTTTTCCTCTAGCAAAGTAGTCCACTTGAATTGGATCCACATGGATCTAATTGTATGATTCACAAGTAAAAAATTGTATCCACTCTAGATATTCTCTCCATACAATTTTTAGATATTTACTAGCCTTATTTATTTTTTCCAGTTGAGGAATTTTGTTTGAAGCAATAGACCTCTTCTTTATGCAAGAATCCATACTTTTACAAGAGTTGTTCCAGGATGATGGCTGATCAAAAAATTTACATCTTTGTGGTCATCTTCTTCTTCATTGTTGTTGTCACTTATTGGTGTTGAACACTAATCTTGAAACTTCATCATTGTGATGCGGGAAATGAATATGACATGGATTTGTTCCTTGATAGAGTCACCTTCAAAATCTGATTTTCACTTTGAAATTTTATTTTGTTTTGTTTTTTGGAATTTATTTTATTTTTATTTTCCAGAGATTTTAAGGGTGCAAAACGGAAGATATCTCCCCAACATTGTCACCAAAAATTGTTGGCAAAATAATTTTTTGTAGTGAAATTTTTTTGTTTCCTCCAATAATCACTTGGCTAAGCCCCTCCTTCTTGTGTATGGGGAGGCTCTCATTATTGATTGTAAACTACCTAAAATATGTGGGTGGCCATTAGACTAGGGATCACATAGGAATACTCCATTGAACCTATGGAAAATTGATTGTACATAGTATAAGAGAGGAATTTATAGTGAGGGAAGGTAAAGGGGTGTTAAGGAAATAAGGAGAGAGTGAGTAGGATTAAAATTTTCCCATACAATAACCGAGTAGGTCCACATTTAATTATAAGAACACAAAAATGATAAAAAAATGATAAGACTATAAAATCATAGACATATAATTCCATTGACTCACTTATCAAGGTACAAGCACCTTTCTTGGTTTTACAATATCATCATGTGTGAAATGTTGTAAAGTATAGAGAAAGAGAGTAGAGGAACATAAACAAAGGAATATAAGACTTACAATTTTATTGCTTGATGTAGTAGTGGTGAATCTCAACAACATATAATCAATCAAAAATTTCCAACCCCTTGGAATGAAGAATCCATTCCAATTTATTGAATTACAAATTGTCTCTTCATCTACTCCCACATGACTTTTCACCTATCACCATAACTTGTGACCTTTAATATTTCTAGGAGGTGAGTATTTATCTTATTAGTGAAAAATGAATCTTACAATGTTAATATTTAGAGTCACTCAAGTGAATAAGATGAAATAGAAAAAACTACATTCTTAATGGGAAATTAGAATATGGGGAGAGAAGGAGAGAGACAGAGACAGAGAGACAGAGAGACAGAGATACGGGTTGACTAATTTGATGGAGGTGAAGATTTTCTAATGGGGCACTATTCATTCATGATCCTTGAGGGAGTGTTCTTGGAATGAGATCTTGTCCTTTGAGGAAATTCTTCATGGATGGGAATATTAACCTATGTTAACCTATTAAACTAAAACACAAAGATTACATGTGTTTCCTCTTACTATGAGATATGAGAACACTCGCAATGTTGAATAAGTGTTTAGAAACATTGTTGAGAGGCATTGTAAAGTGAACTTGGGATGACCACTGGCATCACCCATGATGATCCTCTCCTTTCATACTTCTCATGACCATTGTCTTAATGACCTTAATTTTCATGGTTCAACACACCGATGCATAGGATTTATGATGTTCTTGATTTCACTCGATGCCTAAGTTGCAAATTACTCTTCTAATGAGATGTAGGATTAGTAAAAGACATTGAATTAGTGTTGAAGAACATTGTTATGATATTTTCACTATAATGGAAACATGATGGTTTTTATAGTATGAAATATGGCATAAGGATCACTTTATCACTTCTCTAGGCCTTCACAATTCACTTATGTGACCAAAAGCTAACTCCATGATGCACAAATTTTCTTATGTTTATTCTCCTCTTACTGCGATGGGTCTTCATCATGCGGTGAAAGGATTAGACCCGAGTGAAATTACTATCATGTGGCCACCTATTGGAATGAAATAAGGTGATGGAAACTTCCTTCCTTTCTTGAGGAATGATCACACTACAATGTTTTAGGTTATTGTTTAAGAACATTATCAAGTAGAGGGAAGTAAATGAAATAGAGATGATTTCCCATTCTTGTAAACGCGATGCTCCAAATGAAGATCATAACCTTCTTATCTTTCCGGCTCCGAATCTTATTTGAATAGAATCATCCTTAGAATAATCGTGCACTTTATTTCTCGATACCTCTTATGGGAAGGTTCTACCACAAAAAAAGACACATTTGGATGTCAATGAAGAGTAGGGAGATGTGATGGATCCATCTTACATGGCTCAAGAGGATTTATGTTATTTTTTATGATTCTCACCTTTTAAGAAGCTTCCTAGAATAGAAACCTCTATAATCATTCTTTTCATTATCTTTATTTTTGAAGATTCTTGTTCAATGGCCCTTGTTGGCACTTGAAGTGAGATTCAGCTGCAATGTTTCTTCTTTTTAGGTGTAAGCACATTACCAAGTGTTGAATGAGTGTTTAATAAAACTATTATGTGAATGTAATCAAGAAACCGAGATGGTTTTTCTTTCTTATGTACATGGTGGTTCACAAGAAAGTTACCCATTTAATTTTCTTAACTCTAGAGTACTTCTTGAATGAAATCAAAATTGGGGATGCTTACATACCTTCTTGCTCATATGCTTCCCATGGGATGATTTCTTGATTCTTCACACATAGTGGTCTTATCAGAGAAGAACCAAAGATATACTAGTTTGAAGAATGCATAGGTGAATGATGAGAGACATAAATTTTTCCAAGACAAAAAAATGCAAGCATACAAGACTACAAATTATGAAAATAAAAGAGAGATAATTGCAATAACACATAAATAGATCCAAATCAATATGATAAAATAGAATAATGCAAGAGATGTACATATAGTAGGTGAATGTGTAACCTCCTATAATTATGACAATATCCACCTAGAGTAGTGGTAACCAACATCTAGAATGGTGTAGTCAAGTGGTTATTAACACCTAGAATAGTGTATTAAAGTTTAGACCTAAGAAAGCATATCCCATAAGTGTAGGAAAACTCCAATTAAGGTGGAATATCCCAAGTAGGATAATACAAATAAAGTAAGGAAAATAAATCCTACACTATCGGTCTTGAGTGCCTTGATAATGGATTAGCTCACTTTGACTTACGGGAGAGATAACGACATATTCAAGATACAAAGAGCCTCATCTTTCTCTATGAGTTTTTGTTTCACTCTTGAGCATGATGAAACCTTTTTCACTTCACAATTCTCTTCTTTAAGCAAGTTACTACTTGAGTGAAAACATGCCGACATGATCTCGAACACCTTTTTTTTTTATCAATTTACTCTTCATGGAAATAGAATTCCTTATCTAGATGGAAGGATTGATGAATGTAACTTGAGCATGAATCACATGTTCCCAACCTCTAAATTATAGTGATTTCATCACTAAGCACTGATTAAGTGTTTAGAAACACTCTTGGGAGGTATGCTTTGTTTGAGAGCATGAGATGATTGCTAGCATCACTCACGGTGGTCTTTTCTCGTCATTTTGGCTCCTTGCATCAAGTTGTACCTTATAGAGATAACTTAAAATTGATCCTTTGAAAATTTTCAAAGGTTTTATTTTCTTTTTTGAGCTATGAAACAACTTCCTAACCTTACAATGATGGAAAGTAACAAGATGAGTGAAAACAGAGCTACAAATAAATTTATACACCAAAACTTAAACTTTCTATTTAGTTGGTAGGGTCGGGAATTGTTATTTTAGAATCATTACACCAATTTGACCTCTAAATATCCTAAGTCAATTAGGTTATTTCCATTGATTATTATTTTCTATTTTTATACATCTACTTTTTCCTAACCTTCTTTCTTTAGAAATTTTTCCAATTGACCCTTTTATGTTTCTTAATGTTTCTAGGATGTTGTAAATGTTGAAAGTTTACTACTTTAGGAAACTTGTTATTCTTAAAGTCTCACTATTTAGAGCACATGCTATTTTGATAAAGTATAATTACTAGTCTTAGATTGCAATGAAACCACCATCAAACTAATTAGTTTTGCATCGGGATCTCCTACTCCAAATTTCACCATTTTCATTCGCTAACTCTCTTGGAAATTAAAAAGAATTTTTTAGGGTTTAGGTTTTCAAATTTCTATATAAAAACTAGGGCAACATAGGATATGTAGATGTGTTGGTCATCAAAAACGAATTCAAAGAGAACAACAAATGTGGATAAGAAGTCCCTCCTCTTTAGTGGGAGAGGTTCCCTTATTCAAAAGCAAAACCTATTTACATATGTACAGAGCATAGTTTTACTATGGAACTTGGATATCATGAAAGTGTTTTGAAAAATAGATCATCAATCACAAAAGTACAGAGGAATGAAGACGTGGAAATGAGCAAAAAAGCATTCTCCGAATTATAGATGACAAAATAATTCCTTATGCGTGCCGAATATAATGAATTGGAATAAGACCATTTGTACTTGAATTAATGAGATGCAATTTAAAAAGACACATAGTTCCATAAATAACATCTATAAGAATACAAAGCTTCTTGGCATAATTGCAGACAAATGATCTAATAATATTCAACAGATAGCTGTGAATAAAAGAATCAAATGAACAAAGAAAGAAGATCCTTTTGTATTGATTGCTTTACTATTTCTTACACTTTCAAAAATAAGCCAAGTTCCCCCTCAAAATAGCGAAGAGAGACCATTATATAGTTTAAAAAATCAGTTAACCTGGTAACTACTTCTTATAATTATTTACCTTCTCATTGAGTTTCAAGGCTTCACCAAAGAAATTCAACCCCGCAACGAGCATATCATCCACCATGGCCTCCATAGCCCTTCCATAGATGGAATATCTATGTATATCTTTGATACTCTAGACTTTGTCTTGGCCGAGGGTCAGGTGGTCGAAGAGTAGTCGGTGGGGTGGGGTCTAAAACTTTATCCTTGGAAGAATGACTTGATGAAACTTGCAAGAACCCGAGCTTGCTCTTCCAACCTGCTCTATAGTTTGTTTCCTTTTTCCACTCTCCCAATGACCCCGTGATGTTTCTTGAAGATTGTGAATCTCACCTTCAGGGGTGGACTCTCTCCCATTGGGATCCTTGAGAGCTCTAGATCAAATGCTTGTAAATATTGTTCTGGCTTGTCAACCTTGGGCTTGGCTATCTCCAAGAATTTCTAGCCCTGAGCATGAGATAATATTCTTGAGGTGGTCCGGCCTTCTTGGCAGAACAAGAGCGGTAGTCCCCAATAAGGCCACCACAAAGATCAAAGTTTTGTCCCGAGATCGAGTGGAAGACTTCCTCTTCCTACTATCAACGAAAGGTTGCACCCATGCAAAAGAGGAGGAGGAAGAAGAAGGTGGGGCAAGAGGACCGAGAGAAAGAGAACTCATGGCACTCAAAGTGTGCACTACTATTACCTCTAGTTGAGATATGAGTGGGGCACTTGAGGCTTCTAGTACAGAGGATTCAATGGTACTCAGAAGCTCAGTGCTTTGAACTTCCTTCTCTTTATCCATTGGGGCTTCTGGAACACCTACGAAGATTAGCACTTCACTCTCTTCACTTTCACTGAGAAAATAATGTTCTCTGGTCCTGAGGGAAATTCATAATGCTTCATCAGGGGATCTTCTTCAACAGGCTCCTTCTTGACCTCCTTGATTTTCTTCTGATATACTTGGGTGGATGAGGAAGGAGTGGAGGATGTAGGCCATTTAGTTGATGAGGTAGGAGGATTCAGTCAGCAGTGTGCTTCCGAACTAGGGTGTCATGCCTCCTTGATTGGTGTAGAGGACTCACCGAATGCCTTCTAAGCTCATGAAATCTCCTGTCAAACCAGATTTTTGTTCTTACTAGGACAGGGGCTAGGATTTTAGCCAAATTATCCTTCTCCTTTTTTAACCAATCTAAATCCTCCTCCAAGGAGTGTGTTTGATCAAGGTATCATATTCATAGGATAACAAGTCGGAGTTGTTGTCCTGAAGCCCTTCAGGAATTTGATATAGGTTAAGCTCCTAAATCAGCTAAAGAGAAAACCTTCCATAATGTCTCCTCCTTGCCTCAAAATCATCAAAGACAGTTAGCCCAATAGTCTTCTGTGTATTCCCTATGATGGTAATTGATTCTGAGATTATGTTCAATAAATTTCTTCAAGTCAAAAAAAGTTCTGGGCCTGAAGAAATGGATAGTGATGGGAGCTAGGGCTCTCTCTATGTTTTGTGCATCCAGAGCCGTCTTGCAGGTGTAGTTTCCCAAGGATATGGGGAAGTGTAGACCAGTGATTTTCTTATCCCTACAGTGTTCTATGTAACTTTTCCAATTGCCTGCATATCTCGATCAAGGCCATTTTATCATTATAGAACATAGGGAGCTTGAGAGGGGTGCTCTCATAGCCTGCTAGCCTGATATAGGAGAATTTTCTAAACTGGATGAAGTAGGCACCGTACTTTGCTATTAGGCTCATGGCTTCATCAGAGAACCTCCTTGCAGTGTCGCTCTCCAGAATTCTTACAATGTACATGGTGAAAGCATCATTCACCCTCCTAAAGTTACGATTACTAGTGTCAGGGTGAATTGAGGGCAGTAAGCATATATAGGATCACCTTTATGAGCATCAATATATGTGAAGCCAAACCATTTCCTTGATGTTGCTAGGGTATACATCAAATAATAAGTCATGTAAAACTTCTTGGTTTGTTGTACATTGGATAGTTTTTCTACCAAGTTCATGATGATATTTTTTCCAGGTTGATGTTCTAAGTACCCTCACACACCATGTTGATAAGTGGGCACATCTAGAAATGGAACTCATTGGTAGAGGGTAAGCCCATGACCCGAGCTAATAAGATTATAAAATCTGACAGCTCCTCATTGAAATCGGCACGAAACAGAGCTTTGGATAGACGGGACGCCCCCTTTTAGGGTTTTTAAGCCAAGAATTTTCCACCCTTGCCTTATATTTTTCATTGTCCTAGTCGAAGAGTTCCTGTTCCTAGTTCTAAGAGATGACTATAGAATTATCCATTTCAGGAATCCTTAGGGCAGTACCAATGGTGGCAGCATCGAGCTTGGTGATGAGCTCCCCATGCACATTTTTTATTTCACTTGAGTCGGGGCTGAAGTGGCACCGCAGGTGAGTAATGTGTCTACACACTACACTGAAATTGGGAAACCAGTGGCATACACCAAGCCACTATCATTGATCATTTATGCCATAGGAGAGGGTTCGGTGTCATTAACCTAGTCCAGAAATCTCCAAATTCCAGGTGATGAACTTCACTGTCCCCGATATCGGGAATGGAAGACTCGAGTGGTGAAACTTGCTCCTGACCTTGGAACTTAATCTTCATGTTGATAACAATTGAAAAAACAAATTCACAACCTGAACTCTTGATGAAATTATAGGGGAAATGGGTATGTGCATAGAAATTTTGATTGCGAGGGTATGAGCAATTGATAACGAGAAAGTAGTGTGCAAAAATGTGTAGGGGGGCAGCTTATTAAATAGCCATTTAGGAGAGAGAAAGGTAATAAATGTGCATTAAATACACATCTACCAACTTAAAAAGAAAGATATTCGGGAAGAGCGGGAAAAATTAGCCCGGATGGCCTTTGGTTCATTTGGGACATGTGGGACATGAAAGAGTGACTCGGCCGATGCGGGTAACGTGGGGAAAGAATGCACAAATGTTTTCGGGACATGAGGGATGAAAGTACGTAAAAATGTTTTGGCCATGCGGGTGAAAGGTGAACAATGACCGAAAAACTTGAGACATTTGGAACAAAAAGTTTTGATGGGCCCATGAGAAAATAGATTTTTGGGTAAAGCGGCTGATCGGTGAATAGGGAGCCCGAATGAACTTGGGACACATGGGACAAAAATGTTCGACAGACAAATCACACAAAATGACTCAAAAACGTAGATTTTTCCAACTTCTTGACTTTTCCCTTTACCAAAAACAGAAAAGGCATTAACTCAAAAATTTTCAACTTTGAACTTCTCAAAAGAGGGAAATTTTGAGAGGACAATAGTTGGCTCCTTCTGGGGATGACTTGGCTAAAGTCCAAAGGAATGAGACAAGGCAAGAATTCTCAGAAAATCTAGGGGAAGCAAATCAGTGCCTTATCCATTAGGCCACGGAGTCAAAAGCAAACCAATACAGAAGACAACACCCCAAACGAACAACACACCAAAACAAGAAAAAGGAAGGGAAAAAACACACACACACGCTATACATAATATACAAAGGACTTCCTAATCACCTATGACTTAAACAATTTTAGGTACTACCCACTATAAGGAAGTGGGAGGGAAGAACCATCCATATAATCAAGGTAAAAAGAATTCTCACCAGCAAAGTGCCTGATCTTGAAAGGTCCGAGCCAAAGAGAATCAAACTTGCCATGGCTGCCACGAGGTTCATGCCTTTTATCCCACAACAAAACAATGTCCCCAACTTTGAAATCCCTAGACCTGGCCTTTTTATCAAACAAGGCCTTTACTTTCTGTTGGTGAGCAGATATTCTATCAGCGACCTTCAACCTGTCCTCATTCAATTTATGAAGGTACATGATCCTTTTATCCAAAGAATCATTGAAACTGGTGTCTTCAATGGCCTTCATTAAATGCAAGGCTGGTAGTTCCATTGTTACTGGCAATTGAGCTTCCACTCCATATACTACCTGAAAAGGAGACATCCCAATGGCTCTTTTAGGTGTGATCCTATCTACCCAAAGAGCATCATAGAGTTTCTTGTGCCAGTTCCTCTGAGATTCATTAACTAATTTCCTTATTATAGCCACCATATTTTTGTTTGTTGATTTTTCTTGTCCATTCCCCTGAGGATAATAATCCGAGGAGTGAGCGAGGGAGATGCCATATCCATAACAAAAATCCATCATCTCAGTTGAAGAAAAATTTGAAGCATTATCCATCACGATCTTGTTTGGCACACCAAACCTCACTACACCTTTGATAAAACCTCACCAGAGATGTTTTCTTTGAAGAAAAAAAGCATTATCCATACTACTTTCAAGTCACTAAGATGTTTTTTAGTACTTTCACTGGAATGGCTTCTACCCACTTAGTAAAATAATCTATGGCAGTTAATACGTGGGTGTGACCAGCACTAGAAGAGGGATTAAGTGTTCCAATGAAATCTAAACCCCATTGTTGAAAAGGATCTTCGATCACAACTGGTTTAAGGGGAAAAGAAGCCAACTTGGGTCTACCCACGAAGGTTTGACAAGCTTTGCATTTATCAATCCACTTTGATGCATCTTTGAACAAGGTAGGCCAATAATATCCTGCACGAAGAATCTTATGAGCAGTGACAGTTGATGAGTAATGCCCTCCACATGCTTGATTATGGAAAGCCAAAAGTAACTTCCTCTGTTGTTCCTTGTCCACACATTTTAGAAATCTTCCATCCAACCCACGCTTGAACAAGGCATTCTCCCACAACACATATTGGGCTGATCTTAACTTAACAACTCTCTCTCTTTGGTAGTCAAATGAGAGGGACATTCTCCATATGTGAGAAAGTGTGTGATATCAGCATACCATTCATCAATTGAGCCAAGAAATAGAACGGTAGGAAGATCAACTTTATCCTCGGGTAACTCATGTCTAGCTCCCTCAGCGATGAGTTCACACAAGCCTTTTCCACGGACGAGCTTGGTTGGTCTGATGTCAATGTCATATTCTTGAACCTTGGCCACCCAATTCCCTCTCTTGGATCCAAACTCTTTTGTGTGAGAATGGACTTGATGGTCAGTGTCAGGTACAAATACTGTGGAGTGAGAGTTAAGAATGTAAAAATGAAACTGCTTGACAACTTTAACCACTGTGAAAGCATGTTTCTCCATTATGGTGTATTTTAACTCATGATTTTTTAGAATGTAGCTCATAAATGCAATTGGGATTTCATGATCATTAGAATCTTCTTGAGTCAAAATAAGTAGCTAGGGTGTTATCTGTGGCATAGCAATAGATAATAAAATCTTTGCTGAAATCTGGACATGCTAAGACGGGAGTTTTAGCAATAGCCTTTTTAATACCTTCAAAGGCTTCTTTACCTTTAGGAGACCAGCCAAACGTCTGTTTTCCCTTCATCATTTGAGAGATATTCAAGGTTAGCTCTGTGAAATCAGGGATGAATCTTCTCAGAAAGTTAATCTTACCAAAGAAAGAATGCACTCCCTTCTTGCTGGTTAGAAGGGGAATCTACTGAATAGCTTGAACTCACTCAGGATCAATTTTTATACCATCTTTAGAGACAACATGCCCTAACAATTTTCCCTTTGTGACACAAAAGACAGATTTCTTAGGATTTAAAGAGATCCCATGTTCTCTACATTTCAAAAGAACATTTCTAGATGTTGAAAATGATCTGCCCTTGCTTTGGAAAATACGGTCAAGTCATCAAGGTATACGACAATACACTTCCCTTTTAAACTTCCAAAGGCCAAGTCCATAGCTCTCTGGAAAGTGGCACTGGCATTAATGAGCCCAAAAGGCATCCTTTTGTAGGAAAAGGTACCCCAAGGGGTAGTGAAGGCCGTCTTGTGTTGATGTGGTATTAACTTCTACCTGATTATATCCTGAGAAGCCATCAAGCATAGACAACATTTCAGATCCCGTCACAACTTGTAAGACTTGATCCATCATGGGCAAAGGATAGTTGTCCTTTAAAGAAGCTTGATTCAAATTTCTGAAGTCAACACAGATACGAATCTCACCATTTTTCTTTCTAACAGGCACAATGTTGGCAATCCATGTTGAATGGTGGATAGGAAAAATGATTTTGGCTTTTAATAACTTCTGTATTTCCTGAAAGATGGTGTCAGCTATCTTAGGATTGTATTGCCTTTGTTTCTATCTGAAAGGCTTAATCCTGTTTGAGAGGGATGAAATGTTGCATCTCCTTTGGTTGAAAAGCTTTTAAATCCTCATAGAATAAGCAAGAACATATTTATACTTCCTTAAAAGATTAATTACTTTCTTCTTTTTTTGGTGTGCAACATTTTCCAATGTTCATGAGTTTAGGGTCAATAGAACTCCCAATATTAGTTTTATCATACTCAGCTGATTGTTGTGATCCAAGTAGAAGCTTTAAACTTCACATACCTATCATGCTTGTCAAACAATTCTTCTAAACTCACCAGTCCCTTTGGAATCTTGTTCCCTTTGAGTTTGATACATCCATCTTGATCTATCTCTTCTTCATTGACATCTTCTTTATTGGAAGGCACACTTTCACGAGGTAAATTTTCACTTCCTTCAAAGTACAATTGTTCAAAGTTATCCCTGAGTTCTAAGAAAGAAAGAAAATGTTGATCATCATTGAAAACTTGCCAGTTACTTGCATTATCAGGTACACTGGGCCTATGGATCATCTCGATGGTAAACCTATCTTGAGAGAAGTCAGGATGAGGTATCAGCAATGACCCTGAGACTGCTAGTGAATCAGCCCTGGTGTTCTTCTCCCTAGGCACTGCTTCAATGGAGAAGGCATCAAGAAATTTGATAGAGTCCCAAACTTGATTCCTATAATGTTTCAACCTTCTATTCTTTACCTGGAAAAGGTTTCTAACTTGCTTGACAATCAGCTCCGCGTCTCCACGAGCTAGAAGATTCTTCACACCCTTTTCTTTTGCCACATGAAGCCCAAGAATGAGAGCTTCATACTCTCTTTGTATTATTAGTATTTTCAAATTGTAACTTGAATGAGAAAGGACAAACCTTTCCCTCAGGAGACACCAATATTACACCAGCTCCAGAACCAGCTGAGGAACAACTTCCATCAAACTCTAATATCCAAACACCATTAGGATCCTCAAGTGATCTTTTGGGAAGTTGGATCTCCTCTGGAGACATAATCATATAGTTGCCATGCCCCATATCCTCATAAAGTATTTGTGCTTTGGGATCATCTATTTTTTGTACAATATACTCAGATTGCTTCTCAGGCAACAACTTCTTCATTTGCCCATTAACAGGTATGAGGGCATGTGACCAATCCATTTGAATTTCTCCTCCCACATCCTTACAGAAGTTCCTACTTAGCAGCATTCCATATGAAGGAGGAATGTCTGCTACTAGGATAGTAGCCAAAACCTTCTTCTCAGAAAAGTAGTAAAAAGCTACTTGTGCATCTTTAATTCTTCCGACTAGGGGCACTTCCTTACTCTCCATAGAATAACAAGACCCATAAGTGTGTGTGAGAGTTAGGCCTAAGGCATGGGCTACTTTGGCAGGCATTACATTGTCTGATGCCCCTGAGTCTATGATGTCATTTCTTGAGTCTATGGCCGGCTATAAGGAGGGTCACATAGAATGGTTTGATCTTGTCATTGGGTGAGGTGACAACGGCTACCAGATTGGGTTGTGGTGTAGAAGATGGAGTGGGTAAAAGGCCTTTAGAGGTAGTTTTGGAATGGGAATTGACAAAGTGAACCATTTTAGCAAAATCCTTGGGATGGGTTTGATAATACTCAGCCTCTGAGATTTGAACCTTGGTCTTTTCAGTGATCAATGATATCGAAAGACCCAGAAGTGGATGGGCTATCATCACTTGGGAACCTTAGGCTTATCAGTTTTAGGAGTTGAAGAAGAAGTAACTTTAGTAGTAGAATTGGCAGGACTCACCTTTGGTGTGGACGTAATGGGGATAGGAGATCCTCTTTTTGCAATTACAGGGATAGTCATCGGATGCTCCTTGGATCTTTTGGTGCAGGCTGCATCACTTTCTCCTTTTGTTTTCTATGCTCTCGAGTCATGACAACATATGATTCGCTATTCATGTCTACTACTACTTCATCATAATCATCTCCTTCATCAACACCTTCAGTAGTGAAGAAATTAACTCGAGATCCCTCAAGTTCCTCTGCTTCTTCATCGACCTCTTCAACAAATTCTTCACAATCTTCACTAACCTCTTCATCCTCTAGCTCTTCAACTTCACAAGTTGTGTTAACAAGGACTTTAATAGGTGGTCCTTCAAGTGCTAGCCTTGTTTGAGAAGTAGGAAAATGATTTCTGGGCTGAAAATTCCTCCTTGGAACATCTACATAGGGGGTGTGTTGGGCCAATTGTTTCTTAATGGCGATGAGATCATTTGTAAGTTTTTGTACTAATGGATCAGTATTAGGCCCAGGAGTGGAAGAGGAGGAAGAAAAGACCTAGATTTAGAAGGGTCTCTTCTCAACTTCCTAGGACATGATTAAATCATCTTCAACACTAACAGCAAGAGTTTGATCTCGGCCAATGTTGCAAGATTAGCTCTTCTCAATGCATAACTAACTTCAGAATTGGGCATTCAGGAAGAAGCATTTTTGAATTTGATCTATAGGTTGAGTGTCAGGTGGGATTTTGTTAATCAATTTGTTGAATCGAGCCACAAATTCTCTCATGGGCTCTTGTGATTCCTTCTTTATTTGAGAAATTTGGGCCAACAAAGCATGCACATCTTCTACCGGTTTGAAATGATTCTCAAACCTTGCTCTCATTGTGTTCTAGCTAGTGATAGCCCCACTGGAAGGTGATAGAACCAATCTGCTGCATTATCTTGTAAGGTCTCAACAAAAATCCTTACCAAGATGTCTTCATGTTCAACTCCCAGAACTCCACATGCAACTATGAAGGCCGTGATATGTTCATCAGGATGTACCTTTCCATCACCTCTGAACTTGGGAAAGTTCTTCCGGTTACCTCTAGGTAACTCATGTAAAGGCTGAGGAAGGGTGAGAGGCCCAACATGATTGCCCCAAGGCAATGGTACCACCATTCTTGGAAAAATGGTTTGAAGGGGAACTGAAACACCAGCAAGAATCAGAGCATGGAGATTAGGACTGAGTTTCTCTAAAGGAATACCACCCGTAGGGGTTCTATTTTTGACATGAGGAGTGCTTGTTGAACGAGATCTTCTATTTCTTCCTGCTGAAGGGAAAGGAAAACCCGATGTTCCAAAAGCTGAAACTGAGAATATTCAATACCAAGGGCCCTTCTCCCGCGAGTAAAACATGGAGTCACCAGATCAAAGGATGATCGATAAATGATTATGGAACTAGAATACGTCAAGAAATGATTTCCCCAATAGAGTCACCAAAAAATAGTTGGTTGTCAAAAAGGACTTCAAGGAGAACAATAGTCAGGGGACAAGAAGTCCCTCCTCTTTAGTGGGAGAGGTTCCCTTATTCAAAAGAAAAACCTATTTACATATGTACAGAGCATAGTTTTACCATGCGAGAACTTGGATATCATGAAAGCATTTTGAAAAATAGATCATCAATCACAAAAGTACAGAGGAATGAAGACGTGGAAATGAGTAGAAAAGCATTCTCCAAAATTATAGATGACAAAATAATTCCTTATGCGTGCCAAAATATAATGAATTGGAATAAGACCATTTGTACTTGAATTAATGAGATGTAATTTGAAAAGACACACAGTTCCATAAATAACATCTACAAGAATACAAAGCTTCTTGGCATAATGTAGACAAATGATCTAATAATATTCAATAGATAGCTGTGAATAAAAGAATAAGATGGACAAAGAAAGAAGATCCTTTTGTATTGATTACTTTACTATTTCTTACACTTTTAAAAATAAGCCAAGTTCCCCCTCAAAATGGCGAAGAGAGACCATTATATAGTTTTACAAATCAGTTACCCTTAGTAACTACTTCTTTTAATTAATTTTTAGTTAAAGGGATGCTTAATGCAAAACCCCAACTAATTACAATAAATCTAAGATGAGGAAAGAAAGAAGGGAGAAAATTCAGGAGGAGAAGACAAGTGTTCATGATTGAGAAGGGCCCACTTGATTTTGGGATCGCCTGTCTAAACCTTTTTAATGCCTCTGCTATGTCTCTGCCACGTGGAACTGATGTGTTGGTAGTGGAATGGGTCCAAAATCCAAGACACTTCTCCATATCTTTGTCAAATTCAACGTGTGTATGGTAATCCTTACTTTCTTCTTCAATAGTAGATTGGAGAGAGCAGATTTCCTTCATCTTTTCCTTGGTGATAGAATCCTCTTTGAACAAATTTCCTTTGACAAAAGCTCTAAATTGAGCTTTAATTTCCTGCAAGGAGAGAGGCACACCTGAGGTCTCATCATGGAGGTGGCAATGGATATCCTTAAAAGCAGATACCACCAAAGTCTTGAAGGCCTCACCCTTCTACCAGCTATTTCTCAATTCTCCCAAAGCCTCCTCCAGCACCTTGATTTTCCATTCCACATTGTATACCCATGACTTTGAAAATTATATTTCACATCATCAAATACCTTGCTTGTCATTAAAATATTTTCATCAACCTATCCCATAAGGTGAAGGTCTACTATACAACTACTCCAGAGTTTGAGCTATTTATCTATATTTCCAATGGTGGAGGAGAGTTTCTGTTGCAGATTATTTACCTTCTCATTGAGTTTGAAGGCTTCACCAATGAAATTCAACCCTGCAACGAGCATATCATCCACCATGGCCTCCATATCCCTTCCATAGATGGAATATCTATGTATATCTTTGATACTCTGGACTTCGTCTTGGCTGAGGGTCTCAGGTGGTGGAAGAGTAGTCAGTGGGGTGGGGTCTAAAACTTTATCTTTGGACAACAGTAGTGACTTGATGAAACTTGCAAGAACCTGAGCTTGCTCTTCTAACTGCTCTATAGTTTGTTGCCCTTTTTCCACTCTCCCAATGACCCTGGTGACTGTTTCTTGAAGATTGTGAATCTCACCTTCAGGGGTGGACTCTCCCATGGGGATCCTCGAGAGCTCTAGATCAGATGCCTGCAAATCTTGTTCTGGCTTGTCAACCTTGGGCTTGGCTATCTCCAAGAATTGCTGGCCCTGAGCATCAGATACTATTCTTGAGGTGGTCCTGGCCTTCTTGGTAGGAGTAGGAGGGGTAGTACCCAATAAGGCCGCCACAACATCAAAGTTGGGTCCCGAGATCTCGAGAGGAAGACTTCTCTTCCTACTATCAACGAAAGGTTGCACCCATGCAAAAGAGGAGGAGGAAGAAGAAGGTGGGGCAAGAGGACCGAGAGAAAGAGAACTCATGGCACTCAAAGTGTGCACTGTTATTGCCTCTAGTTGAGATATGAGTGGGGCACTTGAGGCTTCTGGTACAGAGGAGTCAATGGTGCTCGGAAGCTTAGTGCTTTAAACTTCCTTCTCTTTATCCATTGGGGCTTCTGGAACACCTACGGAGACTGGCACTTCACTCTCTTCACTTTCACTGAGAACAATAATGTTCTCTGGTCCTGAGGGAAATTCTGAATGCTTCATAAGGGGATCTTCTTCAACAGGCTCCTTCTTGACCTCCTTGATTTTCTTCTGATATACTTGGGTGGATGAGGAAGGAGTGGAGGATGTAGGCCCTTTAGTTGATGAGGTAGGAGGAGTCTATACAGGTGCTTCCGAACTAGGTGTTTGTGCCTCCTTGATTGGTGTAGAGGACTCACCTGAATGCCTTCTAAGCTCACGAACTCTCCTGTCAAACCAGATTTTGGTTCTTACTAGGACAGGGGCTAGGATTTCAGCCAGATCATCCTTCTCCTTTTTGAACCAATCCAAGTCCTCCAAGGGAGTGTGTTTGATCAAGGTATCATATTCATAGGATAACAAGTCAGAGTTGTCATCCTGAAGCCCTTCAGAATTTGATATAGGTTAAGCTCCTGAATCAGTTGAAGAGAAAACCTGCCATAATGTCTCCTCCTTGCCTCAAAATCATCAGCACAGTCAGCCCAATAGTCTTCTGTGTCTGCCCTATGATGGTAATTGATTTTGAGATTATGTTCAATAAATTTCTTCAAGTCAAAACAAGTTCTGGGCTTGAAGAAATGGACATTGATGGGAGCTAGGGCTCTCTCTATGTTTTGTGCATCCAGAGCCGTCTTGCAGGTGTAGTTTCCCAAGGATATGGGGAAGTGCAGACCAGTGATTTTCTTATCCCTGCAGGTTCTATGTAACTTGTCCAATTTCCTGCATATCTCGATCAAGGCAATTTTATCATTATAGAACATAGGGAGCTTGAGAGGGGTGCTCTCATAGCCTGCTAGCCTGATATAGGAGAATTTTCTAAACTGGATGAAGTAGGCACCGTACTTTGCTATTAGGCTCATGGCTTCATCAGAGAACCTTCTTGCAGTGTCACTCTCCAGAAGTCTTACAATGTACATGGTGAAAGCATCATTCACCCTC